>JAQFVV010000306.1:600000-1098818 GCA_028023455.1 Epiperipatus broadwayi
CCATACTTTTACACTTAAAATGTTAACTTATTTAAATTATCAAATTATTTTACTATAAGATTATAGTATCATTAGTACTAAAATTAATATTCATGTTCCTACTCTTCTAATTAAAATAATATTATACTTTTTAAAAAAAAATTAAGTCAAAACTATAATTACGTAAATCTTCAATTGATGAATATTCTTTATAAAGTTCAAATGTTTTTTTTTATTTTTTTGAGAGTTCTTTTTTTTTAAAAAAAAATCTCCTAGAAGCTTTTAAAAACCTTCCCTGTTGCTAAGTTTCTCTTGCTTGACAATGAACAACCACGCCGAGCTTTGCACCTGCGTTATAAATCCTTCTGGTGCAATGAGCGAAGTTTAAAAATGAATAGTAAAAAATAATAATAATATGTCTGAATCTTGGAAAATTAATAAAAATAATCATTGATCAGTTCTGGAAAGGTTTAGAGAATAATAGTTTGTAGTTTCTATTATCCAGAACAATGATTATAATAATAATAATAAAATCATAAGATTGAAAAATAATCTCTTGAAACTTCCATTCTAGAATATTCTGTATCGACTTGGTGATGCATCATGTCCTGGTAAATTTTAAAACTACGGGTAATCTGGATAAACTTTTTGCACAATATTTAACATATTTCCATCTCCATAAGTTCAGTAATTGCTGGTTTATAATTCACTTTTTTTATATAGGTTTATTCTTCAGGATAATTTTACTATTTATTATCCATTTATAGCTGTTTCATTTTTTGTTTAAATTATCAATTTTTAAATAATTTTTACAAACGTGTATAACCTTATATAACTTAGGTTTCATTACATACGCTCTTAAAATATCAATTTAAATAGCATTTCTGATAGTTTTCATTTAAATATTTCCAATGTTTTCCTTCAAAAAAGATAAAACATTTATTTCTAGAGCATTATATTTCCATAAAATTATTATAAAAACTTATCATATTACTTGTCGGTCTTAAACATGACTATCTCGCTATTATAAAAATGCGTTGTTACTTTTTAATTTGCCAATAGCTTTTCTGTTAAGCTTTCTGTACAATGTCCAAAATAATACTCTGCTTACTGGAATAGTTCTCTTGGTCAATATTATTAATATTATATTCACAATTATTATACTTATTTTTAAAATTTTCATTAAACATGTTTTACTTATTGGCATATCCATATTTTTTACTGCGAAGTTATATTAAGTTTTGATGAATAATCCTGGTAAAAGGGAACTTTAAATTAGCAATGCGTATTTTTAATAAAGTTATTAAAATATATTTATATTACGCTCTCTTTGCAAATACTTTTTTAAAATAAATATCCTATTAGTTTGCAAATATATTATACTGAGAGCACTAAAAATTGACTAAAAAATAAAAATTTTAAAAATTACTATTACATCAATCACTACTGACATGGATCACCACTGACACCACCAATATTTATACCCTACAAAATACCTCATCCTATTGGTGGATTCTTACTTTTCATTTGATACCGAATTTGCATATTGCTACAGTCTTACACAATTAAATTTTAAAAATAAAATATGATGCATTATAATTTTAAAATATTATTTAAAAATATTAATCTTAAATCAATTATTATACTTTACTAAAATTAATTAAACACTTTAAAATGACTTTTCAAAACAATATTTAATAAATTTATCCCACCTTTAATATTTAATTTATCTATTTTATTTTAAAACAAAATTTTTAATTTTTTATTAGCTGTACTCAGTTTTATAATACTATTTAAAACATTTAATGATAACTAACTTAAATATTTTCTCTTATGATAGGCAAATAATTATATTCAATTCTATAATGCAATTTTAAAAATATTTTGAACTTTGTTAATACAAATACTAGCAAGCACGTATGTATAACCATATATTATACAAGTCACATGACTAATAGCTGAGACAGATTGTATCCGATTTTCTGTCTGAAAATAACTAATAAATTGCAACACTTATTATATTAAATAAAATAATATAATAATACAAAATTTGGAAGAATAATTTGGAAAATATAGAATTAAATATAACTTTTACTACCATAAAACTTACTTTTAAAATATATGATATTAATTATAATTATTAAATATAATTTATAATTTTAAATATAACATTTATTTAACTATAAGTTTTAAACTATTAAAATTTAACTTTTAAACATACTTTAAACATTTATAGCTGCGTTATTTATTATGGCCAGCTTTTCCAACCATATGTAATTAGTATGTTTAGCTTTACTTAACTGTTCTTAAGTAATTTATCATAATTTTAAGCATTACATATTATTATTTAGCTTTAAATTGTACTTTTAAGATATTATCAATACAATATAACTATTACATAAAGAGAACACATTCTAAAATTTAAAATTTTTAGAAATTTATTGTAATGAGCTGATTCTAACCTATAGAAAAGGGCACAATATATATATATATATAGATGCAAATCTACTAATAGTAACTTTTAGGTATCAAATCATCACCCTAAACATTATATTTGTGTATATCTCACCTGGTCCTGCAATTGTCTCAAACAGTATATTAAATTTAAACTCATTACTTGACTCTAATTCACATCCAACTATACTAATCAGGGATTTCAAAATGAAATATCAAGATTTTATTTGAAAGTGGCTACATCAAATATTAATTCCACTTATGAGTGCCAATGGTTTTTTGTCAAGTGATGCAATTACCTTTCACAATGTTCATCATGCATCAAGGATTGATCTGTGTTTTTATTCACCTATGTTATACCATCAAATCAACCTAAACATCAACCCATCTCCTTTCTTTGATCACTTTGCACAAACCATATTGATTAACCTGGAGAAATTCAAACAACTGCACTTGCATATGGGAAAACAATCAGAATACTGCTTCCAACTACCATCCCAGAATTTATTTTCTCAGAAACATATATAATGCTTCACAAAATCAAAAATATGCAACTTACTCCCATCCAAAGATACCTAGCATTCATAAATATTTTATCATTTAATATAGATCACATTACACGCAAATCCTCCACCCTCAAGACTGCTAGCTCTGGCTGAAGATATTAAATAATCTCTTTAAATTACTTTTACACACTTTCTCTTTCAAACACTTAAGATTCGCCCATACAAAAGCGTTTGGGTTTGAAAAGATAGATGGCCATTCTATCTTTTCCAAAGACTTTATCATGTGGTTGAAGTGTTAGTATTCATTCATTTTATAGTTAAAATCCAAAGCGCATGTGCAACAGTTTAATGCTATTTAAATATTACAGTTTGTAAAAACATTGCGCTATATAAAATAATTGACTTATTTATATACATTAAAATAATTGAAAAAGTACTTAAAGACAGCCTAAAAACATACATTCTACCACTAATTTCACACTGCCAGTTTGCAAGGAAGCAATCATCAACTGCGCAAGCTGTGATGATATTCAAAATGGTCTTGAACTCAGTTCAGGACCAGAAAAAGTATTCACCAATTGCAGTTCATCTTGATATAGAAGTGGCTTTTGACTCAGTTGACAATATATTAATTATCATGCTAGATGACACCACAATTTCACAAACTCATCTGTACCTGCTGAGAAACCTACTATTTAGCAGAGAAATACATATCACACTCAATGGCAAAAATTTTCCATCATTCATCCCTACACAATTCATAACCTAAGGCCGCCTACTCAGCTCACTGCTATTTACTTTTTACATCAACTCACTCATACTCAAAATCCAGCAAAGTATCAAAGGCATCCAGATACCAGACACATAACAACATGTAGTCTGCATTGCATATATGTATGACATCACAGCTTTCCATCTAGAAAGCAGATACCAATACTACAGAAAATACTTCAAAACTTCCAATCAACACACCATCTAAAATTTAATCAGAACAAGACTGCTGCCTGGTCGCTATACGCCAGTAAGCCATGCATACAAATTTTCTGAGCCAAACCATCTGCTTTCCTTGGTTTTCCTTTCTACATGGGGACAAATGCAATAAAGCAAAAAATCCAGAACAAGGTTTAAAGACAAAGCAGAATGGATCACTGCTTTACTATTAAAAGCAAACCCCTCAATATATACTAAAGTGCAATTGTTCAATCAGCTGGTGATCACCAAGATTAACTACTATTCTTCCATAATTCAATTCTCCAAAGGTTTCACATCAAAAATCTCTTCATATTGCAATAAACTTCTATGGAATAGAAAGATTGTCAATATCTACAAAATGCCTTAGTTGCCCAACAGTATACAATGGTTTAGGGCAATAGCCACCCTCAGGCATTTCCCAGAACTTTAATGTCTAATCCAAGTAATACCTACAGACAAACCTCCACTTTCACATTGCTATCTATCATCAGTTATAAACCAGTTTAGTATCACACATACTCAAATATCACTGCAAACAACAACAAAATATTCATATTGGCAGATCTATACAATGGTATACCCAGGACATACATCAGATATTTCCATCCAGATGCTTGGAATAAACAATCAACAGCTGCTTAAAAAATTTAAAAAATGGTCCATGGAGCCCAAATTCTTTAGTTGCTTCTTAGACTAAATCTATATGCCTTGCCATATCATACTTCCTAAGATACAGACACTTGCGTACAAAAATAGACCCCTTCTGCACACTATACCACCAAACAGAAGAAGGTCTACAACATCTGTTTTACAACTGCTCAGCATCAAACAATATTTGACATGAAATAACTAATACAGACAACCAAATTTTTCCCTGCAGGATATCATCAGTGCATTCTGCAGAACAGCCACCCCTACAGTCCACGCAGCAACTTTCATGCTCTATGCATTTTGGTGCATGTGATGCACATTTGCTTTTATCAATGAATAATACAAGGTGACATACATCAACATTTCACAACAAATTAGCACAATTAAAAAACAGAGACAATAAAATAGCACACCCAGACATTTTTGCAGCTACTTGGTCACTCATAAAACAATGCTCAAATCTCTAATAGTTTTGCCCTTCCTCAAATTACTTAATATACTCAAAAGGAGAGTGTAAGAAAATCCAAGAATTGATAGATTAAAAACATATAAAATATTGCCAACAGAAACATACCCCAGCTTACAAAACCAATATCTAAAGACTAACAAACTGTTACAAAGCATAAACGCAATATATATATATATATATGTACCATATACATGTGTCTTAATTATCCAAATGTAAATAAGATAACTTTGAGCAACAATTTAAAGAAAACCAATGGAATAAAAAAAAAAAAACTAACAGAGGTCATATAAATTTAGGATTGTAACTGAGAACAAACAATCCATCAATTGCCTAGTTTATTTATATCTGTAAAGACATGTAAAAGAACTTAGATAAACACAATATACATAATCCTCAGAAATATCAATGTAAACACATATATACAGAAAGTGTTAATATAACCTGCTGTTCTAGTCTGAATAAAATTCCTTTTTGAAACATAATATTAATAATGATGATGATATTGATAATAATATACTTAAAGGATACCCCTATACCCATCCCTAGTAACAGTTATGATTCAAATTACAACTGCATAACAATAATAGTGATGATGATGGTGGTGATGATGATGATAATAATATACTTAAGTGATACCCTATACCCATCTCTAGTAACAGTTATTATTTCAAATTACAACTGCACCATGATATTGATCCAAACAATTTCAACACAAATCCTTGATCAAGAAGCTACGTTATGTATATATATCAGAGGATTGAAACCCAGTGCTATTCCTGTCACCAGTGGGGGTCATTTAGCAATACAATGTATTAATTTTCAAACTTCACCTTCGGAAAAAGCAGCTGATCATGTAAATCCCCACGTCAACAAAGAACAGTCAATAGCAAATCTTTCCATGATTATATCCATAAATTGCCAAGATTCTATCCATGGACATACCATCTATCCTATATACTCATCCGGGCTCAACCTTACTTCACCATCTACTGATTTGACACTCAATGAGCAGATAATGATAATAATAATTGTTCCAACATAGTTGATATACAAGCAACCCCTGCTCAGATATTGTTTCCAAAATTTCTCCCAATCCAACAATCGAAGCCAACACCATCTCAAATAAAGTTAATACTGCCCCAGAAGTTCTTATTTATAATCATACACATGAAAATGATCAGACTAATTAATAATGAAATCTCAACACATACCATGGAAACATTTTCCTCATGTTTGCCACCTATATCAGCCATCTATCCTCCTAACATTTCTAATGAAACAAAAAGAAAGCCTGGACCCCCCCCCAAAAAAAAAGACTGTTCAACTTAAAAAAAAAAACAAAAACAAATATGATTGACCTATTGATGCTGGGGACATGGACTCTGTAAACGGAATGCCCATTACCTGACTCCATAGATCAATCTATATCTATCTCCCATAAACAAATACACTCAACCATGACCAGTGTCTGTCAACAGTGTAAAGTTTTAAAGTCCAAAGCAGCAACGGTCAATTTATTCACAACCAAGTTAAAGAGCTCTAGTTTTTCATGCTCCAAAAATACTCAAAACCTAATCCTGACAAGAAAACAATATGGAGATAAAGCCACACACATGTGGGCCTCTCAGACAATTGTCACACTACGATGAAAATTGCTAGACCCTTGCCTATGTTACCCAGGAAACCCAATCACATAAAAAATAAATGTGGTTTGCATTTGTACTTACAGCAATCCAGATCATGTAAAATTTATGTGATCTTGTGTAGATCAATACAACAACTTTTGCAACAACAGATTGCCCAAATAATAATGGCAATCTAAGCTATGTAAAACCCTTGTAAATAATCACAGCAGATAAAAATTCCTGTAACCATATGTAAATAAATAAATATACATAAACCTACAATACAGACTGCCTGCATAACTACAACAGTCCATGCTATGTAGAACCTTGTAACTAATCCACAGCATGAAAAAAAAAATCTCATGTAAATCAATAAATCAACTTTTATATATGTAAACCTACATGTATGGATTACCCATGTAACCTTAGCAGTCCAAACTATGTAAAACCCTTATAACTAATCCACAGTAAGTAAAAATTTCTTGCAATCCTATGTAAACCAATAAATCAACTTTTATATATGTAAATCTACAACTACAGATTGCCCCTAATAATAAAAAATAATAATAATAAAAACAACAACTACAGATTGCCCATGTAAACACAGCAATCTATACTATGTAAAACTCTCGTAACTCTCTAAGACAAATAAGTTTATCATTGAAACATAATAATAATAATTATTATTATTATTATTTATTTTGTAGCTATGATGTAAATGTATTACTAGTGAGTGAACAAATCCCTACTGGTAATAGGTATCCACACTATTTGATAAATTTTTTTATTTAAAATGTCATAATATATATATTTGATTAGTAGATAAACAAATCATGTGTAATAGGTTTAGACTTTTTAGGATTAGAAAAAGTGCTGCTGAATTTCTTCATTATTATTTATGATATAAATTATTTCGATAAGTATTTTTGTCATGGGTTATTAAATGAAAATATATTTTGCTTTGAGAAATATTAAACAAAGTTTTTCATTGCAAATGTTTTAGATACTTAAAGTATTAAATTAATATTCTCACTCCAGACTTATTCATAATTGAGATGTATTTAGAATTTCACGAACAGCAATGTTTTCATCTTTAAACTTATTATTAATAGAACTAAAAGTGCAAAGTGCTTCCCCCACCAAAAATAAAAATATGTGAAAAGTATTACATTGATTATTGTTGTATATAACAATATTTACATGTTTATCATTTACAGAAATATATTTTTAGGAAAACAAATATTTTATTCCTATTGTTTTAACGTGAAGAATTCCCATTTTTTACACACTAATGATTTTTTTTCTTCTATTTACCACTTGTGGTTGACACATGAAGAATGTTTTATACTTCAAGTGGAATTAGTTTGTAAGGTTTTGTCACAGTTATTTTTGGAACTTGAAGTAAGTTAAAATAATAATAGAAAACTACTTTATATATATGCAAACATCCTTCATGAAAGCTTAAAACAATTTTCTGAACTGGGACCAAGATATATCTCTGTTTATTGTTACTGTCAATGAAGAGCTAGAAATGGACAGTGATTACACTTACTAATGTATGATGTGATGATGGCATTTTACTTGTAATTATATGTTGGCCTATTTCATCATCTTATTTAATTGCAAAATATTTTAGAAATACATTCAATCACTTTGATTCCCATGCTACTACTCACTTGTCAAGCCAGCAGCACCTGAAGAAGATGGAAGTATAATACTGCTTGAAATATGTATATCTGTGTATTATTAATAGCAGTTGAATGTATCTGGGAAAGTATGAACAAAATTTGATTTTTTAAAAAAAAAATTTAACAAATAAAATAAATAATGAATATAACCTATAATATAACTACATACTATTAGTGTTATACATAAATACCAATATATATGTTTTTTTAATTTACAGTTTTGTTTGCTACTTATATATAATTTTGGCATTTGATATAAATATTAACATATACAATGTATTGTGATGGTCCGTCTGGGTTTCAAAAAAAGAAAGGGAATACTTCTAACTATGGTCAGATTTAGGGTCTTCAGGTAGGTTGACACGATGAAGTACTCACCCAGTGATCATGCCTACCTCCGATGGGCTAGCTCTAGGTTTATATATTAAATTCAGACACAATTTAGGCTAGTTCATTCCACACATGCCTTAGAATTCAAACCCAGGGAGAATGTTGCACTCGGCTCTCTTCTGCGATGAATTTACC
Source organism: Epiperipatus broadwayi (assembly GCA_028023455.1). NCBI lineage: Eukaryota > Metazoa > Onychophora > Udeonychophora > Euonychophora > Peripatidae > Epiperipatus > Epiperipatus broadwayi. The sequence goes on from JAQFVV010000306.1 coordinate 608,870, forward strand.
TTATATAGCAATTACAATACCTTTATATGGGTTCCAATCAAGTAAAGCACTCATTTAACTATATTACTATATTATAGTGTAAGAGAATGTGTGTGTGGACACATATGTATGATTATGAATTGATGAATGAATGGATAAATAACTTTGATAAACTAGAGCCCATTCAATGAAAATCAAATTAACAATGTTTATTTACAAACAAAATACAAATTGAAAAACTTAACAAAAAATAATTATAAATATGTGTGTGTCAAATACGTATTCCTACCATATTAATGATTAAATACATTTATTACTCCAATCCTTCCCATGGTAGATGTACATAGAGCCACTACATATTTACAAAGTAGATAAGACTAATGAAAAGAAAAATTATTAATTCAGTGCATGATCGCAAAGCTAACTAACTATTTAACATGATTATATGAATGTGTGTGCAATAGCTTCATAATTTAATTTCAACTGTAGAGGTTCCATCTTTTTTGAGGATCGCCCCTTAACTATGTACAAGTTTGATAGAAAAGAATATTCATTCACGCAAGAGTATTAATTATTTATACTGAACAAACGAATATAAACAATCATTAATTAACAACAAAAAAAAAAAAACAAATAAACAACACAAATTCTCCTGTAGCAAGTCCATGTTTTTAATATGGAATAATATCAAATAAAATCTTACATTTATTTCATACTCCTTACAGAAATGATGATGATAATACCCAATATTAAGTCACTATGGAGGGAGAGTTACCTAAACTTTATTTAATGAAATTATAAAAAATTGTCTAATTTAACCTAACCTTCTTTCCTGCACTTCTGACTTTAATTACGATGGACTCTTCCAAGTTATAGAGATTTAGGTTTCCAAGTGCAGAAGTGAAGTAAAAAAAAAAATACAGAATTCTACAAATCTATAGGTAAAATTAAAAAAAAGATTACACAACAAATTAAAATTTTCTTCAAGTTATCTTGCATAATGTTCATGAATTAGGCAACTAATATCTCTGATAAATGCAGTTCATTGCTGTTCATACTTCTATGGCAAGTCACACATTACTTGTGGGGACTCTTCGGCAACATATTTGGAATGATGTTATTTCCATCTTCTGATGTTGTTTTCATTCTCTATCGATCTACATGTTTAAGACAGGGTTCGATGTTTCTGATTACACAATTGAATATTAAACCATCGTGCTTCTTATGGTCAGAGCTGATAACGCTTAGCCTTATGACATTATTGAATTAGCTGGAGTACATTGTTTTGCAGTTCATAAACAATTAAATTTTTCTTAATTCAGTGTTTGGCATTTAAAATTTTTTATAAGAACATAATTATTCCATCATTTATATATAACTATGTTGATAATGTTCTATTTTGTTATTTTACCCATATTTGAAGAATAGAACAGTCCTTTTTATTTTAAATGTCTATTTAAATCAGTTCAATTATTTTATCCAACTGTATGAATCTATGACAATTCTTTCTGTTTAAATATTTCTTGTAATTTGCATTACAATGATCAAGCGAATAATTTGAAGTGTTGAATAAGCCATCCACATTCTCTAAGATTTGAACATTCAATTTTCTGATGTTGTTGTTTTACAGCTTTTGCATTTTTTGAAAATAGTAAAAAGACAACAGAAATGATGAGTTTGTTTTTATACTGGACTCTGTTTCTGTTGTGTGGTATACTCACATTATATTTCCTTTTCTATCACTGTGTGAACTCTATTGTTGGGTGTATTATATTGATTATAAGTAAAATAAAATTACATAGTAATAGAATTATGCTTTCATCTTTGGCATTTGGTTACCTAATGACTGGTTTGACATTATGTCATTACCATGTTTACTTAGTCTAAGTCTTGTATAATGATGTACAATACACTGACATTGAATTCATTGTTTGCATACATATATATTAGTACAATTTCTTTTTAATTAGGGTTTTTATCTTTCTAATAGATAAGTGAAACTAATCTATCATGATATTTCTTTAATATCGCGAAAAATAAACATTGTGTCTCTATATATGATTTATTTACTCCATAAATGAAAATACATGCTTAACCACCTATTAACTAAATTTACATTAAAAATGAATTTGATTTGGTGGTGAGAGTGAACTAAAGTTGAATTGTAAGCTACCCTTATAGTATGGTACAAGGGAATAAAATATCTTTATTCATGTTATAAACATTCTTTTTTTGTTATATATTAGATCTTTTAAATTATTTAACATTCTTTTAAAAACAGAGGTATAAACCATTAGTTTTCAATTTGGCTTCCACCAAATATAGTGATAAGCAGCACCACAACATTTTTTATGTACATTATTAAAATTAGTATCAGATTTACTTGGCTTGTGAAAGGACTGTCATTTTTGTTAATTGGTTGCTTTAACAAAGAATTTTTTAAGATTTAATGTAAATTAAACAAAAAAATTTAATATTATATAAATAAATGTAAGAAATTAACAATTGGAAAATTGAAGGAAAAAAAGTCTGGAACAATCTGCCTGTTTGTTTTACTTCAGAACTGTACCCAGTAAGGTATTAATAAAGTTATAATAATAAAGCTAAATAAAATTTTTAAAATATACTTGTTATATTTGCTATGTGAATTTGACAGCGTTATGGACAACTGCTTCTTAAAAAAAAATACATTTATTAATGATGAAATTACTCCCATAAAATATGCTTTGTAATAAAAATTACAGATTATTAAATATAAAGAGTGAATTACTTCCTTTGCATAAAATGCTTATAATATAAATTGCAGTTTAGTTAGGTATAGTTATTTATTTATAAAAACAAATTTATAGTTTTTTAAATTTTATTTTTTACATCATTACAGACAAATGTAATAGGTTTTTTAATTGGTTGTGAATTTGATACATGATAGCCTTATGGATAAATATTTATACATTCTCACAGATTTTATACACATAGATAAAAAACATAACATTAATTTTAATTGAGATTAATTTTTCATATACTGCCAATGTAATATAACATACTGGAAATTATTAAATGTATACCAATTTTCATCAATTATAATAATGTTCTAAATATTTTATTGTTTTTATGTTAATCTAGTATTCAAAGTTATCTTTATTAATATAGTGCCTATACGTATGAATATGCAATTTTTATTTTCTAATCAAATTTAGTGTTAACTTGTAACTTGTATCTTTAAATGTAAATTTAAAAAATTGACAATTTACACAAAGTACATAAAGAATTAGGGGCACCACAAGAAAAAATTGCTAATTTGGGAGGGCCACTAATAGAAAAAAGTTCATAAACACTGCTACAAACTATCAAGATTAATGGATATTTTCTATCTGATTGGTTTCTTAAACAAATCAAAAATTTCTGGGCATAAACTGTATGACCAAATACTCTGTTAACTGAAGTTAAACATTTCTTTTTTTTAAATCTTTACATATCATGACAAATTTATCTACTTCTTTTTCTATTACCAATTATTTTCCCAATTCTGCTTCATTCCCTCCCTCCCCTCATGTATTTTATTTTAGTAAAAGCTATTTTGTTATTCCATTATCCTATCTGCATATACCCCCAATTGATTTATAAAAACTAACCAAAAATTATAAAATTTGTAACTCATTCACTCCCTTGTCTTTAAATTTCTCACATTTTATATACAATTTATTATGATTCTTTTTTAATTACTATATTCCAAAACTAAGTCTTTAATACTCCCCCATCTCTATATCAATTTCAACTACAACCAAAGTATTTAATTTTTTTGTTTTTTCCTTGGTTTTTGAAATTCTTGCCCTTGCATCAAATATCAATCAGTTTCTTTTAGTACTATTATGTATTATTTCATAGTTTATATAATTTTTATTTTCATATAATTTAAGTTATATTATTTTTTTATTTATATATGTTTTTTTTTTATAACTCTACTTTTTTGCCCTAACCATCTTATGTAACTTTTTCCCTATTGATCATAAAATTATGTACCTGCAATACAGTTTCTACACATTTCTCTTTTTGTTGTTGATAAAAATACAAATTTGAATATGGTAAACTCTTTCTTGCTCAATATGTTTGTGGCCCTTTGTATATTGTCCAAGTAAACACTATTTTTACTAATAATTTATATATTTTAATCTTCTAAACATTTTAAAGTTACTTTTGGTTTTCTATATCAAAAAAGGAATCATCCATTTTCATTTTTTTCTCACAATTCCCAATGCCTAATGCATTTTTGCTTACTTTTTTCCCCTTTTATATTTGTTGTTTATTGAGCTATGAAGCTGACTACCAACAATTATCAGAAAATTATTAATTACCCAAAATGTTATTAAATAGGAATAAATACATTTATTTACATATTATGTATATACACATGAATTAAGATTTTACTAAATAACAATCCATTGTTACCTATTATACACATTAACAATTAGTCCTTCATTTAAAGTTCTAAATCTTCAATGTTATAATCGCCACCAAACAAACAAATACTGCCACTACAATAATGATGGTCCTAAGTGAATACTAAAAGTTTAGATAAACTTGCCAGGTCACAACAAAATTTGAATTTTTTTTGTTTGTAGTTCAAATTTTTTTCATCATAGTGTTTCTTGTTGAATTATTTAAAAATTTGTGAAATATCAAATACATGGCAGCATAAAATTATATTATAAAAAAATAATTAAATATCTGATAAAAAATAATTTATTAAAATAATAACTTATTTATCACAATTACTGACCATTGTGGTTTTCGCTTATACAGGCGATAAAATTCGCAAAGATGGCCATCAGTCTGAAAACTACAATGGACAGTAATTATGAATATTGGAATGATAAATGTTATTATTTTAATATATTATTTTTTATCAGATATTTTTTATAATATAATTATTTGTTATTAATTATTTTTTTATAATATAATTTTATGCTGCCATGTATTTGATATTTCACAACAAATTTTTAAATAATTTGACAAGAAACACTCTGGTGAAAACAATTTGAACTACAAAATTTTGTCATGACCAGTTCATTTTTACCAAAGTTTATACTCACAGTACTTAAACACAATTCTAATTGGGCCTTCTTAGGCACATGCAAAATAATAAAAGACCGGTGAGGTCTATAAACATTTTCCCTAGCCAGCTTTCTTTCATCTTCAGAGGCACAGGCTCTAGGACACTTCCATCTTTGCAGGAAAGTCTAGGGCATCTTTTCCCTCAGCTTTTCTCAAACATCCTTATGACAGCAACAACAACAACAACAACAGCATGTGATGAATGCAGAAAAGCTGATAATGGTGCTCTTTTGTTGTGCACACTATTTATATTGTTTTCTCCTTGCTTGAATTCATTGATAAATTCCCATCATTCCATTGTAAAGGTATATCATTTGACTAATGCATTTTTACAATAGCAATAAGGATCCGACTTCTAATTATGTCCGATTGCATTCCACAATAATTAGCTTCAAATATTTATTCCATTTGTTTCTTCTAAAATAATTTAACGGTTTGATTTAATAATACACAGTTTTCTTGGTATTTTAAATCCATGAGTTATATCCGGCCTTGAAATTAATCTTTTGCATTATTTTTTGGCAATCTTTTTTAGAATGTTTTTAAGTTATGATCTTTATCTGTTTAAGTCTAATTTATCTGCAAACCGATCTTTCTTCGTTGAATTGGGCTTAAACTCAAATTATCAAAATAAAGTTTTCTTTATTTTTACAGAATTTATTTTTCATTATTTTTTAAAACTTAGATATCCATTTACATTTACATTGATTGTTAGCAATCTTTTTATTGCCTTTTAAAACTAGATATGTATTTACACTTCATTACTGTTTTTTCTCTGAAGTAAAACTTATCTTTATAATTTATAGCTCTTGAGTTACTAAAGCCTAATATATTTTCTACAAAATATAGCACCTCTTCCTCTTCAGAGAAAAACCATATTAACATGCTAAACATAATCACAAAGTCTATTCAGTTTACATTTTTTACAAATAGGCTTGGGTGATTTTTTTTCTACTACTGCAACTTTCTGTTCTGAATTGCTTTTTCGAGCTTTATTTTTCAAACAATTTTCTCTTTATGACATTATCATTTTTATTACATGACTTAGAGTTCCTCATTTTCTTTTCAGGTTTTTTATTCCATCTGCTATATTCAATGGTGACTGGTCTACTCCACTCTCTAATGTAGTTTTTGTTGCATCTTTTTATGCCATCATATTAACCATTAATCATTTCTGCTTGATTTGACAGATTCTTTACTGCTGCCCCTTTGAGCTAAGTTTTACTTGACCTCTCTCTACCACTTACTGATACTACAATTCTGAAACTTGCATTAACCATTTTTTTTTTTTTTGCTCACTATGTTTTTCTATTCCTTAGCTTATCGTGCTAGCAGCCATAGCTTGGCCTTACCATTCATAGTCTTTGCTTTCCAAATTGGTCTACTTGCCACATTATTCACAGCATTAATATTTATACTTATGTTTAACCTGTGAAACCAGTCCTGCCTTATTAAAGAACTGATTTTTTCTTTTACTATGTATAAAGGCAATTTTACAACCCTATTTTAATGCTTTATAGGCACTAGAGCATAGCCCAGCATTTGCAATTCATTCCCATTAACATCTACTGCTCTTATATTTGTCTATCTAATTGGAATGTCAGTGTGTTTTCCCTTAATAATTTTTCATATTTTCTCTGAGCACAATGAAATATCTGATCTGCTATCGATTTCCATTTATATGTTTCTATTACACATTTCTAATTTTAACATAAATTTATTACTCAGACTTGCTCTTAGATTATTATTAATACTTGCCATATCATCTGCTATACTTTCATTTGAATTTATACTATTCTGCCACTGATGACTGGCTTTTGCTGTACACATCTTTTTTTAAGTGTCCTTTTACATTACAGTTATGGCACTTTTTTCCCAGAAACCTACACTGGCTTTTTATGTGCCCTTTTTTACTGCAGCAGAAACAAATAATCAATTTCTTTGATCCATTTACTGTATTTGCTTTTTACATTGTTTACCACACATCTATATCCTTGTTATCAGTTTTATTTTTATAACATGCCACTTGTCCTAATATTAACTCGTAAGCTACCTCCTTTTTGATAGCTGACTCAAAATTTAAATCTGTATCACAGAGCAGATTTTTTCACAGACTATTATCAAGCAGACCCCATAATAACTGACCGAGCAATATTTCCTCAATAACAATCTTTTGCTAATTGCCTTATTTAATTGTAATCATTTATAGATTTATTTTTTGTTTGTCTTCTGTTTCTTAGAGACAACTAGGCTATGCACTTCAATTGACTGGGGCTAAAATGAGCGGTCAACTTTTTTACAATATTCTCATATGCTACTGCATCCTTTATAGGTAACTTGTAATACTTATTTATTATCACCCTTATCTCTGCCTGATAGACTTAACAGTGCTGCTTTTTTTTCTTCTCATTCACAATACCATTTAGCAAGAAAAAATTTTCTGAGTAGCATAAAACAGGCCATTCCCCAGCATTTCCTCAATAAATTCAGCTATCTGACTGTCCCAATGACATCTTAAATTTAATTATATATATATTCACAAGATCAAAATCCTACTTTACATTAAACTATTCTAAAACAAAACTATTTACATTAGACACTAATCTATAAACAGTCTTATAACATCTCTACTTTCGCACCTGGTTTGAATGCATCTGTCTGACTGCATCAGCTTTGTTGTGTATTCAGCTATGAAGCTGACTACCAACAATTATCACAAAATTACTAATTACCCAAAACGTTATTAAATAAGAATAAATACATTTATTTACATATTATATTATTACACATCAATTAAGATTTTATTAAATAATGATTCATAATTACTTATTATACATATTAACAATTAGTCCTTGATTTAAAGTTCTAAATCTTCAATGTTATAATCACCACCAAACAAACAAATACTGCCACTACAATAATGATGGACCTAAGTGAATACTAAAAGTTTATACTCTTAGTACTTAAACTCAATCCTAATTGGGCCTTCTCAGGTATTTGCAAAATAATAAAAGATCGGTGAGGTTTATAAACATTTTCTCTATCCGGCTTTATTTCAACTCCAGAGGCATGGGCTCTGGGATACTTCCATTGTTGCAAAAAAGTCTAGGGCAACTTTCCCCTCAGCTTTTTTCATAGGTTCTTATGACAGCAATAACAACAGCACACGATGAGTGGAGAAAAGCTGAAGATGGTGCTCTTTTGTTGTGTACACTATTTATACTGTTTTCTCCCTGCTTGAATTCATTGATAAATTCCTATCATTCCAGTGTAAAAGTAAGTCATTTGACTAATGCATTTTTACAATGATGATAAGGATCCAGCTTGTAATTATGACCATTCGCATTCCATAGTAATTAGTTTCAAATATTTATTCCATTTGTTTTCTCCTAAAATAGTTTAATGATTTGATTTTGACAATTATTTTAAATCCATGAGTTATATCTGAGCTTGAAATTAATCTTTTGCATTATCTTTCGGCAATCTTTTTATTTATCTGTTTAAGTCTAATTTATCTGCAAACCAATCTTTGTTCTTTGAATTAGGCTTAAACTCAAATTATCAAAATAAAGTTTTCTTTATTTTTGCAGAATTTATTTTTCATTACTTTTTAAAACTTACATATCTATTTAAGTTTACGTTTCCATTAATATGTATTTTTATTTCATTACTGTTTTTTTCTCTGAAGTAAATGTTTGCTTTATAACTTATAGCTCTCAAGTTGCTAAAGCCTAATATATTTTCTACAAAATCTAAAAGTTTCAGAATTTCTTGGCCAATACAAAAAACATCATTTTCAAATATTAAAAAGCAGTTACTATTATAATATCACATACATGCCACATTTTAAACTAATTCTGTCCACTTTTTATTTTTCATGTCGAATTGCCAATTATGTGAATACATTATTTCCTGCTCTAGTGAAGACAATTAGTTCCCCAAAAATAGTTCCTCAAAAGTCATCATAAACCGAAGCAAAAGATTATAATGCTTTTTTATGGGAAAAAAATTAGTTTTCCCGCAAATAAAAATTATTTTATAAATTGTGAATATTGTATTAATAAACAACTTGACCATTTTTCTTACAAATGGCATAAAGTCACTATCATATGATACCATCAATTTTATAAAATGACCACCATTCTGAAAATGGCAGCTTTTAAAACAATTTCACTTTTTTTTTTTTACAATCATTATAGAATATAATCAATTGTAAATCAAAATAGTGATTACAAATTGATGATAATTACCATGGTGAACATTGTAAAAGACCGGTGCTAAGTGGGATTTAGATGTATGTATTTTTTTCCATTTAATAAAATGTCTAAGTACTTATACTCTTCTACTTTTTGAAAACAAATGTCTACTACTTTTCATCTTTCAGTTTACTCACCCATTAAATACTAGAATCTTATTTTTTTTTTTTTTTATTAAAATTTAATTTTAATTCTTAATCCTGATTTTCCATATTTCACTAATAACAACTCCATGTCTTTTATACTATTTTCCTGAGGCTGTATATAACTTTTAACATCCCAAGATTGCTTAACTTATATTTAATTAGGTAATGATGATTTCTTTTCCCATCCTAAAATAAATAACACTGTGAAAATCAATGATCTTTAGAGGATAATGCAATTAGATTCATTGGTTCTTTCCAGACTGGTGTTGTAATGACTTTTGGGTATCGTGTTTATCATTTACTATTATTCTTCAATTAGCATGTTTTACTATTTTTAGAAATGAGTCTTGTTATTACTGGGTATGTACATTAAGTTCTCTTCCAAAAGTAAGTAGAGTAATTTAGGCAATAGAATAAAAAGTATTACAAAATGATAGCACATGATCATCATCATAGAAGTTGTTCATTGCTTGCCATCTTCTTATAAACATTTTTTTTTATATTGAAGACAGTTTATAAAAAGATGAATGAATGACTCTAAAGAATAGTGATTGCTAAGAAGAAAAAAATAAAAAGTAAAAAATTGGTCAGTTTATTGGATAGAAGATATCTTTAATATTATTTTTGCAGTTGCTTAATAAAAGGAATTTGAGATTATAAAGGTGCCATAGTTATCAAAATGAATAGTAGTATAAAGTTGTGGATTAAATTAAATGTGATCAGTCTATTTTTAGAACAGAAGCGGGAACAGATTTATAACAATTATCATGACAGTATTTTTATAAAGGTGGCAAAGATCAGTATTAAAATGATTGTAGAAGCTGTGTAGAAAAGTAGCAAATGAATTGTTGATTATTGTTTTGGAGCTAATTATAAACTTGAATGGTTTCCCTATATTATTAAATGATGATTTTGGATTACCAATAAAAGTAATATATTTAATTTAGGTTTTAATTCAAAAACATTAAAATTAAGTCAAAATATTATTAAACTACCACTAATATGATAAAGTGTTATTACTAATATTGGCATCCTAATAACTATATACATTTACACATTTTAGGAATTAAAAAGTTTTGCACAATGAAGAAATGGATAATTTAATTAGAATTTTTCATCAAAGGAATTCTTTTACTTATGTATATATATCTCACAAAGTTATTTTTGTTTTTGTTTGTTGTTTTTCTTTTAAAACTTTTTATCACCTTTAAAAGTTATATCCAGTTGTGTTTTTCAAATGATGTTATTTTATGGAGTAAAATTTCTTACCATATAAACCTCATTGTTTTTATAATGGATATTTTAAGATTTAACAGTTTCTTGTAATCATTTCTCTCTAGGAGGGAATATCTTTTTCTATATTGTTTTCAACATTTGAAAGGCTTCATTGAAAACTTGATAATATAGTGAATCTCGCATAAATTGTTTTTAATAAACATCAAGTTAAAAGTAATCTTTTTCTTTTGCATTTTAGGAGTGATAATCATCTTTTTATTTTTCTCATCCTTTGTCTGCATGAGGGAAACAATTTTTTTTAGTGTATCCTGAAACTGTATCAAACTGTTTCTTAGACACTGTGGGCATGTAAATATAATCTCAAACGAGAAGCAATAGTTTATGTGCATGTGTGTGTGCATATATATATATATGCATAATTTGTTATTTTAGTTATAGAGGTACATATAATGCTTAAATTAAAAAAATAAATAAATCTATTTCATCTCATGTGATCATATCCAAAGAGTAAGGATTTATGCTATTACTTTTTTCAATTCATTTCAAAACATTTTGACATAATGCAAGATTTATATATTTTTTATTCCCCTTCCTCTACTCATAAGAAGAACTCTTATTTTTTTATATCAATTTTTACATTATTTTCTTTTATTTCTTTTAACTTTACCATTTAACTAAGTTCTGTGTGCATCGTATTATGATGTTGTGATAGTGGTAATGGTTGTAATTGTATTTACATTATTAGCAAAGATTTCTTAAAGGGTGGGTGAAACAGAAGATTAAATATCACAGTAGCAATTATCTCCATACAATGTACCACCCAGTGCAAGGCATATTGATCAGTTGATGCTAGAAGGTTTGTGCATCAAGATCTCTATCTAGTGTCTACTCACCCAATATTGCCAGATTAGTTTTGAGTTTGCGGATTTCATCACCATGGAGCCTTGTACTTGAGAGCATTGTACCTAGATTTTTGGATCTAATGCAACTTTCCAGCAGTCATCTTTTACCATTTTGATTAACTATAAAACTATGAGCCCAAACTGAAAACAATAATGTTTCCAAATCCTAGCTAATTTGCTTGTATAGTCTGTGATACAGATCTGAACTCGGTTCAATATCTATACATTTTGGTATCTTTGGTTTGTTAATAATTATAGTCACCGACATCCTATAGCCAGTATTAATATTAAAGTATTAAAACATCATACGACCACCATTTCTGTTTAATAGGTTATGTAAGCATAAGAAATGGTGAACATGTAATGTGAAAATTAAATATCATAGCTAAAAATCACAATAATCTCATTGTGTTTGCTAAGAAAATAACAAGAAAAGACGACTTATTCACTGAGTTCAATGTAATCAAAAAACCGACTCATAATTATCACTAGATATCTAAATATCAGTAATTTGAGATTACTTTTTTTATTTTTTTTATTTCAATAATTTTTGATATAGAGCAAAATCTATACTTTTAATCTTTTTTGTTCCAATAAACTTCATAAAAACAACTTTTTAAATATACATCTTTATATCTATTTTATTTCTGCATTACTTTTTCTATTTATTTTTAACTTCACCATCTACTAAGGTATGTATTTAATTAATGTAGAAGTACTGATAATCCCCATTGAGCTATATATAAATGCTATATTTTAGTTTTCATCATATGTAAGCATACCATTTACTGATATACTCATATGGAGAGGATGATTTGTGAATAGTAATGTAATGTCATGTGAACTACAAACTGTTTTAAAATCTCTATAACTAATCAGAGGGAAAGGTTGAGCTTCATATTTAGCTATCTCTAAATATCAAACTAATCTTCAGTTATAGATGCAAATATAACTGTTTGTTAGCTTGAATATAGATGAAATTAATACAGAAATACTGAATAATCCCATCAAGCTATACATAAACTAATTAACTATCAGCAAACAAAAGTATGTTCTATTTGTTTGACTGGAATACTTTTTTGTTGGCATATAAATTATATATTGTACCAGTCGAAAAACCTCCACCACCTAAACTGCAAGTCGGATCCAAACTCAGCCGAACCAAACTGAATTCAAACCCAACTCACCAGCTCAGATCAATGGATGATCTAAATCGACGGCACAGTGCTATGCACCAAGGAACTAGCTCAACGGTTGGTGATGATTAGAGACCCCTGAACTGACATTAATATCGGATAATAAACTGACTAAAGATAATTTTAAGTTGAATCATATGTATATGTTCGGGTTGCCAACACAGACAGCGAGCATTAACATTAAAATAATGATTGAATAAAGGAGTTAAGAAACCAAGTGTGTTAATAAAATATTTAATAATACCAGTAAAAGTTTTGTTCAACTTTTAAATGATGATTATATTGATCACCTCTAGCCTTTAACAGAATTTATAATTATTATAGGGATGGCAGTTCCTATTATATGCCGAGTATTACACAATATTATGAAAGTCTATATGTCTATGCCCCCAACAAGAAAATAAAGGTATCAGTGGTGACGGAAATTATTATTCTAATTTTATATGAAAGAATGTGAGATTTATTTTCACATTGGCAAATCCATTCATGAAGAGCAAGATACGTATTTAGGACATAACTTTAACCTTTACTAGAAACCTTATTTAAGCAGAGATGACTAAGAATTTGTTCGACTTTAATTGGAATCACTTCATCACGAATTATGAGCATAAGAGCGGTCTTTACTGGAACAGAGAGGTAACTGTGCTGATGAATTATGAGCTATAAAATGAACAGGAGAGATAATTGTTTGTCAGTGGTTTAAGTAGTATGCCGGCTCATATTTTACAAGTCTTACTGCCCTTTAAGAAGACGTGGAACATGGGGAAAGCCAGGCTGAGTCATAGCTGCGAACCTTTGGTGTTCCAAATATAATATAAGCGGGGGAGGAAGTGCTTTCTTTCTCTATAATTAAAATAACAGTGATATTACCACCGACAAGCTTATGGAGCGGAAGATTGCCCTACGTCAGCAACGTTCGAAGATGATGACTTGATAGTCACCATTTGAATAATAAAACCCAATTTATTATAGAATGCTCTACGGGATGACTTGATCAAATTAATTAAAGTCAAACGAGCCCTTAACCAAAACTATTTTAAAGCATTTATAAAATTATATTAATTATGCCCCAAACATCATGCCCTCCCTGAATCGTAATAGAAAGTAACAGAAATTTGAATTAGAATACAGTATATTTAGTTGATTCCTTTATCGACCCTCTTTTGCAAAATATTTTAACATTATATATGAGTAAATAAATATTGGTGAAATGAGAAAATAGCTGGGGCATAGATTAGAAATGGAGCTAATAATTTATTATTAGCCAATTATAAAAATAACAAACATTTAATAATTTCGACTCGATGATTGATAGAACTGTATAAATCTAGTTCTAATGGGCGAGAATTACTATCAGAATTAATATTATATTATTTGCACAAAGCAAATGGAACAAAGGAGCTCATTGTGTTGAAGGGTTATTGGCATATAATTAAAAATAAATAACATTTTAAAAAATCACTCAATAAATATATATATATATATTACAATAAATGAACTGCCATCGTAAAAAGGAAAATTAAATCTAAGGACTAGAGATTGAGAGAATTACTATATAATTTACAATAGCATAAATACAAATGTTTTATAAAGATTATTACATTAAAGAATGAAAAGAGCTCTTAAAGGGAGTGTAAAGTAAAGTTCGGAAATTGGCCAGAAAGTTACGGTTCATTATGGAAATATATTACCATTTCTTCTGGGGCTGGTTCCTTAGTTTACACGTCTGGGTTGGTAAAATGTAGGCGTGCATTTGGTCAATTATGTGAACAGCATTTTGATTGATGTTTCATGATTTCGGCAACATGATTGATCCGGAAAAAGGTTTAGCAACTTCATTGAAGATTTTCAGGGAACTCGAGGCACAGTACCCAGATTCCTGACATTTTAGCCTCTCACCATGATAGAAACACTATTTAAATTTCATTATTTTAAAAACGCACAGAGTTTAATGGCACTTCTCTAAAACAACGATAGCTTCTCTTTTGTCCAAACTTTTCAGAGCTATTTATACTGTATCTGATGCCTTCGGGCTAGCGCTTCTTTCATTTTCAATGTTACAAGTTTTTATTTATTGATTTTAGATACATTCCTTCGATAAGGCTTTCAAACTCATTAACTTGAATTCATTTTCTAATTAAAAAATGAATTTTTAAAATCAGAAAAATGATTTTAATTAGGAACCACCCTTACATTTTAAGTAATTATCTTTTTTCTAATTAATAAAACTTTACCCATTGTTTTTGGAAAGGGACAATCTGAAAGCTTATGGAAAGAATGTAGCTTTTAATCACTAAAATTTGAACAAACTATTTAAAAGTAAAATAAAACATTCCCGATGCAATGAAACTTTAGAACGAATATATATATATATATTTAAATATTTATAAATATATATGCACAATCCAGGCAGTTGTAATATATATAAATTCATGAATAATTTTATCATGAATTTATTAATAGCATCGATTAATTTAAACCTTAAACTAATTAATTTTAATACACATTTATAAAATAGTTTTTCTTTAAGAAAACTAGTATGGATTGACCATATAAAGCCCCATTGCATCGGAAATTTAAGGTTAGTACTAGGGTTTGAAGTGGGCTTATGGCTAGATGTCATGAAGCTAGGATCGAACTCAGATCCGACTGCTTCAGTATATGTTGTTTAAAGTCATTCTTTCTTAAAGGATTCTCAGTTGCATATCTCTAAAGGTTACTCCGTAAATTGAACTTCTATTTAAATACAAAAGATATGAGAGAATATTTAAAAAAAGAGAATAGATCTGTTTATTGAAAAATTTGTAAACATTGCTCATGTAAGAACTATCAGAATGGGAATTGCAATATTATTTTAACTATCTTGAGTAGTTTAGTATATATTTTAATAAGAACCAATGTGAAGTCAGAGATTTCAAGAGGATACATATTATTAGAAGAATGATGGGTCTTCTAAACTGTTCGCCTACTAGTGTATTAAGATATCTATTTTTGAATTTGATAAACCCCCAATTACTGTAATTTTATTATATTTCCTAGTTGAAGAAACAATCACTCTGTAGAAGGTATCTATCATTTGAGTGTTATATATTTATTAACTGTATACCATCTTTTTTTTTTCTAGATAATAGTGCTCTCACTTTTATAATTCTTATGTGGCTATTTTCCATAACACTAATGGATATATGTTAAGAACTTGCTATCTTTAACCAGAACTTACATCAAGGTCATTTCTGGTTTCCATTTGATAACATTCTTTTAATATATTAATACATAGTTTATTAGAAGACTGTCATGCATCCACCTTTATAGTTATCTTTACTACAGACATTTGTAATCATGAACAATGTAAGCAAAAAAAAAACTTCAGCATGAATAATAAACTAAAAATTATTAACACCAATGGCATCAACAAGCTACTATAGAATTAGTCAACAATTTATCATAACTTCATATAAATAATTGCAGAAAATAAATTTATAAAAATAATAAATTATTTTTTGAATTTTTTTTTTTCTATAATATAGATAGTACACCTAGATAAGCAATCTGACATATTTATTTGTTCATTTTTAAATTTAAAAAATTTAGAAAATATTGATAAATTATCTAGATCTTTAATTACTGCTTATTTTATTTTGGGAAAATGATTGATTTGTAAAGAAGCCCATAGTGTTGTTTTTTTATAGTCAACTCACCAACACTCATTAATATATTTGACTCTGATTAATCTAGAAATTTTAGTCTGTAGTTAATAATTGTTAGATATCCATTTGTTGATTAATATTTGATGATTATATTGGTTAAGAGATGGTATAAACTGAAAAATATTTTAAAGCTACCTAATTGTATCTTAAATGATTAGATCATGGCCATGTTAGGCAGATATGTTAGTTATCCTCTTTTCATTTAGTTTGATCACTTATAATGTATAGAAAATAGTTAACTATAATATTATTAGTAAATGTAATGAATATATAAAATACTCTAAAATATATAGTGATCTTCTGCAATTTATATAAACTATATTTGAGGTTGAGTAGGCAAGATAACATTTATGTTGATTTTTTTTTAAAACTATTCAAAAGCATTTATCAGCTATTCATGGTACATTCAGTATTATGAAATTTCTTTATTTTTTAATTTTAAACATTGAGATTACATGTTTTAATAAATGATGGTAATTTTTTTTTTGATTTTATATTTTTAAAATATTTTGAATGAATGCTTACATTGTTAGATTTCCAGAGATTTTATATAGCATGTGAATGTGAATGAAAATATTAGTAATACTAATCAGATTCATCACAAAGAGAGTGAATGAGAACTGGGTAAGATTCTGTAAACCCATAATCCTTTAGGATATATTGTTTTTAAAGGATACGTTTTCTACTAATATATTAATATATTTTACTATAGTACTGCTCACAAACAAACATATTTTAAATGATTGACAACTTGTTGAGAAAATTTACATTAAAAATTTTTAAATGCTTGGTAACATTTATTTGATAGTTTATTTTTACTGTGTTAAGGTTTGCAATAAAAAACTTGAAATGAAATGCTTTCCTTTACTTTCTCTGTAGCATAAGTATTTGGAGATATTTTCACTAAAGAGTATGTTTACACTTTGGTAAATATATTGTCTGATTATCCGTAAAAAATTATTGGAAGTGAACAAATTTATGTGAATAATAAGAATCAATAGTTTAATTGTTTAGCTATTAAAACACTGTTAACCAGACAGTTTGATTTGGATCATATTATTCAAATGATCTCAAATAAAGGAAGCAAGAAGATTGTAATATTAAGCAATTATTTGTTAGTCAATAAAGTGGCCAATAGATTTTTTGTAAAAATAAATATTAATTATTACTATTATTATAAATTTTATGTGTGCAATTTTTTTATATTGTGTTTTATTTTTATTTTTTTGTATCAATCAAATAAAATATGAAAGTAATTGTTTTTTAAAATTTATTTTGGGGTCTTGAAGAGCTTTTTTTTTTTTTTGAGCTGGTTTTGACTTTCAATATTTCTTATTAATAGTATGAATGAATGTGTATTAATATATCAAAAGATAATGTGCATACTGTATTATTATTATGAATATTTAATAATAAGTAATTAATTTCGCTTAGAATTATTACTAACATAAAGTCTAAAAATGGTTTTACAATACCAAAATACAATATCTTCAAAACTATCAAAGCAAAAAAGGTTTGCCAAAAGTTTAAAATATATGGGGAATGTTTAGACATACAATTAATTTAAAATTATTAATTATTCATCTGTTTATGAAATGAGTTTAAGATGATAAGTAGTAAAAATGCATCTTAAATAGCTTCCACTGCCCCCCCCCCCCTTTATTAGTATCATTATTTCTGTTGATTTACATTTTCTGTTCAAGGAGTTACTAAAAATCTATAGTATGAATGATTGGGAGATTATGTACTTTTTCATACCATTGAATATATCATAAACTATTCATTTATTTCCAATAAGCTGCCAAATAGAATTAGTTTTGAAGGAATCTAATCAAATATTTAATATAATTTCTTAATTATGAAAATATAACAACAGTATTCTTGTAAAAAATGTTAGTAAATTATTACATATATATACTATTATAAAATCCCAATATTTCTACTATATTTTAGTCATTTGTAAGGGGATTTTTTTTTAGAAATTATAAACAAAATATATTTGAACAATTATACATACTCCAACATATAAAATACATATTCCTATAAAAAAACATCCCTGTTAATAATATCATTATTAAACACAAAAATAAAAATCTCATTCCTATTTTCTTTATAAAAGCTACATTTTAATACACTATAACACAAAACATCTATATTTAAAAACATTGAATCTCAATCTCAATTTTATTTCTTTTTTGATTAATTAAACCAATAATTTTAATTAACATACCAAAATATATAACAAACAATTGTCATCTAATTCTTATTTGAATACATATACAATTAACATTTTTATTATCTAATAATTTATTTACTTTGCATTTTGTATTATATATATATATATAAAGCAATTCTAATGTGATCATAGAAAGTTATCTACTCACCAGATGGAACTACATAATATATTCCAATAATCTTGTGTTAGGAGAATTGTTGAGTGTTATAGTGGTAAGGAATGGGATAGAAGAATAGATGCATTAATAAAGAATAGAGAATTGGAGAGATGGAGAACTAATATGGAGAGTAAAAAGAGTGAAATATATATGGAAGTAAATGGAATATTAGGTGCGAGTTAATTTATGAAGGAAAGTAGTTTACTGTTTAAGGCTCGAATGGGATCTTTAGTAGCAGGGGATTATACACAAGTTGTGTAAGGAAGGCATAGAAAATATCAGGCATTTGTTAATTGAATGTAAATGCTTGAAAGTAGAAAGGATACAAATAATAAAGTTGTGGAAGAATAAATATAAGGAAAGTGATTATATAGAAAGTAGGTTATTGATTTTATGTTGGGTTTGGGAAAAGATAAGGGGGAGTTAGATATAAAGGCCATGGAGTTGACAAAGATTATGTTGTGGAAATGTGATGGAGCTGGATATGGGAAAACTTAGGGTGGGGAATAGAAATGGAAGGTATAGTGGTTAATAGGTTTTTGTGGGTATTGTTGCTGAGAGATTCCTGACTCTGTATAAGGAGAAGTCACAATGCATCACATCACATCAAAGAAATAAAATGCATAAATAGAGTATATGTATTTGTTTTTAAGTGTATTAAGTAAAAGCATAAAAGTTATATATAATATATTCTAAAAAGCAATTCATTTATGGTAGTGGAAATATATTTTTAGCAAGCAAAAAGTTACCCATAGTAATAAATAAAAACATGAAAATAATATATTTAGCAAGCAAATCAAAAAGTAATAAATGCAATTCATAAGAAAGTAAATAGTGACAATAATTATGTTAAATAAAAGTAATCAGTAGGAAATGAAATGCATATATGTGGTCAAAAGCAAAATTATAAGAAATGAGTCTAAAAATGTAATTCAAATTATGGTAAGAACTGTTCAAAGTAGAAAAACAAGAAAATAAAGAAAATTTTAATAAGCACAGCAATGCAAAATGTAATTTATGCAATCCATAAGAAAATCATTGATAACAGTAAATATTTTAAATAAAAATAGTCTATTAAAAATGAGCTACAAGAGCACAAATCTGTAAGAAATCAAAAATTATACTTATTGCAAGAACTGTAACAAATAAAAACATGAGATTTCAGCAAGCATGAAGTAAATATTGAATTTGGATTTCATCAATAATTTCATATACAGAATATGTTTTTAATGTCATTCAAGAATATAATAAAGAGACAGTGATTCAAATTTTGTTTAGAAATTTTCTACTATAAGTGATTGGGAAAAGTTTTTGAGAAATGCCTCCTTTTTTTAAAATTTTGTACTTGATCCCAAATCAAGAATATTCAATGTATAGTCTCCATTACTGGTTCCAAATAATAATACTTTTGGTGATTTAGGGTTGACTAAATTTGTGTAAGCTGACCATTCATCAAATTATCACTATAGCAGATCCATATTTTCTTTAAATAATGGAAAGAATAACTCTGTGCCATCATGTAGACATAGAACCAAGACTTGATTCATACTAAACATTCAGGGCTTATCTATTTAAATATTATAATCCCTACTATAGTTTGTTCATTGTGATCTTCTGATGAAGAGGACATATCATTTGTCAGGATTTTTTTATGATTATATTTCTGGCAACCAGATAACCTGACTCATTTATGTGAGTAAAGAATTCTATTTCACTGTCTGACCTTTTGTTTGGTTTGTGATTGTTATTGAGCTAATTTCTCATCACATGTTAGACTAGTTACTGATAGTATTAGAACATTTTAGCTTGTAATTATTGTTGTTGGCATATTCAGGATGAAAAATACATGAACTATAAAATGTCTCATACAAGATCAGGCCATAATGTTGAAACAGTCAGCTTTGTCAACCCTACTGTTTCACCTACTATATACTATAGTAGTATTTTTATATAAGTATCTATCACCAAATTCTCATATATCAGGTTAATATTATGTCCAAATCAGGCTGGATTTAAATATAAAGGTATTAGTTATGTATGTGTGCGTATATTTTAAGCCTACAAGATAAAAGGTGTATCTGTATATGTAAAAACCCATATATACACACACATATATTTCTAGGAGTAAATTAATGAAAACTGCATTGTATATGTAACACAAGACTACATATATGCAGGAAAGAATAATGTTAACAGATTTAAATCATTATAAATTTATTTATTTAAAATATTTATTCTAAAGAAAATTAATATTTGAAATTATTGTATATTTCTGCATATATTGCTAAATTAAATAATCAAGTTACGTATATAACCAGATGTTTTCCATTTAGATTTGTTTTCGAAAAATTGGTATTATAAAATTTAATCTTTCTTGCTGTAGTGTAACCTAATTACAAAACTAAAAGTAACACGAACTTTTAGGATAAATTATCCTGAGTAATTAAAAAGAAATCGTGAATGACCGGCTGTAAAATCTTCGCTATAAGAAATAAAAACAAAGTAATTATACGAT
The DNA here is from genome assembly GCA_028023455.1 of Epiperipatus broadwayi. Taxonomy (NCBI): domain Eukaryota; kingdom Metazoa; phylum Onychophora; class Udeonychophora; order Euonychophora; family Peripatidae; genus Epiperipatus; species Epiperipatus broadwayi. The sequence goes on from JAQFVV010000306.1 coordinate 630,312, forward strand.
TCTAGGAATACAGCTAGAAAATTTGCAAAACAAATCTAAAAAACTACTATAACTGAGAATAGGGGGAGGGTAAGCTGATAATATAAGCCTCTGCAACCATTTTGAATTTAGTCGGACATTATTTCAGTTAAGAACTTATGTTTAAAATAGTAATTATGATGCAATTTGAGTAGAAGGCATTTTTCTTGCCTTTCTGACCCAGGAGGTCTACCATGTGCGGGAAACATCAAGAGGAGAAGCCGTATGATGGAGCAGAAGCCCGTTTCCAGCCCTTCAATATGAAATCAGTGTCAGCAGACAGAAAGAAGAGAGCCCGGTAAAAACTTTCCTCTATTTAAAGATTAATAACTCGGATAAAATGCGATAATTCCTAAAGCTAGCTAAATTTAAACTCTATGGCCATAGCAATAATGTAATTTTAAATCCATTACTAAATGTAATTTTGATTTCTTTATTTTTTTTAAAATCACTACTAAAATGTAATTTTGATTTCTTTTGTTTTCACCTTAAAATCTTGCCTGATTTAATTTGATATAATTTAATATTTGATTTAGTGTAATATCTGATTTAGTTTAATGTAATATCTGATTTAGTTTAATAACTAAATTGAGTTAATATATTTATTGATTTACGTACTCTATGTACTTATTAATTTATGAGTTGGTTTGCTAAGTTATCTCTGATTAACTTCGTTCAACGTATTCACAGTTTTCTGATTTATTTAGTTGTGACTTGCTTAAAGTGATTGATTTTAAATTATTATAAATTTCGTTACGTATAATTTTAAATGTTTTATTCTAAATTGTGTATAGTTTTAAATGCTTCATTCTAAAATGATAATTAAGTTTCTAGATTATTTTACGTATTTTAACTTAATGATATGTGCTTTTACATATTTTAATATAATAATAATATTTGCCTTAATTAGTTATTGTACACAACTTAAATTTGTCTTGAACTGGGTCAATCAGATATAAACTAATTGCGTTGCAATTCCATTTTAAACTATGCTAAAACAGAGTCAAATTTTAGATATCTGTTCATTAAACATACATTCTTTCTAAGTAAATCTATGCCGTTTTATGATTTTCCATTGCTTAGTAGTTTGTGATATATTTATTTAAAACGGGATTTTACTACTGACTAAATGCTTAGTGAGAAGCCGTTACAGGTTCACACCTAGAGAATAATATAGAGTCTAGGATGCAAAAGAAAACCGTTTTGAAAGGGGTAAAATATCTTGTTTTAAGAGATAATTAAAAAGCGTACAGCTGTTTTAAGATAGATTCGCTTTCGAGATATTTAACTAATGTTTAGCTGGAGTGATTGAGATGCAGCATAGAGCTATAACTATATCTTAATGCCCAATAATATGCTGTACTTCCTTCAGAGTTATAAATTCCTATATAGATAGCTTTACCAATTAGATTCCTAGTTTTCCCTTAATAGCATAATTATACATGCTACCTAATGAACTGATATATGGTAGTTTCATGAAGAAAACTAGTGTTTAGCATCATAAAATTTTAATTATATAATGTGGTCAGCAGTGCGAGTATGTTTTTAAGAAACACTACGGCATATATATATTTGTTGCTGTATTCCTTAATGGTTGTACGTGGTCGTGCTGCACCATTACTCTTAATTCAGTCAATTTTCTTCTTCAGTTGGTGGATGGGTTCGAACCTCCCCATTCTGCATCCTTAGGAACGGAGCATGAGACTCCCACTCAAATAAATTGCTCGATCGCCAGACTAAAAGGTCATTATCTTATTTCCACAGCAATGAATACGGTGAAAAAGGTAACCGTTACTTGGTAAAAATCCCATAAAAAGGCACTCTCGAGACGCAAGGGCTATATCAGACTTTATATTTTCTATATGCCATGGTATCTGAAGTCTGACTGCCAATCATCAGTTCATCCCACCATAATAATTGTATTTTCAGCTTTGATCTGAATTCGAGTCTAATTTTATAAGCACACAAGCTATATAGAGAATATTAGGTATTCGTGTTTAATAAAATATCATATTCTTTAGCAATATGTATAATCACTTCTGCTAGCTCTAGAGCGGATTTAGACCTTATTATATAGCATAAACTAGGCATAGATGGTCATGAGCAAATCAAGCTTGATCTATAATGTAATCTTAAGGCTCATAAAAATATAAATGTTAAAACATATAATTTCTTAATCACCTGCGAGTAATATCTTTATGTAGCAAACTCAATTAAATGATTTGTAATCCAAACTACAATCACCTGCGCATGATTGGAATTGCTATATAAACAATTAAAACCACCTACGATTGATATATGTATTTATAGTGAATCTAATAATATAATTAACCAAAATGATTAATGTCACCTGTGAGTGATTTATATTGTACCAAATGTATATGTAAAATAAAGCCATATGTAACTAGGCAAACCATAAATGATTATAACTCCAGTCATCACTTGCGTGTGAATCCCAACTCACATATGAAATTGTATCCCTAACTTAGTCACCTGTGTGTGATACAACCCATATAGCCAAGTTATAGTCATCATTTTCATTTACTGATTTTGATATTGAGTTTTCATTAAATTATGTTTAAATTTAACTTTGGTGTCATATCTCAATGTTGCTCATTGGTAAGTCTTTATCGATTAGTAGTTAAGAATCACAATCCATATTTTATAATTATGTTCTGCCACACACATCGTCTATATAGCTATACTTGTTAATAAGTCAACTTATCCTAGTCTTGTGCTTTAGTGATGTGCTACTGCCGGCATGTGATGAAGGAAAATGCTGCTGTGGCTTCATATGTGTCATCCGCAGGGTGGTAAATCTTTGAGCGTTAGTAAAGGAGTTGGGGCTATATCAGACAACGTGGTTAGTACCACTCTATGCTGGTCAGCCTTGGTATGATTTACTAAAGTTCTGGATTTGTTGCGCGAATGTACAGATTTGACTGTTACAATGTATATTTTATATGCATAATGGAAAAATCTATTAAAATATCCTTAACTGAGTGGACTGTTAGACTATCCTTTTTGTAGAAAGTACTGAACTAAAGTGAATAGTATAAGCCATAATACATAATAAAACTATCATTCAAGAGATTATATTCGCACTGAAGTGCCAATACTCTTTACATTCATTATATATTATTTGACAATAAAACTCTTACCACAAATAACAAATGAAGACTGCTAAAACTTTCAGAATGAAAAGTGAAGTTACATCAACTAACTTGTGATTGAGTATTCTCCCAAGTTCTCATGTTATACCTATATGCAGAAGTATAGTGTGAAAATAGTGAAGCATAAAGCTTATGCCCTCCTTGTATTTTAAGTTATATACATTTTTACCTGTTTATACCTTGTGACATGCATATTTTTCATTTTTTCTTCTAAATAGACTGCTTTTTAGAATTATTTTTTTTTATGGATCATTTTCATTTAACACACTTTTTGCTAGAGATTAGTTTCTTCAGCTCACTAAAATGTAAATTATTTTCACATTTTTACTTTATATACTTGCATTTCATTTTTTATGGATTATGTTTATATTGTTTTGCTTCTTAAAACAATATTTATTTGTATATGTTTGTTAAGTTGTTATTATAAATTAGTTTTGTTGTAAAATATGAAACAAGAATTATTTATTCTGTGTTGTTTTGCTAATTCAACATGTTATTTTCATCTTTTTATTAAATATATTATTTTCACGCTGGAAGAGAAATTCCCAGCAAGAATATGGTAAATTTTGATGGACCGAGTTCAAATTTTCATCCAACATGGGGGCTGAAGTATCATAAATTGATCCTGCATAATCAAAGTTAAAAAAAGTAAAATCGTAATTAAAATTAAAAAAAAAAAGTTCAAAACAAATTCAAAATAAACGTTAAATTGCATAGTTATAAAAATTAAAATCATTGAGCAATGTGAGAAGAGAAATAGACCAAAGCAAGCAAATTATAATATTACGTATATAAGATAATTAATAGTAGTTAAAAATATAACGTAAATAAAAAGGAGAGAGAAGAAAATATGGGCAGAGAGATAAATAATTTCATTATTGGGGTTGTTTATAGTCAGGTGGAAATTAGAGAGGACAGGGTTTGTTTTTTGAGTAGTCAAACAGTTCGTTCAATTTAAAAATAGAAAGAAAAATGACAAAGGTCATGGGGGGGGGGGTAGAATTATATTAACTGGATGGATTTCTTTTTTTTTTAAAAAAAAAAAAGTTTATTGTACACGGATTATGAGGATGGAAATAAAATAATTTTTTTTTTTTGAGAGTTGATAATGGATATTAAGTGAAATAAATAATGTTAAACAAATAAAATAAATGTTTTTCTGAGAGATAATAATGAAGTAAAATAAAATACTAAAGTTTAAAGTAAATGTATGATAATAAAACAAAAGTTTTTTTGTAGAGAATCAACATATGTAAATGAAAAAAAAAAAGATTTTAAAAGCAAATAAGCTGAATAAAGCCTATAATAAATAAAATGAAATCTAATAAAATAAATAAAAGGTTTCAAATAATCATTCAAGTGAGTCTAGATTGTGTTGATAGAATCATGGAGGGGTGGAGGAAGTGCAGATAAAGGTTGATAAATTATTAAGTATAGGCTGTCACTGTGTGAACTTAAGACTTAATGGGCATGAAAATGGAAGGGATCATCTGATGGGATAACAATGCAATAGAAAGGACCTATCCATCTGACATGCTGGGAGTAGTCCCAGTCTCTTATATAAAAATATGCGCACTGGAAAATATAATTCTATGCAAGCCACAAATCAGTTTGGTGGAAGAAAAATTTCCAATATGTAATTAGCCTTGTTTTTAGAAGAAGCCAAATAATCACTGGATGAATTCTGGCATTTGCAGTGACTTCATATTTTCTAGGATGTAGTCCCAAGAGAGAAATTCCTGGGCTCATTCAATCCACTGGTAGAAAAATTCCCAGCACTTATAATAAAGTTATGGTAGAATATTTTTTTATTGCATAAGTCAGATGTAAGCCAGATGGTGTTCTGCCATTCATGACATTCACCCTCTTCTTATACATTGGAAGAATGCATATTGTCCCTTGTGGTTATCACATATGACACAATTGTTGCCAGTCAATGTAGATTATGGCCTGTGACATAAGAATAGCATAGGAAAGATCATCCCTGTAGTTTGTCAATCTACAGCAATTAAAAACTTATTTCATAGAAAAATAGTAAATAAATAGATAAAAATCAAACAGTAAAGCTTAAAAAAATATGTCAAAACTAAAACAAGTCAAATTTATATATTTTATCTCTCAAACTGAGTGTGTCTGTGATGTAACGTTAGCAAGATATATGTTATGAAAGTTACATATATTTGCAATATATATTTCAAATATTTAAAAATATATGATCAAATTTATTAAAAAAAGAAAAATCAAATAAACAAGAATAGTCAAAAAGTTATAATTAATTAAGGAGTGGTTTTAAAATGTAGTCTTAAAAATTAAAAAAAAGATTGCATATATTTTTTTAAAAAGAAAATAAAGCTTTTATTGAGAAGTGGGTAAGGGAAAATCTAAAACAGAAAAATATTTAAAACTCTCATTTTTTTTTTTAAAGAAATTAAAAGAGTAAAATATATAAAAATAAGTAAATATGAAAAAAATCGGAATCAAAAGTAATGTAAAAGAAAAACTTTCAAAAATGTAATTATTTTAAAAGATTACTGACTGATAAAGAAAAGGTAAAACTAACATTTGAATTAATTAAAAATCTATGTAAACTATGTATTTGATAAATGTGAAGAGATAGTAAATTAATCTCGAAAAAAAGATTAGATTAAAACAAAATATAAAAATTAATTAAAAAAAACATTCAAGTTACAATCAAAATTAAAAATAATAAGGAATTAAAACAATGAGGAGTATAAAAAGTCACAGCTGCTATATTATTCACTTCCAGCCTTTATTTTGGGATTGAATTACTCTGGTCTTCAATCTATAATTCAGTCTGGTCTTCATTTTGTGATTGATTCATTGTTATTCATTGCTCCAGATTCAGAAATATAAGAACAAATAGAACCATTCATTACTGTTGTAGCAAATATTGTTGCAGAAGCTGCACAATTAGCAATAGCAATGGAATTAACAACATTCATTGCTAGACTGATTTAGAAGTATTTGATTGGGTTTCAGGTCCCCAGGATTTTCTGCTAAAGTTAACTGTCTTTACCTGGAACCAATACCCAGAACCAATGCTGAAATCATAAAATAGATGCTATTACTATTCTCTCTCTTCCTCTTCCATTGTCAAGTTGCAGAATGGAAAGCAAGCTCTGGAATAATCAATGGAGACCAAAAAACCAATTGTTTGAAAATTGACAATCATGCAAAAACTGAGTAAATATACTTTGATCACTGCCTATAGACCCTATTTTAAAAGAAATGAATTTTAATTAATGGACTACTATAAAATTTAGTTTGAGTAATTACTTATATGTTTTTATATGTAAATTTTAATATTACTATGTTAAATTACAAATGTATGTGCTTGAATAAATACTAATATTTGCTTAATTATTATTTGATGTATTCTCTCTCTTTTGTCACTGTGTTACCAGTAATTTAAGTGTATAGTTATTTTTTATGTGTTAAATGAATGTGCTGGACCTTGATTTAAGAGTGTGAGCTAGCTTGGGATACTTTAAGCACTGGATTGGGTGCCTGACACTCTTAGCATGCTGGCTATATAATATGGTCAACTGGTGCCTAAGTTTGATCTTCAAAACAAATAAAATGTTTTGAATGGCAGGGTTTAAATCCAGCAGTCAAGATGAGCCACAGTCAGGAAATATGATCATGTTATGCTCTGTATTGCCCGATCTGACTGTGGACATCGTTGATGGCTATACTATCAATGATATTCTCCCCTCTGCTTCTAGGACCGGTCCATTCTTGTAGTATTAAAGATATAAAATAATTACCAAGAAGTGATGTATTGAGCTTAAAAATAATAAAGATATTAAAGTTTAGATAGTAAGCTTAATTAAAGCCAAAAGATATTAAATTTATTTTACAAGTTATCTTAAAACTGGTTAATATTGTAATTTGGGGGGACCCAGTTTAATATGTTTGTTAAATTTCTTATTATAAATAGTTTTGTTGTAAAATATGAAACAAGAATTATTTATTCTATATTGGTTTGCTAATTTAACATGTTATTTTCATCTTTTTATTAAATATATTATTTTCATGCTTTCATTTAATACACTTAATAATAAATATGCACAACTATTTTTTTGCCAAGTAATTTATTTTCAGGCATTTAAATAAAAATAAGCATTTGCAGTACACTTTTAGCCCAGTTAGCAATGGTAATTGGTCTCCTAAAATGCCTCATAAATTAAAATCTTTTATAAAAATAAACAACTACAATGAGTTCCTGTGGGAAAATTATACTTCATTACTTTAAATTTAATATATAAATAAAATCAATTAAAAAACTGAAAAAAGTGTTAATTAATGAATAATCTGTTTACTTAACATATTATTAAAAAAAAATACTAACTCCAAACATTTCAGTAATTATAATTTTAATAGAAAAAAAATTATAATTTTTCCATTCTTGATCACCGTTTGCTTCTTGTGCAGCTTTAGAATAATATTTTCTGCTGAATCATGATTCACTGAATTAAAATAAGCATGAAGAAAAAACATTAACCACAATGTTATGTTTCATGCACTTTGTGATCAATTTTTAATTTTTTTATTTTTGAAATTTGTAACCAACAAAACTGAATTTTTTTTGCAGCTGTTTTTTTTTTTTAAATCATGTATTTTTTAGATTTTATATAATTGTGTTGAAATTAAATAAAATGTAAGTAAAGAAATGTTATCTATAGTTGACTGCTGAAGATTTAATAATATATGTAAATAATTATATATTATTCCTCTTTTTTTGCCAATCTATGTTTATTATAAAAATACCTATTATCTTGAATTTAAAACAAATTATAAGATTATTGATTTAAAATTCAAAAAATAAATGGAATTTTAAAGTTACCTTTAATAATCTTTGATCATATAAAGTTGATTATTAACTGCACAGTGTATGAAATCTTTTTCTCTCTCAAAGTATCTTACAATTATGATGACTTTTGATTGCCATGTTTTTACCACAGGAAAAATAATGTCCATGAGAATTTTAATTCATAAAACTGATTGAATGAATATAGATTAGCTAATATATACATTTTACAACTAAATATGAATATACTTTGTTGTTTTACATGATCAAAATATGTTTTTAACTGTGCTGAATGAAATTGGATTTTTTTGTTTTGTTTTAATTTTATAAATGAAGGCACTGTATGTTTTGTAAGTCACTAGATGAAAATTAAATAAAGTACATTAATAAGAAATTTAATTCTATAATCAAACAATATTGTATAATGAATAAACTCTGTTGTACATTTTTAGCACTGATGTTACTTATTTTATTTTTGGAAGACAGCTTTAATGAAATCATTACCATATGTTGCCATCAATCTTACAAAATGACCACTATCTTGAAATAATGAATGATTTAAAGAAAAAGGTTTTATTTTTTCTTAAAAATCATAATAGTGAATAATCAATTGCAATTCAAAGTAGTGGGTATAAATTTATGATGATTACTGTGGCAAACCCTTCCACAAAGGTCCATCTGTAACTGGGGTAAAGTTGTATTTTGAGATTTATATTATTATTAATAAATATCTTTTAAATTTAGCTTTTATTCATGCTTAGCATGCTTTGATTATGGTGTGTTAAGCATGAATAAAAGCTAAATTTAAAATAGATAGACTACCTTTTCTGTATAAATGTTTGGAACATTTACATATATGTGAATATTATAATTATCTAGAAAATAGAAAAAAAAATCATTGTTATTATTAATAAAATAAATGCTTACACTATACTGAAAGTATTTATATATACATAAACACAATTATAGATACTAAAATTAATGATTATTAAAACTTCTTGTAAATTTTGGGTGTTTTAAAATATCAAGTTATAATGCAGGATTAAAAGACATTATTGTTATTTTTAAATGCTTTTATGTTTTGGAAAATCTTTGGTTGTTGATTTTTGATTTTTTTCAAGTTAGAAAGAAATTTTAAAATCAATGTTTAATATATCTAAATTCTATAGAATTGCTTGAAAATTGATATATAAGTAAATTATATCACCCTAATCCATTTAAAATATATATCTTTAGCATGTCAACTAGTTTGATAGATATGGAACAGAGGATGGGAAAATATATAAACTGTTTAATAATTTTATGTTTTGCAGTTAACAATTCTTAGAATTTTTATTTGTTTTAAATAATGGTCACGAGAAGGCAGTTAAAAGTTTTTTTCTTTCAATTTAATATCTTCTTTTAAGCCATTTTAAACTCAATGTATATATCATATTTAGTATATGTGCATAATTATATATGTATAATAAATCAGTAACTACGTTTTCTATTTAAAACTTTTACTATTTTTATTTTAAAACAATTTTTTTAAAAAAGTAAATTAAAAAAATTGCATTATTTAAAAAAATCGAAAAGTTAAAAAATATTGCAAATTTTTTCTTTAGCATTTTTTTAAAAACAATTGTTTTACAATAAAAATAAACCTATCAATTTGAATATAAAACTTAGATACTAATTTATTATACATATATAATTATGTACCCATACTAAGTATAATACATTAAGAATATAAAATAGAAATTTATGACATTATGAGTATATATATATATATTAACTTACTGCAGAAATATCTAATGACTTACATATATCATATGTGTGATATTGATTTGAAGTAAAATTCTAAGTATTAAGTGAAGTGCAATATATACATATGTATTATATACAAATACTTATTTACAAATACTAAATATGATATTAACTTATGGCAGAGATATCTAGTGATATATATATATATAACAACTATAAGTGTCCAGTCAATTTAAAGTATGATATAGTTTTACATTTTTATTTACTGTGCCAATACTAAAAACTTAAAAATAATATAGATACATTTTTTTAAAAACATTAAATCCTTTTATTGATTGTGCATTAAAAAAAAATATATTTCTTTAATCACAATTGGAGTTTTTAGATTTAACTTGAAATAAAATCATGGGAGGGATGTCCAGAAATTAATTAAGTCAATCCCTATTTTTTATAACAAGGAATTGACATAATTAATTTCTGTTCCTCCTCCCCCCCCCCTGCTTTTATTTCAAGTTAAATCTAAAACCTCCAATTGTGGTTGAAGAAACATTTTTTTTTTTTAGTGCATGGTCAAAAAAAGCATGCAATATAAAAAATTTTTTTAACTGTATTTATTTTGTAATATTTGGTGATTGCAGAAGTAGAAGTTATACTACGAACTACTAAAAAAAAAATTAAAAATTCAATTTTTTTTTTTTAATTTATTTCTAATTTGTTATTCAATATGTATTTTTAATTATGGATAACTGAAATTGTGGATATGGAGGGACTATAGGCAGTCCTCAACTTTCATACTTTCTACTTTCATACAAAATACTATTTTGTATGATGGCAATATAAAAAGAGTATATTACAGAACTTTTTATCAAGAAAAGAAAAAGAAGAGGCTACTTATGAATTAGCCCGGGCTCCAAGATTGTTTATGAATAATTGCGCAGAATAAAATTTATTGTCTATATATCACCTTAATACAATAATTATATATACATTTCAAAAAATTACACTTACTATCAGATTTTTTTTTTAAAAAAGAAATCCTATGTAATAATTAATTTATTAATAAATAAATTGACATTTAATTGCTTATGACAATTTTGTCTTTCAATTATTGCTAGGAAAATACCCCCCCCCCCTTTTAAACATTAAAACTTAACACCCTCCCTCCATCTTTTTCATTTTCCTATAAATTTAATAAAAAGTTGTAAAGCAAAATATCTTTTTAAATTAATAGAAAATGAGAAAAGATGGAGGGAGTGGGTTAAGTTTTAATGTTTTTTAAAAAAAGGGTTTTTTAATTTTCCTAGTCATAATTGAAAGACAAAAGTATCATAAACAATTAAATGCCATTTTATTTATTAATAAATTAATTATTGGACAGGATTATATATTTCTAAAAAATCAGATAATAAGTGTAATTTTAAAATATATATATATATTATTTACATTAATGTGATCTATATACATAATGAATTTTATTGTCCGGAATTATTTATAATCAACCTTGGTGATCCGATTAATCTGTAAGTACCAAGAAGAGTACAATTCAATTATCTCTTGATAAATTTATATAGAAATCATCAGATACTAATCAATAAAATGCTATTCATATATATATGCTAATATACATCATTAAAAAATAAATATTTTAAAAACATGTTTTGATTTTTTTTTTTTTTATATTGCTCTACTTGTATACATTTTAACTTTCATACACATTTCAGGAACCAATTAGGTATGGAAGTCCAGGATCGCCTGTACAAAGTGCAATTATTAGTTAATGGTAAATTTAATTTGTATTTATACATTTATGATAAACAAGTATAAATGTGTACAGCATTTAAATGCATGCTTAATTCATGTTTTGTTATTATTGAAATATTATTAATATGGGATCCTCAAATTCTAACAAATTGTTTTTAGACTAGTCATCATGGCATATGAAAAATATGTACAAAAAATTAAAATTTGTGTGATTAAAATGCACTGTTTGCATTAAATATATTTTTTGTCATTATTTTACAGTTAAGTACAGTGGGTTTTTTTTAAAATTTTATTTTAATTATATAATATAGTAAAAGCCATAAATTGTAATGTTGATATAAATACCAGTCGTGCTATCACATACGAGTATATCTCTGTTTAAAAAAAGGTCAAAGCATTTTTAATTTGTAAAATGTGTTGACTATATGGATATTTTTTTTTCCATTGTGAGTGATGTAAAAGTGAAAAAAGAAATGCAATTCTACATTAAAATTTATTTTTAAAAGACCTCACCAAGAATAAATTTAGAGCATATAGTGAAAGCTTTTGCTATCTTGCCGTATATAAGTCAATTATGATGTAACAAGAAAGAGAATGTAAATATTGTAATAAAAATCTGCTATTTCTAATGAACTTACCTGTACAAGGTATTTTCTGTTTTGATTGCTTCAGTTCAACACATGCAATCTCAATTCACTACAATCCATTTTCTTCTGATTTAATTTTAGAAGACATTGTTTCCAATGCTAATACTTTAATTAGATCAATAGTGTTCAAGTACTAGCATCTATCTTTAATAATTTGTTAGAAAGTTGAATTGCTAAAAAAAATTGGACCAAGGTGTTTTCATCTGCAAACTGTATGAATTTTGATTTTTTAAGTATTACATTTTATAAAAAACCAAAAGAATTTTGCAATTCTATGCTACAAATTTATTTTCAAAATAAATGACCAACCTAAGAAATTTTAATTCACTTTGTATGCATAAAGTCTATAATTTGTCTAGTATTCAGGACTTCTGCAATTAAAGTGCATTTTTTGTATTAATGTTTTTCTAGCTTGATTCCTACAATTAAATGTTTGCACAAATAAAATCTCATTCTCTACACAATATTTTTTTTATAATTATATAAACAATGGACTGTAATGCAAAGCCAAAAGAAAAAAAAAAATTGAAAAGGAATTTAAGAAATTTCATCTAATGGCAAACCATAGAGAATGAAACAAAGTATTTACAAAAATGATGCCGAAACATTCTTATGAAGAAAATATAAGCAATAAATTTGAGTTATTATTAATATTTTAAATTAGAAATATTTTTTAAAGCAATACTAGTATGTATAATACTGTATTCAAAATCAACAGATTTATTATATATATAATTAATTTCTTTGAATTCTTTTATTTTAATTATTGTAAATTTGCTTATTCATATTTCTTTTTATATACTTTATATGTATTTTAAACAATTTCAACTATCTAATAGTTTTCTTCAGACTTCAGTCAATTCACCATTTTAATTCGATAAATTGATTTCTGAAGAAAAACAATTATAATAGAAATGCATTATAAAGAAAAACAGGGTAAGAAAAAATAGCTAATAGTTGTAAATCATTTGTACATTCATTATCTAAATTCTTTTTTATGCATATATATATATTAAGAAAGAAAAGTTAAAATGACATTTTTTAAAAATCTTTTTTTAATGTTTACATTCTTATTTGAAATTACGTTTTTCATGTATTGTATTTGTTTGTGTTTAAAACAAGTGATTTTGAAAAAATATGTTTTTATTAGAAACATGTTATTTATTTTCATTTAATTCTATTTATTTATGTTTAAAACAAATATTTTTGATAAAATAATTTTAAGAAACTATTATTTTTTTTTTTTTTAGTTTTTTCACTTAAATAAATGTTCTCTGGAAAAAATAATGATATTTTTACTGTCGCTTTACTGTTTTTTAACTTAAAGTTTATTTGTTTATCATTCTGAATAAATAGATTCTAATATCTATAAGATTCTGGGATTGGGAAGATATAATTATGAGACTGCAAAATTTTACTAAAATTGCAATTTCAATACCAAGAAAAAGGTTGTATTGCACTTCAACTCTATAAAAAGATGGATTTTTTTTTATTCAGTTTATCAAGTATATTTACAATATTTCAGTTACTAAGTATCATACTCAGAAAAGTTTTTATCCTGACGTATATATTTATTTGAATATTGGACTATTAATATATCATTTACCTACTTGTCACATATGTAATCAACAATAATTTCAATGATGCAGTAATCAAAAATACTTAGAAAACAAAATATTTTTAAAATCACTCTTTAGTTTGGAAGTAGCAATATAATGAAAATACAAAATTGACAAATTAGCAAACAGCAAAATGTATGGTAGTTAATTGGCAATTTACTTTTTAATCATGATGATTATGTATTTTCCTAACTACATACTAGTTATTATTGAAATAACATGAATTTACTCCTAATCATTGAGAAATACATATTGTATATGTAAGAAAATTGTATAGTATATAAAAAGACATGGAATAAAACAATAGAGGAAAAAATCAGATTAAAACTAGAAAAATAATTAGTCAGCAGTTGCAGAGGAAGTGATAAAACAAAGCACAATCTTAGCCGAATGTCACATAAATGGTCAAATATTAAAATAAAAAACAACAATTTAAATCTTGTTGCATAATGGAGCTGTACTAAAATATGATATAATAATCACAAATCTGCCTGCTGGCTAATGAACACTTCAAATCTCATTTGGATAACCTTGAAAATTTTTTCATTAATATTTTAATAATTTTTATATTTTATACTAAGGGATTTTTTTTTTTAAATATTTTCATATATAAGTTGAAGGATTTTAGAAATAATGTATCAATGATTAAATGGACATATATGTTTTGAATCGCAAAACCAGCTTTTCTGATGGCGTATTATTTTGAAACTTATGTATTGAAAAATATATAAAAAAAAGTTTTTTTTTAATGTGATTTTATTATAAAATTTGTATTCGCTGTAAAATAATATATTCATAATATTGCATTTGCAATTAATTTAGATATTTTTCCTCAGAGCTACTTGAAATATAGATATTGAAAAAAAAAATCTTTGACAAATTAAGTAAAAGTTAATAGTATTGCCCATGGTTTTTAATAAAAATCAATAACTTACATATATATTTCCACTTTCTTCCTTTTTAAAGAGAAAAGCAACAAATGCACAATTAATTTAAAATGTGCAATATCTTACAAGAATATATAGAGCTGGGTGAACACTTCATTATTTATTTCTATACGTCATAGCCAACTAAAATTTATATTGTAGTTTTTTTATATGAAATGCTAGAATAAATTGTTTTTAAAAATGTAATTAGCAAACTACCATTGATGATGATTAATGTTCTGGGTTAGTCATAGTTATTAGTGTTCTAATTAATCTCCTTTTCCACAGAAAATACCATATATCACAAAGGTACATATATATTTATAACTACTGCATATATTTATAATTTTGATTTTGAAAAATATAGGGGATAATAGTATAATAATTGTTTTATTATTATAAAGTGAACAATTTATTCAACCTTAAAGATTCTAATGCTGTGAAAGGCTAAAAATTTTCGAATTGACGTTCACACTTGCAGTTCTCAAATGTCATATGATCCCCCCAAGTGATTAACCATTCAATTATTTATTCATATTTATTTACTTTTAGTGATTTTTCTTTTATATATTATTACTATTATCAATAGGTTACATTATATATATAATGAACATTGTCTTTGTTTTGCTATTCTTATTGTCATGATACAAATTGACACAGTAACAATATGATTGCTAGAGGGGACCACCAGGTCATAAAATGATGATTAAATGTCAAGAACATTTGTGGTTTGAGATAAGGTTAGGAAGACAAGAATGGATGGTGGCTATAGTGCATATAATTACTGGAGATAATCTATAATGGAGTGGAACAGTAGTATATATGAATGCCTAGTTAAGAATATATACAGAGTTTCAAAGAAAAGGGGAAGAGAATATGGTTGTAGAGGCTATGAATGGGCATATTGAAGAAATCGATGATGTAAGTAATAAGAATGGACAGCTTTTGAAGAATTTTTGTGAGAGTGAATTTGAGCATTGGAAATTTATCAAATATTTATGAGGGGCAGTACACATGGTCTAGAAATAATATATTCCACACAATAAATTATGTATTGCCTATTTCAAAAGATGTGATTACTTGCTTCTGAAGTCTTCTTCTAGTGATTTCTCTATCCCCAAGTATACTTATATTATCTGACTGGAGCAGGACTAATGTAATTGTTCTGGAGACAGACCTGTAAATTCATGATGGGTCCAATTTATATTTATAACCCTGGGTAAGATGTTAAACCACTGTTTATGGTTTTTATCAAGCTGACTTCAAAATAATGAACTTAGTTTCTTCATAACTCTCTCACAGGGATTTGACCATGGATTTCTAATTGAAGTCAAGACTATTTAATATTTTTCTTGTGCATCCAGTTGTCCCACTCTTTTGATATGAATGGAATACTATGATTAGTAAGAATGACCAATGGCTTAGTTACTTGAGGGAACTGTCTATTCTTTAACATGGATATGGTACTCTTAGTATCTTCCTTATGCAACAGATTCACTTGGATGAATTTTGAGAATACATCATATGTAACTAGTAAGTATTTGTACTGTTTAAAAGATGCTAACAGCCCATAAAAATCAATGGCCAGTAATTCATTTGCATTATTAGGTAATATCTGCCATAATGAGTCAGTATAGATCTTGATAAGCAGGTTTGTTTCTGTGGCACTCCTGGCAAGGTTGGAGAGTGGATATGATGGACCAATACATGGAAGCCAATTATTTTCAACCTTATGTAAGCCATAATGACCATATGTTAATGAACATAATCAATAAATGTATTTGTAAAGCCTGAGGGTAATAATCTTCCAGTTATTGGTATACTCTTCGATTCAGTATGCCAAAAGCCCATCGATAATTTGATATCTATGCTTATTTTTACACAATTGGGTGTATGCTTTGTGATGCCAAGGCAGAGTGCCCTGAGTAACCTGTACTAATTCACCATAAACAGGATCAGCTAGCTTCTTGAAAACAAGATAATTTCTGTATATCTTTTTCTATAGATTTATCCATACTCACTGTCATAATAGTTAACTGGGCTTCCTCTAGTGATAAATTTTGGAAACTGTTTTCTACTGGGTTTTGATTTAAAATGCCAGAACAATATTTTTTCCCCAGACAATATGCTACTTGGTAATTAAACTTTTGAAAAATAACCGATTGTTCATTAAGTACTCCAAACATTTATGGTCGGTAATTGCAATAATCTCAAATCTGAATAATAAATAATTTAACTTCCTAAAGGCCCGCACAATTGCAAGGTCTTCTCTTTCAGTTGCTGTATAATTCCATTCAGTCATAGTAAATGTTTGGCTAAGAAAGTATAATACTTTAGGGATTTTGTCAGAAATTTTTATGAAAGAAAACAGACCTTAGTCCCATGTTATTGCTGTCTGTCTCTAATAAGAGTGATTTATTAAAATTGGGATATATCAAAAATGCCCTCTTTTGGGGATCTTGCCCAATGCATTTGCTGTATTTTTGGAATAGCAATAATAATGCTTCCATATCTGTGGAAATTTTTTTGTAGAATCTCTGATAAATATTATATATTCCTAAGAATAACCTCACTGTTTTTTATTAAAGATTTTGGAAACTGAATTATTGTTTCAATTTTTTTGGGATGATGTTCCACACTGTCTTTATTCATTATGTGACCAGAAATGTTATTCTTATTGTAATAACCAACTTTTCTTAATATTAATCATGTCATTTTTTTCTTAACATTCTTATAAGAAAGTCACTATATTCTCTAAGAGTTTGTGTTGGTCTTTTAAGGTTATAATAGCATCATCCATATAATAAATGATGAGCTCTTTTATCTTTAGGGACAAAATGCAATCAAGACAACATAGTAGCTTTGACCCGCTATTTAACTTCAAAAGACTGTACACTTCATGTTTTGGGTATATAATGGCATCTTCCAGTAACTTGAGATTAAACTAAAGGAAGAAAAATATTTCTTCTCTTTAAATTTTATTAGTAAATTGGGGATTTTTGGCAGTATATCGCGATCAGATATCGTAATTGCATTTAGCTGTTGCGCATCTAAACATACCCTCATTGACCCATCCTTTTCTTCACTACACCTAACAGGTTAATGTATGATAAAAGCTGTTTTCTAATGATACCTCATTCCTCCATTTGTCATATCTGTTGCCTAACTTTGTTTCTATATTTAACTGAAATAGGATACGAATTACTTCCAGTCTCTGTTTTAAGTTGAATACTGTGTGCATATCCCTTTATAATGGCTGGTTTTACTGAAAATACTTATTTATACTGTTTCAGTATTTCTTCTATTTGTTTGCCTGCAACTGTATTAGACTTGTTTCTTTTTATAACTTTCCCTTGGATAGCTTCCAATACATTTCCTTCAGGTATATACATTAGTTTAGTAACTTCTTTCCCTTTTTGAGTATAAAATGATGTTATTCCATTTTTTACTTGAACTGAATTATTTTTATAAATTATTTTTGTCTTAGTTTAATGCATGAAGTCTGACCCCAATATTATGTATTCTATCAGTCCCAACATTGATAGCAAAGTAAATTATCACTTGGGATCCCACCTGCACCTCAATATAAGCTTGCATCAGGTCAAGGTTTGCCTTTTTCCCATTAGCCATAATAACTGTACTTTTTTGATGGGAGTATTTGCATTTTTTTATTTTTATTTTATCTAATATTCTGTTTGATAGTATTGAAATTTGGTTACCTGAATCCAGTAATGCCCTTATTGGAGTCCTTATCTCCTCATCTAAAACAGTTATATATTTCTCCTTATGATATCTCTTCCCTACATAATTTTATTTCTTGCCCTACTCTATTCTGCTTTCCCACCTTTTCCTTTTCTATGGATTCTATATCTCTCAATATATCCTCTATCTCCTATATTCTTTTATTTACACAACCTGTAATACAATTTTGTATTTCCTTAGGTAAATTTCTTCTGTGCATTATCTGAGGTTCAATCATGGAGAATCTATAGTGTTTGTAACATTGCTGTTTATCTTTAAAAAAAAAAACTATTTATACACCACTTCTTTTTTTTGTAGATTTTACTCTCCTCTTATATCTTGCTTTGCTCTACTCTAGAATGTACACAAAATACCCTTCCTATACTCCTTAAAAGTTTCCAGACTGTTGTATAATGATTTCCACCAGTCTTGTGTCACATCCTCTAAATAATTACTTGCAACAATTATCTTTTGTTTCTGTTAATCTATAAAAGCAAAACAGTCTTTCAGACTTTCTATGTGTGCTCCAAAAAGCTCTCCTCCATGACCCCTCTGAATGTTTAATCTTGATAATGTTTTGTATATTAAATATTCTCATGCCATAACTCTATTCAAATTTTCCAAATACACTCTGGGTCCTATATAATCCCTACAAGCTATCTACTTATGCCCAATTTTTACTCCTTCCTTCTCTTCTCAGGATGATCTAACTTTTTAAAACCATATTGGGATACTATTTTTATCTAAGATCTTTTGCTATAACTATGTGGTGGTATAAGTTGACATGTATTATAGCAATATGATTGCTACAGGGAAAATAAAGTGGCTAACAGGTTTCTCTGGGCATAATTGCTAAGAGATTCTTGACTTTATTTAAAGAGAAGCTACAGTACATTACATCACATTATCACCAGACAAGAAAAGAATAATGTTTTAAATCATTTCAAGTAAACTGGTCATAAATGTTTGTTTAGTGATCATATTCACAATAATAAAAATAGTTGTTATAATACATGAACACCCACATGAGATAAATATTTCTATTACTACCTTAAAAACAGACTAAACATAGATGATAGAAAAGTAATACTGTGGAAATAATGAAACTTATTTCTTACATCACTTCAAAATCAAATATATGAATTAAAGCATAATAAAATCTTTTATTAATTCTCATTAAATATACAATCCATCCAATGAATCTATTTGATCATAATTTAAATCCATAATTCCTATCCTACTAACCTCCTACCCTTCACTCCAAATCTTTTATACTAAATAAATCCCATTCTAAATAACTATGAATGTATCTATATGAGAGGTATGCATACAAATGACTTATTACAAGTGACAAAACGATTATAAAGAGATCTCCTGAACCACCATTCAATAAAGGATCACACCAGAACTCAATCTAGCTTACATGAGCAATCTAAATATAGAGATTACCCACCATTATAATGTAAGTCACTCCATCCCTAATTTATTCTAGAAGATGGCCTGGAAAAGACCATAACAAAGATTGGAAATAACATTGTTTCTATCAAAATCTCTCATGATCTGAGTTATTTAGAATAAAAACTAAACTTTAAAATATCATGAACTTAAAAGATTTTGCCCATACTTACTTATTATTTAACAATTATAAAGTCAGTCTGAAGGAGATCAAATTAAGATTCATGAGATCATATTAAAAAGATAATAGAATTATACATAAAGTGTACATAAAAATATTACATATTATGAATAAATATAATTAAGATACATTCTTAATACGCTCCCTTGCTTTTAATGTGATTTCCCTCAGAGTTTGAGATATAAGCAAATGACTAATTGCATTTTTTAATGGAGTTTATAATTACCCAGTTTAAACCTTGTCATGCTGTTAATGTGGAGAAATCTGATGTACAATAAATGCATAATTTCATATTACTTTGTAAGTAAAGTTGGCCAGCTTTAAAAGCATTGTAGGAAGAGATACTTCCATTAACTATAATTTTCTGTTTATAGATTTACGTTATAAAATGTAAAATGTCCATTTTATCCCAGATGGAGTGCTTCGGGTAGCTCACAGCTGATTCTCATCCTGGGGTGACTGTCCTTTTTTTCACCATTCAGCATACAAAGATATGATAACATTCCTGGGAGGAATCATAGTTTTACTTAGCCAGAATAAATTGACAACTTCTATGAGATAAAACAAAAAGTGAATAATTTTATAAATAAATTTGTTTATATAGTCTTTGCAGGTTACACCCCCTATTCTTTCATATCACATTTTTTTCAAATCTCACATGTTAGTTCAATTTTTATGAAAATTAACAAAGAAAATGCTACACAAATATTTTCTTCTTTATTACTTAAATTCCTTTGTTATCTTTTTGACTGGGATTTCTGAGATCCTGGATTCTTAATTTTCAATACAATTAATGACTCATTCAATACAAAAAAAAACTTACAATTAGACTATTTGCTTAAACATTTTTAACAATGGAGAGTGCATCTTTTTTTATATTCCCACCACTATCCTTTCTATACCAAGTTATAATTAAAAAATTAGACATGATTAATTAATAGATTAGCATTACCAATTTATTTTAGTCCCATGGCTAACTTTCTGTCAAAAGGGATATATCATATTCTGAATATGCTATAGCAATAGTTTCATTTATGAAGAAACAAACTTTGCTCTGTATAAATTATAACTTAGACTTGCCAATGCTAGATCTTAATAATAAGCAACTAATATGTAGCTTTAAATATTGAACACTCGGCCCCAAATTTTTGATTTTCTACTCAAAATGAACATGTGGTCATTATCAGCATTATATTTTATGAGATGTAAAAGAAACATGCTTAACATTGAGACTATATGTGAATCCTGCCACAGATCAGAAGAGAACCAAAAACTGTAATAGCCTACAATACACTCCCTCTTATATTACAAAAATTTATAGAAAAAGAATGCCACTGTTAAGTTCAATTATAAAGTCTTCAAATACCTGCTTTGCAGAAATAAGAAGTACAACATTTGTATATGTGTTAGGGTGCACAAGGTGCATTTATTTTTACAATAGTAATGCTAGCAATTTTAATACTTTTAAAAACAAATTAGAGACAATAAAACAAAGAGATAAAAAAATCACCTATCAGACATTTTCGCAAACATTTGGTCACTTGTTCATCAGTGCTCTAACCTCTCATGAGATGTATTTTGTTTTCTATTTTATTATAAATATTTTTAATTATAGTATAATTCTCTGAATGCTATTGAAAATACTCATTGTAGTATTATTTGATTAGTTTTGTATATATATTTTTTCTTTTAAATTGAAATATTGAAGCAGTCAATCTTAGCCCAAGATTGAGCTTCATTATTCTACTACTTAGCAAGCACTAGCTTAACATCAAACTCTATATACCATTCAACTCCTTTTGTCATGTGTATATAAATTGTATATGTATCTCTGAGAATCACATCTAAAAATTTATAAATGTAAATTTGAGATAATTTTTTTAAAATTATTTTATTATTATTAAAGTTCATAGGTGTGGCTCAGAGGTGTATATGCTACCGGAGCACACACACACACATATATAAATACAAAATATTAATGTTGTGAATAAATTTATTGTATATTTGTAAAATTATTTTTTTATTAAATTATATAGTTATGTAAAAATACAAGACGGAAGATGCAACCATTAATTGTCCAAAAATAATTAAATGGGTGGAAATATATTGTTTCAGGTGTTGTAAAAGAATGTTTAATTAAAGTTTTTACTGAAAGTAAAATTGAAACAAAGCTAATGGATTTTACTTTGATTGCGAACATTTTTGTCAACTAAATTTATTTTTGGACAGTTATCTAATGGGTGCATCTCCAATAACAATGGACAAAGTATTTGTTTAGATGAAAGATTACATTTGGGCTAAGAATTTAACTAAAAGCATTCTTTAAATACTTTGAAAGCTGTATAAATAGGGCCAAATTTTAGCTATTAAAAAAAAAGAAAAAAATATGAGCTGTTGCCAACATACTTTGTGCCCATGTAATTTTTAAAAATGGTATTCGAGTAGAGGGACCCAAGCCACCTTTTCTTATGTCTGAGACTGCCTCTTCACCATGCAACAGTATAGGCCAAGAAGAAATGCCTTCAGTCTAATTAGAATCTGCCTGCCCCAAAAATCAAAGAATGTTGCTTCAAGACAAGATTTGTCCATACCATCAATCCGGAGGATCATGAGGTAAAAAGCCCAAAAGTCATCTTAGTCACCTTACCTGATTTATAGCTAATTAATCTTAAAATTAATGCTTTTCTTTAATGTTGAATATCTGTTAATTCGCTGACCGGCAAATACTTTAACCTAACTTTCTAATTTCTGTATATCGATTCTCTATAACCTAACTAATCATAATGTATATTCAATCATCCAACTCATGCTTCTTATTATCCCTGTAATTTAGGTGGTAATAATCTCTCATTGCTGATATTTTTATATTTTTGCTCAATTTATAAATGTAAATGCCAATCAAACCCAGTCTTACGAGCTTCATATATATCACCCTGTGGAATAAGAGGGGGAAGAAATTAATTATTTCATTTTTATTCATTTCTAAATAACTCATAAGGTTGAGTTTTTTTTCTTCTAATAAATATAAGTATTCAAAATAGTTTATGTGTTTAAGATTTAGCAATATAATTTTCTAATCTGGGTGGACTTTGGTATCCATTTTGTTTTATTGCTTGAATTTCAAATCATCACCAAAATGCTGGTGACCAATTGATTTTGTTAGCCGCACTCTTAAGTGCGCAAATTTGTTTTTATTTTATTTTATATATTTTATTTAAAATGGGGGTGATTTAAGAAGGGGCAAGAAATGCATGCTTCATTAGTTATAATTTTAATTGCTTATTCATTAAATTATATTATATGGGTCATTATTTAAAACTTATTGTGATACATATTAAAAAACCATTTAAGGCTTTATTTTATTATTAAATCAAATAATTTCATGTCTTGATAGTCGCATTGCTAGCATATGTCATATATATATATTTCATTGTTTTATTTGAATCTGTCCATACCATCGCTCCGGAGGATCCTGAAGTCTCTTGTTGTTTTGTATTTTTCTTCTAATTATATGTTATATATTGCTTTACTCAGATTCATCTATACCATTGTTCTGGAGAATCTTGAAGTTTCTTTTCTTGTTCAAAACAGGGGTACACAGATACACCTTGAAACAAGCAAGTTATAGAGTAGCAAAGCTCTACATGGATTACTGAATGTCAGACCATAGCAACTTCCTACCTACCTCTTCATAAGGTATTGCTCTGTCTGAAGCGCGGGCATACCCTCATTAAATAGAAGAATGATGAAGTTTTCTCAGCCAAAGATGCCTTATTTCCTTTTCACTGACATATATGCTAGTACGACAATTCTTTATATTTCACTTCTTCGCCTGTTTAATAAAATGAATCATAATGATATGTGATAAGGAACCATTTAGATCTTTAAATATTTTTCATTGGAGTTTTTGTATCCAACCGTTCTGAAGCTGTTCTCCCCTTCTTTTGAATAAGCCATTATTACCATATGTATAAAGTTTTGCTAAATATTTGATCTCTAAATATTTAAAATGAATAATAAAATATGTTTGTCTACTTACAAATCCTGATGTATTCTTTCAAATGTAAATAAAATGCAATAAATTCTAAATAAATCTCTGTATTATAATGCTAAGGGCAAACTACCAAAGTTATAGAAATAGCGAAACCCCATAATTGTATATATATATATGTAATTTCACAGTGTGTAGAACGTCCACCCTCCACCCAGATAAATATCTAATGTAAATCTAAATAAAATCTAAATTCCGAAAATATTTGTTTATTGTAATACCGCGCTATATCTAAACCTGTCAATCTATAAAGAATTGATTTAAGATTGGCAACTGCTTGTAAATAAAAGTGTATATGCGTGAAGTTGGTAATATATATGTAATCACATTTAATTTTTTGTTATAATAAATATATCTGAACTTAATCCAGTGTGTTCAAATCTTATTAATCTATTTATATATGTCTTTTAAATTATCTCTTGGGTTCATTCAATGTCTCATCTATCATTATCATCAACTGAGATCTCATGTAATACGGTGTAGCACTGGGTCCGGAAATAATGAATTTATGTAGTATCACTGTAGGTGTTATCCATAGTATTATAGATTTGGAGAATGGGCAAACCGTTTAGAATTCATGGTTGCTCCTGATCTGTGTATCTCGGGCATGATTGGATTCAGGATACTTTTTCTCAGATTCTAAATCTTGTTGGATGGACATATATTTTCGACCTGTACAATATATGTGTGTATATATATATATTCATTTAAACTGAAATATCTATATATTTCCTTGAATAAAATTCCTTCTAAAAACTAAATTAAATAAATTTTATATAAAAAAAACTTAATAATTAAATTTAAATCTAAAATAAAATATCTAAATATTTTATTATGAGATGAAAAATACCATCTCATTATTTTTAAGATAGACCCATGTGACTTTAAAAGGTTGATTAATAATAGTAAAAAAAAAAAAACAATGCTGATCTCATTTATATGCATTTATTTTTTTGCAGGTAGATGTTGTTTATCTTTATAAAACAGTTCATTAGTGAAATTCTTGTTTTGAAAATAATAGGATTTTTTTTTATGTAAATGTAGTCTGAAATGAAATGTGTGAATAGTTCATACTGCCCTCCGCCCATCACCATCATAGCCACACATCTTTTTCTTAAACTAAAAATAAAGTATGCAATTTAATTCTTTTTATTTATTTATTACATACATTTGATAGAAAACTAATTGAAGAGGAAGAATCAAATGAATGTACATGTATAATAAATCCTTTAATAAGGGGTAGAACATTGTTTTTAAATATTGTAGTCTAAAATCTGATTTTAAAATAAAGCTAAGCCACAAGGAAAATTGACAATTTTCATTTTAATTGATTGTGTTCAATTTGATTAAGTAAATAAAATATGTTTATTTTATCCATAAGTGAAATTCCCATGCTGTATTCATTATTACAAAATATTTTAATAACAGTCATGTAAATAAATATGTTTCCAAGGAACTCGAGGATCACATTGAGAGATATAAAAAAATTTATTACATTGTCATTAGTTGTAGTTGTTGTTAGTCTAGCTCTATGACACAATAGTATAATGTTACAAGCTTGAGTTAAATATA
Source organism: Epiperipatus broadwayi (assembly GCA_028023455.1). Lineage (NCBI taxonomy): Eukaryota > Metazoa > Onychophora > Udeonychophora > Euonychophora > Peripatidae > Epiperipatus > Epiperipatus broadwayi. The sequence continues at coordinate 656,033 of JAQFVV010000306.1, forward strand.
TTAGGGACCAAGCGTTTGAATAGGTATTTTTATTCACTACTTTGTAATCTCTGTTGGATTATTTTCAGTTTCTCACTATGCTGGGATTGTTTTCAAAATGTCTGCACTGATGAGTGAATAGATTTCTATACAAAAGATATCAAACAGTTGTTAGACATTATTGTATTTGTTTATTAGTAGTTCTAATGTTAGATGATGAAATGTTGTTAGTTTGGCACATTTAAGAAAAAAATGTGATTCTGATTCAAGACGATATAGATTACCTAAATCTTCAATTTCTTTGTAGTTTTTTTTTGCTTTGGAAAATAGAGTGGTTAGAGTTTTCATCATCATCAACCATTATCAATCCACTGCAGGATGAAGGTCTCTCTAAGTCTAATCCATCTTCTCCGATCTTTAGCTTCTCTTCTCCACAACACCCCTGCACATTTTCTTATTTCATCCATCCATCTCACATGTGGTCTCTTTCTGGGTCTTTTACAATCTCTTGGAATCCAGTTTAAAATTTCAATTGTCCATCTATTATCATCTCTTCTAGCAATATGTCCAGCCCAACTCCATTTCAATCTTTTAATTTTTTCAATAAGGTCAGTAACACCTGTTTGTTGTCTTACCCATACATTGCGTTTTCGATCTCTTCTTGTTACTCCCAACATACATCTCTCCATACTCCTTTGAGTGGTCTGAAGTCTCTGTATTGCTCTTCTATTAAGTGTCCAAGTCTCAGAGACATAAGTAAGAACTGGTAAAACACATTTGTTAAAAACCTTTCTTTTCAAACACATAGGCATATTTCCTTTTAGTATCAAGTTATTTCTACCAAAAGCACTCCAACCAAGTTTAATTCTATGATTAATTTCCTCCATTATGTTTCCATCTGTATTAATAATCTGACCAAGGTATTTGTAACTGTTAACTTCTTCTAATTCTTCATAATCAATCTTTATTTTCATATTTTGAGCAAATCTATTAAACATTACTTTAGTCTTTTTAACATTTATCTTTAGTCCTACTTTTCTACTTTCATCTGCTAACTCCTGCAACATTTCCTGCAGCTCTGAAGCATTATTTGCAAAAACAACTACATCATCTGCAAAATCTAAATGACTTAAATACTCTCCATTTACTTTCACTCCTTTAGTTTCCCATTTTAATCCACAAAATACTTCTTGCAGCACTGCTGTAAAGAGTTTTGGAGATATGGAGTCACCTTGTCTTACACCTTTCTCAATGTTGATTTTTCCAATATCATTATGTAATCTAATTGTTGCTGTTGCATTTTTATAAATATTCTTTAAAATATGACAATATCCTGGATCTATACCTTGATGATCCAATGCTTTAATCACTGAAGAAATGTGTATAGAATCGAATGCCTTTTCATAATCTACAAATCCAAAACATAATGACAACTCATATTCGCTTGTCCTTTCTATGACTTCTCTCAATACCTGGATATGATCTATTGTACTAAAACCACTTTTAAATCCAGCTTGTTCTCTTGGTTGGTGGAAATCCAAAGTTCTCTGTAGACGAGTTGTAATTATCTTGGTAAAATTTTTATATAAAACTGATAAAAGGCTGATAGGTCTGTAATTTCTAATATCTTCTTTATCACCTTTTTAAAATATTAATATTATTACTGCATTCTTCCAATCTTCCGGTACATCTTTATCATTTAGACATTTGGTATATAACTTTGCTAAAATTGTTTCTATTTCTTCACCTGCTTCTTTTAATATATCAATTATAATTCCATCATTTCCTGGAGCCTTTCCTTTCTTCATACACTTAATTGCATGTCTCACTTCTTCATTTAAAATTCTGGGCAATTCGGAAGATGTAATAGATATAGGAGGTACTTGTTCTTTATTACTATGTAATTCTTGATAAAAATCTTCTACCAATTTCATGATGTCATCTCTCTTTTTAGTAATAATTCCATCTTTTTTTCTTATTGCAGATATAAATTTCCTACCAATACCAAAATGTTGTTTAACATTTTTGAGACTTTTATTTTCTTCTACAGCTTTCCTTGCTATTTCACAGTTATACTTTCTTATATCATTTTCAACTCTTTTCTGTACCATTTTACAAAATTCGAGATATTCATTTCTTTTTAATACATCATTTTTGTATATCTTCATATTCCTTCTTTTCTTCATAAATTCTCTAGTCTCAGTAGAAATTTTATTAGTCAATTGCTGCTTTTTTCTACCAGCTATGTTTGTTGCAGTTTTTAAAAGTGTATCAGTTATTTTCATATTAATTTCATTCAAATCTGAATCATGTTCAAAATCTCCTAACACTTGAAGCCTATTTGTAAGTTCTAATTTAAATTCATTAGAATGTTTCTGAAGATTAGGAATATCAACTGTAAATATTGTTTTTCTTAATAATTTTTGTCTCTCTAGTTTTACATTAACATGTAACTTACACCTTACTAATCGATGATCACTTCCTGTGTTAAATTTATTAAGAACATTACAATCTTGAAATATGTATTTTCTGTTAGTCAAAATATAATCCAATTCTGCTGTACCTTCATTTGGATGCTTCCATGTCCATTTCCTTTTAACATTTTTCTCAAAAAATGAATTCATAATATAAAGTTTTTCTTTTTCTGCAAACTCCACAAGTCTATGTCCTCTCTCATTTCTATTACCATAACCAAAATTACCTACAGCAATTTCATCTTTCATTTGTCTACCAATTCTAGCATTAAAGTCTCCCATAACAATTTTAAAATGTTGTTTACTCTGATCAAAAGCCTTTTGTACATTCATATAAAAATCTTCTACTACTTCATCACTATGAGAACTTGTTGGGGCATAAACCTCAATTATCTGCATTTGGTATCTGCTATTAAGTTGTATAACTAATCTTGCCACTCTGTCCGATACACCATCAATCTCCACAATATTGTTCTTCCACTTTTTATTTATAATGAATCCTACTCCACTTGTATTTCCAATATGTGTGCCTTTATAATAGAATATATGTCCACTTTTTAAATCAATTGTTTCTTCTCCTTTTCTTCTAACTTCACAAAGTCCAATAATGTCCCTTTTAATATAAGACAGTTCTTCTAATTCTTGCAATCTTCCTTCACTTGAAAGTGATCTGCAGTTGTAAGTACCTAAATAAAAAGTTGTCATCAAATGGCAGCCTGGGTCCGCAATCAGGGGATTCTTAGCACCCTCCGCCTTCAGCCACCAACCGCTGCCTTGGTTGGTGACTTTACAGCATCCTGGGAATAAGGGCCATGCTTTATTTTTGTCTGTCATAATTGTATATATGTATTGGAAAAATATTTATCATTTACACAAACATTCATTCTGCCTTATCAGGCACTGAGAAGAAAGATCATGGTGTTTCTTGATCTTAAACTCAGAGGTAAAAAGCCAATAAACTCACCACGCTGGCTAATGCGTGTTGGTGAGCAGCCCATCCATGTTCATATACTATACGAATAATCACATAGTAATAACAGCTGCAACGACAAGAACGTATGGAGTGGACATTAGGAATTTGCCCTGCTCGGTTCCTTTAAGGCCTCCAAGAGGAATCAAAGGGTCTCCTTTCAGTTAATAGCAAACTCCTTTCTCGCTAAATACGTTCAGGCTGATCTGCTCAGAATTAGTGTCCTAGGTTAGCACAATTCCGTGTATATGATATTCCTGATGCCTTAGTCGCACGGTTGAGTATCCGTCCAAATTCTCCACCCCTGGGTGGGGTTACCCGGGTATATTCTGGCCAACTACTCTAGAAGCTTAGCTTAGAGTTTTCATACCCAAAATTAAATGCAGATAAATTATTTTTTCTATATTATGTTAAAGTGTTCAACTAAAGATGGGTTATGATTTTTAAATACTATAACCAAGCAATGATACTTGATTGTCATTGAAATTTGTTTGCCATTGCTTGCCACTTCTTTAATAAACCAGACACACACATCTACTTATATTGTTAATAGCAAATAATAATTGAACACTAATCTAACTGAATGAAATGATTGTCATTTACAGTTTCTATGCAGTTTAACATAGGATAGAGTGGCAGACTGTTTTAAGATTTGAAGCTTTCTGAATTGGTTCTCATCTGAGTAAAGTAATAAAAAAATTGTTTGGTCAGATGAATGGAAGATCACATTTCCTTCCAAATCATTAGTAATATCTGTTCTAGTTAAACTGAACACTATTAAATTTACCAAGTGTTAAAAAAGTGTTAAGAATAATATTTTATTATTGATAAGAAATCTAACATCTGTTAATTTGTTCATTCATGTTTTCTTAGTTATAAATACTTTTAACTTCTGTTAATTAAAAATTATATATATATATATATTACAGTAAGAGCCTCATGATCTATTGTTAATGCATCGCTTCCATATCCAAACTGTAATTGAAATCTCAAGCAGAGCCGAATATTTTTAAATTCATTGAAGAATTTTTAAAGTAACTTAGATAATCATTCAATATCCCATAGTTTCTTATCCAGTATTATTCAGAAATGGATATGTATCTTTTTAAATTAAAGGTATAATTTAGTGATTTTGAATATATGAATTCCCTTTGTAAGAATTCAATAGAGTTTAAGAGAAGATAGTGCAGCAAGCATTCACTCACAGTTTAGGCAGATATTTTATGCACCTGCTTTTAAGGTGTTTAATTCATTAGAGTTCATATAGACCCATACTGATACCTGATTGTTTCAAGAGATCTTGGCAATCAATATTATATATATACACATACAATAAAAATAGAATTTACTCATTCATAAAAAGAAGGAACAGATTATTTTGTAGTTATATTTTGAACTATTTCTATGATTTAATTAAATTGTTAAATTTTTTTTTTCATTCAAACTTTATTATACACTTTTGTAACACACAGATTAATATATTGATCTGTGTTTATTGATAATAATTGAATGTACATTATTTGGAAAAATATAAATAGTTAGAATTTTTTTACTAATCTGTGTATTATTATTAACAATCAAATGTATTTGAATAAAGTATAATTTAAGTTTGAATTATTCAAAATTTTAATTAGATCATGAAAATTGATCAATAGTTCTGATAATGTCTTCACCAAAGATCTTAAGATGTACAGATTATCTTATTACCTATATTAAAATATGAAATTTTAAGAGCCAAAACCGATATAGAAAGTAGGTGATATATTACTATTATCAATTGATAATATTTAAACAAAAATATTCACTATTTGTACTATCTAATAAAAATGTGTTTTTGAAATAAATATTGATTATTTTTCAATAAAAAATACCATTAAGTAAAAATTTAAATAATCACTTTGAATTCATAATTTTGAAATATTATTACCAAATATAAATATGTACTTTTAAAAAAAAAATTATATAAATTAATGTTGAAAATGATTTGTCTTATTGATTTTTTTTTTTTTGATAAATTATTGAGATTTAAACGTTTTTTTTTTTCTTTTCTGAATTAAAATAACTCAGCTGTGATACTTTCTAACATTGATACTTTGCTTGCATGAAAAAATAAACATTTTGAATAATTGTAAATAAAAGCCAATTAATTGAAATGAAAGTTAAAAATCTTTAATAATGTTTGCATTGATAAGCCAACTTTTTTATTTTGGTGGTAAATTATTAAGATTTAAATCTCTCTTTTTTCTTCTGAATTAAATAAATAAATATTCTTTAGGTATTGTAGCTATTATGTGCAATGAATAATTCATTCTTGAAAATTTATAACATTGGTATTTGTTTTGGATGAAAAAGGGAAATTTTGAAATAACTATCAACAAAATATTTTAGAGAAATAAAACGTGGAAATCTATAATAATATTTACTTTGATAAGAAAACTTCCTTTTTTTAAAAAAAAAAAAAAAGAAAGAATATTTTTAAGATTTTAATAAAATACAAAATTTTAGCAGATAATAATTTAAGAAAATTTTAAAAATAAATAGCTGACATAGTTTTGATGTACAAAAAGTGTTTTTATTCATACAGGATATTTTAATTATTTCAAAAGCCATTCTGGAAGTTGACAAAATATTTAAAAAAGAAATTAAAAAGTAATCAATGTTTTTTATACTTTTATTAAAATTCAATTTTTTAATAAATAATAATTTAATAAAATTAAACTTTTGTGTTAAGATTTTTATTGTATATTATCTAAATATACATATTTTGAAGGATCTCATGACATACCTTGATACAAGACAAAACTGATTTTTTCTCAAGTTCAGAATAAGCTTAGGAATTTTCAACATACCTTGATACAAGACAAAGCTGATTTTTTCTCAAGTTCAGAATAAGCTTAGGAATTTTCTTTCAGATGGCTCCGGTTACAGATAATCTAGATAGATGGTTATCAAAAATAGTTATCTAATTATTCTTAGCTAGCAGGTCAAATAATAATGTAAAATATTTAAAACATTCACTTCTTACATGTAACAAAATCTGTTAAGTAATGTTTTATTTTTTATTCAACAATAAACTTTATTGACTTATAATATATATATAAATGATTGCTTAGATTACATGGGCATTTTAATTCATCAGAAAAAAAATAGTTCTTGTTTATTTTGCATTACTTTCCATGATAATTTACATATACATTGTGTTATATCATTCTCTCCCCCCCCCCCCCAATTTATTAAATGCAAGATGAACATGATATAAACCATAGAAACAAAGCGCTTCTGAACATTTGTAATTTGGAACAACATGCGCATAAAGGTGTTATACAAAGCTTAACTACTATTTACCCTTGAGGTTTTTAAAAAAAGGAATCGTAATATCTGCAAATGTTCAAGAAGGAAAACCCTTTTGCATTAGTCTACCGCCACCACACAAGTAGATCATTCAGATATGAATACCTTGACAACTTGTATGCCTCAGCATGCATTCACGTATATCTAAGACTTTCAAGTCTACCAGTGTCTAATGATTCAATTCTGGAATCACCAATACATCTGGTAAGGCAACACATATCAAACTGGAAAAGTCAACCACGATACTTCCATTACTTATAAACATTGTAAATAGCTTTAGGGATTTATTATTTTCTTATTTAAAATTGTATTTATCTATTTCAACACCGGGAATATATATATGGGTTTGTGATAATTAATTATTTAGTATTTTTGTTATTATATCATCATTAGTAGGAAATGGTGGTGGGTATTTGGGATTAAATAAATATTTAATCATAATATTAAATTTGTTTCATTTTCATATTATTATTTATATTGATCAAAATGTATTCTTTCCTTATCAACCACGTACCGGTAATAATCATTTAACTTACCCATTTGAAGACCCTAGATTGTAGAGTGACTGAGCTAGCCACAAAGGGATATCGCTCTACCGGGGTGTTAAATCTTATTCTTATGCTCCGCTGAACATATGGTATTGCACATCCTTCTAGGAGGGTGAAAAATTCATTTTTTGATTCTTTTCTAGAAGTGGCGCGCAAAAGTCTATTTTGTAAATAGATTTTTCAAAGGTGTGTACTTGCCATTGTTCTAAATATTCGGGCATTCAAATAAGATATCAACTAAAGGGTGTTTTTAACTGGAAGAGTCCTGTCAATCCACTCTTTCTATTAATTTAGCTGGAAGTACCAATATACATGAGTACAGACAATCGGCTAGATTGATATCTATTTCTTTACCTGTTGAATCTTGGTCACTTCATGCTCAGTGCAAGATTAGGAAAAGAATTCCGCAGGGAGTATGGACTGGTACAACATATTTGTTACTCTCTTTATCCACTTGAGTTTATTGTAAGGTTTATTTTATAAACACCTATGAACTAAAGTATTTAATACTTTTTCACCATGCTAGTGGAACTGATATATAAATAGTATTACAGCAGCAAATCTCAACTTGTAATTTTAAATTAATTTCTAGCATATATTTTAACATCTAGTATTTGGTGAACCAAATATAAATATTCTTTATTGTGAAAAATTTACTACTTATTCTAGATAGTTTTTGCTCAAATTTGGATCTAGAAATGGACTTCAAAATTTATAACAAATAATGAAATATAACTTAATATTAATATTTTTAAATAAATTTAAAATAATGGTTAAAAAAATGCAATCTCTCTCCACCAACAAAGATTTAATATGTCTTCATTTTCACTTATCTGTCACACTATAGCCTTAAATATTAGTATAAAGTATACTACCTGAATTTCCAACAGAACTATATGGTCACATTTGGTATATTTACTACTCTAATAATTTATTAACTTATTAATTGAAACACAAATAAATAATACACCATTCATATAAAGTTTACCTGGCAGTCAAATATCAAACATTCTCAAATTTATCAATAATAGGACTTATAAATGACAGCAAATTTAACAATTTGTAACACTATTATTCAAATTTACTGAAGATTAAAATCATCACAATCAATCCATTTTGAAAAATATTTATCTCACATATTAAATGTATATTTTGAATTTCTTTAATCTCTTTAATTTTTTGATAGTTGGATGTATAAACAACATAAAATCTTCAAGTAACACTTTGACAAAACAAGTACTCTAATTACTTTACTACTTTCATGCTTATGATATTTTAAAGAAAATTATTTCAATCATTTCTATTCAATAACAATAAATTATTTATTCCTTTATATGTGAGACTCTTCCATAATCCTTTACTAAATGTTTTTTTTTACTGGATAAGATCTGTCATTGAAAATTTTATTGCTATTGAAATGGAGTGGAGACCTGACCCTGTCTAGGACAGACTCCCAGATAATGTTTTCCACCTCATCATCCTCAAATAGATACGTATAAAAATGGCAATTTTGGATCAAAACATGACTGATCTTAAACTACACTGAAGATTTTATAAATTGCCCTATTATTTTAATTTATCAGTATTTATAAGTTTTCTTCTATGACATCAAAATTTTCCCAATGCATCACTTCTTCTAGTTGATTTCCAAGGTGTTGTCATGGTAATGTGCATTCTATGATTTTTCCTCAATTCTTAGGAATTTGTAATGATTTTTGAAGTACAAAACAAAATAATAATTTAAAAAAATATTTAACATCAATTTATTATAAACAAATAAATGAAATGCATTTATATATTTATTAATAAACCTTATTATAGCATTAAATATTTGGCAATTAACATTATAAGGTCAAACCCAATTTTATTAATCTTTTAACATTAATAATTCATTATATTTTATATTCTGTTATTTTAGAAATATTTATTAAATCTAAATATTTAATTATCTCATATTACAGCAATTGTTTTGTTAGTCTTTCTAGCACATTTTTTATTTTTTTATTTTGTGAATTATCATCAATACATGCACCCACACAGTTATATGTAAATGTACAAAATTTTATATATTTTTAATTACTAGTGCTTCTGCTGATTTAAATGATAATTTATTTATTTTGAATTTGTTATAAATATTTCAATTTAGTAAAGTTTGACTACTTAGGACCTCACTTTTCATTCACAGGCACTATTCTTATTGTATTTGGATTTATAGCCATTGGTAAAACAATTCACTAATTGTTTTTAAATTGTTATAAAGAAATGCAATATTTAATATTTTGAAAATATTCAAAAACTAGTATTTGAAGTCTTAAAAAAAATTAAAAATGATTATTATCTTGCATATTGACTTTATGGAAGTTGACCCTTGGTTTTATACCTATCACTTGACCTTCCTATCTATTATGAAGTATATAATCAAGAAATTTTTTAACAATTCATACTTTGTAGAATATGATAGTATTAGTACTAAAATATAATGCTACATTATATATATATATTTTAAATAATACATATATTTTATAAGTTCTTTAAATATAAACAAACAAACCTATTATTGTGATTTTAGTGTAGTGGCACAGCTTTAAAACTGGCAATTTGCATTAGCTAAAATGCCTGTGTTATATGAATTTAGATTGTTTAGTTTGTGTTATCAATAATATAATTCAAATTTAGTCATGTAGATGTAATTTTTTTTTTTCATTTTTCTTTATTAAATAGTATTTTTACAATATATATAATTTAGAAATTTAAATAAATATTAATTAATGTAAGTATTATTAAAATGAACATATAATATGAATAATGTTTAGTATTACATGAACAATAACTTTTGAATTAGGAAAATAAAATATGTTGTTGTATGCCTATTATTGCAGGGTGTGTTTAAGGAGAGGACAGGTATTATGAACTTTAATATAGCTTATCATGTTGCATGTCTTAACAGAAGCTCGCAGAGTGTGAATATCTAGATTGTTTATTTTATGTTGTGATATTAGTAACTAATCCCATTGAAAAATATTCTATATTTCAATTCTTGCATTATAGGTATAATGTTTGTTTATTGATTGTTTATTAAAAAAATCTAAATGTATTTATAAAAATTATACATATATGACTATCATGTAGATGTTAGCAATTTAATGATATTTCTCATATGCATTTTTATAAATAAATTTTAACTAAAGCATATATATGAAGTATTGTCTAGTCTATGATCCCTATATAAGCTTAGATAATAAACTAAAATCAAATTTACTTTATCATAAAACACAAATATTATTGGTAGATTGTTTGATTTCACCTTGCAATAACAATTTTTAATTGCAATTTAAATACTGAAATTTATTTACATAAAGATGTGAAAATTTTCTTTTTAATATATTGTAACCTTCCTATCCGGTTCTTCTGACCATCTCTACCTTTCTTACTCTTTTACTTTCTACGACACTAGTTCAATACTAAACAATACAGTATCACAACTGTAAAGTAAAAGACTCTTTATGGGGCTTTGAAATTTGCTACACATAAAATTTATAGGATAGACTCAAAGGGCAGGTACAATGGAGAGATTTTAACATTGAGAAGTATAGATCATACTTCACAGTGGCATTACTATTGTGGAAATTCTCCAGCTACTATCCTATTATAATTATTGGGAAAACTCTAGCAATGACTAATCTAATATTCTATGAATAATAAGGATTTAAACTACCTGCTATAATTTAAGAATCTTAAAATAATAACGTTTACATAATTACCTTAACCTAAACTAATTAATGCTATCCTATAGCTATCTCAGGGATCATAAATATTCTATTTGACAATATATTATGATTAATTTGATTAATAGTGAAATAGTTAAATCACTGGGATCCAACCATTTCAAAATCATTTAATGTTACAAACTACGATTAGTTTCCTATAAAAAAATAATCTAACTTTAATAATAATGAAGCATGGAAATCAATAATGGCTAACTACTCATTAATCTCATTTCTATAACTTAATCTACTTTCCTATAATTGGTTCTGATATTTATACCAATAACAATTACTCTAGAATACTCATTGTGTTATAATCAAAGTTTTATTACACCATTATTATCTACAAAGTTTAGTTCACTGAAATACATCTCATAATTAATCAGCATTCACTTGCTGTGATCAAATCCTTTTGAATCACAGACCTTAAAACATATTAGTCGGTAACTTGCACTATGAAATAAGATATTATTTTAAATTTGTGCTATAATAAATTTTTCAATTAGATTACAAACTCAGGATGTGAATTTTAACATACTACTAATTTCTGTTATATGCTTTCTTCAAGATTCTTTTATATTTTGTAACAATCTGAAGTACCATGCTCCCTTTTGGTATAGTTATTATCTACAAGCAATTGAGAGTTAGTGTATTAATTATAAAATATTAAACAGAACTCCTCAAATAAGGCATGTGATCAAAATATGATCCGTATCATTCTATGTGGATAATAAGCTTTATTGATGTGACCTTGTGATGGAAATGACTCTCAAACACAATGAAACCAATACTACAAAGTTAAATCAATATGGTCTTTTATAAATAACAAAAACATATGCACATTAGGTTAAATACTTCATTAACAATAATAAAAAAAGTAATAAGCATGAAACTGTTTATATATTGATAATAACTTATTTACATTCTTTACAAATAAATCTAGTGATTATGATATCCACTTCCCCATAGTTTATATCTAGTTCTTTTGAAATTATCCATTTATTATTTTATGATTATGCATGCTTTCATACCAATCTGATATATTTGCATCATTCATGAGTTGTCTGAGATCTTCACTGTCATTTTCCATATTACACTGATATTTTATAACTTCCAATACATTAATAATATTGTAACAGTAAATTATAATCACTATTTAAAAATGAGTTTAAAATTTTACACTCCAATCATCTTAACAAAATTATTATTGATGTGATAAGTAACAAAAAAAAAAATAAAGACAATATTTATTATGTATTTAAAATGTATAATAAAGTTAGGATTTTTTATCATATGATGAAGTTCATTTAATCCATTCATTCTCTCTCTCATACTCATGTTTTATATTGATCTTAGATCTCAGTTATTTTTATTTATATGGCCGTTTATTCAAATTGTTATCCAACTATATAGGATCTTTGCTTCATACATGATTCTACTATCTACAGACCACCCTACCCAGACTTAAGAAAATAACCCTTACACTCCTTTAAAATATTGTATCTACCTTCAGTGCACACTATATTAGTATTTACTATAACAACTTTAGAGAGATGAGCCACCGACATTATTAATTACTATCCTAATGGAGAGATGAAGGTTTCCTTTTATTTATGACATGTCATATTTTGGTAGGTAATCATTTTCGTAATGGATTTACCCCAATTCTATTCTGACTTCTTTAATAAGCACTTATGGTATGTACCACAATCATTTCTTTGCCTAAAATCCTCCTATCTTTTCCTACTAACTATCAGAGTATTACAAAGATTAATCCCACTTAACCTTCATCAGTTCTTCAGGACACTGTTTTATATATCCTATCCCAGAATTTTAACTCACCTTCTCCTGTAGTCTATTCAGTATTTAATATTCTACCAATTTTATACCAATAATATAATATAATCTTCTCATGAAATATTCTCCTACCTATATTTGCCATCATGTCACAAAACAAATAATCCATTTCTATTATTATTATTCATTGGATATTTTTTTCCATTCAAAATATTTTACTAAAATTTATCCAAATTATTAGTATAGTTCACAAAGACATTTTAAAAATAAATTATTCAGGATTCACTGTTGAAAATGTTTCTACAACTGCTGACACTTTATGACCATTCAAAGGAGCATTTGTGAAAAGGCAGCCCACAAATGCATTGGTGCCCCAGAGATGATGACTTATAACCTTGCAACAACCAAGATCTTCAATTTTAAAACCAAAATGCCTATAGCGTTCATCTGTTTCAAACATAGTGGCATTTGTAAAAGCTCCAAAATATGATCTGCCACTACAAGGATCAATAAAGTCAGCCCAATAGCCAGTACCATTAAAGAGATCACATAAAGCTTTAGAAGTTTCAATAAATTTATTTATTATTTCCTCACGTTCTTTTTCTACTTCAAAATCCCATGTACTCATGTCATTTTGAGTTTTTTGACTAAAAATAATAACTGAGATCATGATATGGTCTTAAATCAACACTCATTTGTTCTCGCTCTCATAAATATTACATATTTATTATATATTTATTATACTTTCCCGAGAATTTCTATCAGATTTTATTTATGATTACTAGTTCATCCCCCTTTTGCTAAATATGTTTAATAATAATAACTTTGAGATACTTTTTAATGTGTGTTATTATACTTAATTTTCTAAAAATTTATATTGGCTCAGAATGTACAATTTAAATATTATACCCCCCCCCCACACACACTCACATTATAACTCATGGGTACTCTCTTCCTATATTTAAGCATACTTTTAACATATATTAGATTGCAAATATAAATTCTTTAAATCATACTATGAAAATATTTTACATTTGTATTTTATATCAAAGCAAGAAAATTATTACTAATAAATTTAAAATGGAAATTCCTTTCACTTGTTTTTTTCTTCTTTAAAACTCATTTCAGTTTTTTTTTTAGTTTAATATTACCATGGTTACCCTGTAGACTTTTATTATTCCTCACGTGTTTGGGTTTCTCCTCTCTTTGTATTGCTAAAGTACATGCATAATAAACAAAACATTAGACATACAAGCATAATTAATGGGACAAAAGTTCTGAATTGGATGCATCCTTTCTTCCTGGCTAGTTTGTAGTTCTATATGCATAATTCTGCTCTTAAAGAAAAATACACTACGAAAGCATTTCATAAATCTTCTTAACAGATCTCCACATTATTTATTTATTTATTTATTTTCAGTGCACACTTTAAAACAAGTTTAACTAAAGTTTCAGTAATTTTACTTCGGCATTTCTTTCCTTCTCTGGTTGTTTATTAGATTTGGAAAATTTTTAAACATATATCTGATAAATTTGTTTAATTCTCTGGCTCCAAGTATATTCATTTTTGTGACTATCATTTCTTACTCAAAGTTACACATATTCTTAACTTATCCTTCACAGTTTAATGTTCCATTATCTTTTCTTTGAATATAAGAAATCTTAATTCAATTTTTTTTTGTTTTCGTTATTAAGTAGAAGCCTGATATTTTTTTTCTAAATTTTGTGAATTATTTCTTAAAGATCAATGGTTCAATTCAAATGAAGATTAGTTTTCTTAAACTTACCTCTCTTGACTAATTAATTATTTTTAACATTCAATAAAGTATTTTTATAGGTTTTAAAATTTTTTTTCTGGAAAATTTTAGATTGGGTTTCTCCTTTTTAATCTATAGTTATCAAAAACACATAACTTAACATAGACAAATGAATGCTTTTTTACATGAATGCTGTTAAGTTGCTCTTCGAAGCAATATAATGGTCTTTCCTTTCTCATGGTTATCCTAAACAAAATTAAAACAACTTTGATTTTTCAACTTCTTGGTTATTATTTTGCTATAAGTGGATGATCAGAATTGACAGTTAGATTGCAATGAAGATTAATTTAACTTATTTCATGGTGTTTATAATTACTTTATAATATTTTAGTCTTAGATAGCTTTTTGAATACAATTTTTACTGTTTAAGACTTTAAATATTTTAATTTTTTTATAACTTTTTGACAGAAAAATAAATAAATTGAGACTGCTATCTACTTTATAATTTTTTTTTAATCTTTTCTCCAATTGTCTGCTGCTATCTTTTTTCTTAAAAATCCTGGGATAAAGTGACATCAGAAAACTACTTACTAAATTTTCATTGGTCAATATCCCAAATCAACTTGTACAACTTTTAAATTGAACCTTTTTTGTTTAAATAAAAATAATTAAAATCAATAAATATTTTACAAACTAAATTAATTTAAATCATTTCTTTAAGACTAAAATTTTCTTTCTCATTATATTAATAATATATATTATTAGTTGAATTTAAATATAAAGTTTAGTAATAAATATTTATACTTAAAATATTATTATTATGATAATTTTAAAATAAATTATCTTGTAATCAATAATTGTTCCTTCTTTCCTTGATGGCAATTTTATTTTTTTAACTTTTGAAGAAACATCGCAATAAAATAAATTAAAATCAAATTTATGCATAACGATGTTTATTTAGATTTACAACTAGTACATTAAAATTATATAATGGGTTATACTACAAATTATTATAAATAATGATGATTATAACATTTCTGCAGACTTCTCTCTTGAATCATATATATTTTAATCATTTATTCCTATTATACCAAAGTTTAAATTATTACTTTTATTTTAATGCATAAATTTAAAATTTTGTAGCTATACTTTACATTTATATGCTATTCTTTCCTTGGATAACCAATCAAAAGATTACAATATATATATATAATGATATTCATAAATGTAAATGTGAAAATATTGGAAGTGCATCAGAAAGCAGTTGTTTAATAGACTTTCTTCTAAAATTAATACTAAGGGTTCTTCTGTAAAACCATGTAACTTAATATTAGATTTCTTTACCACAAATTTTGTTCAAAGTTCTCAATAGTAATTTAGTTCTTTAGAAATATTGATTCTCTCTGATGTTGCAATCTTAGTCAAGTGATGTATTCCTGAGCATATATAATGCAACAAGTCAATCTGCTTTTTGTGTTAAAAGATTTTTCCATATCCATACTTATTTTTTTCTATAATACTAAATCTTGTCAGACCACTTATGATAGTCTCTATTCATTATTTTGTGATTAGGATTTACAGTTTTGATTTTATCTGTCTATCTTAACAGATGTACTAGCTATTAGGCTACTGTCAGCATTGGACTGGATTTTTTTTCCAGTCAGCAGCAATTAATGAGCAAAAATCTTAACAAATTTTTATTAATAATGTTTAGATACTATAAAATAAGCTTAATAAGGTTAATTAGAGTGAATGAATTAAATAATGTAGTTATTTTATTGATAATAATGAAATCGATCTGCCTCTTCATAATTTTCTCAGCTGATGCCTACACATATTTATGCAAGCTTTTATAAATGACTGATATCTTTTACTAATGTAATAAAATTTTCTCACCTTTTAAAAAAAATGTTGACGATCAGTCATAGTTATACATTTAAAAAAATCTTAATGTATTAAATCAATTTATTTATGTAGGTTTGATTTTCTGTTTATCTATGCTTATTTGTTTATGGAGATACACCTGAGTCATTTTAATTTGCGTATTACTTAGAAAAGATATAACACCTGAATTTATTGTACTATTGCTTATCCATTAAATTAACAAAGTGAGGGGTTACTTATTTCAATTTTAAAATTTGTTTAATGACGGATTTAAGAAGAGGATGATTTTGTTTTTTATTTGGTATTGGGAGTTTTTAAGGATTAAAGGATTGATTTAAAAAGTAGAATTCCGTTCATTGACATCAGACAGACAATTTTTAAAGAAGAAATCTGTCTGATAATTCTTTAAAGGATATAATTTTATTAAGGGAAAAAGGCTGTAAGTATTATCGTTTATTATTATTTAAAATTTATTTCTTTATGAACGAAATCTATTTTATTTGCTTTCAGCTATTTGTCTGTCTGGTCATTTATTTATTTATCCATCCACTCTTTCGACCATCCATTAGTTTGCTTATCTGTTTTATTGTTTAGCTTTCTATCTGCTGCCCAGATATATATTTTATAGGATGAATTGTAAAATTTAAAGTATAAATAATCTTCCACAGACTCTTTTTTTTTTTTTTTTAGGAATCTTGATTTATTGTATGGATTTCTATCGTACATGACCGTTTTAAAATTTTTATTCATTTAATAAAATAAGATTTGCAAAGAAAATGAGCTTGTAGAGAATTGTTTATATTATAATGTTCAATTCAAAATTATAATGTTCAAAAAATAAAGGAGATTTTTAAATTGAAATTTAATATTTTACATAGTTGATATGTGTTTGTATATAGCAATAATCTTTTTTTTTGCATAAGTATAAAAATTAATTTTATAGTCACTTATCTAAAAGCTGATTATTAGAATAATTTATAAATTGTTTTAGAATGTTTTACAAGTTATACGATTCTTTGTGTCTATTCTGATCTAGAAAGCATCATTTTTTCTATTGTTTATTTCATTTGTATAGATCAGCATCATTTATTACCTTATTAATCTAATTGTTTTTCTATCATGGTTTGATAATTAATGAAAATGAGAAAATATTAGATTGGAAAAGCTTCATAACATAGTGCCATATCTAATAATATAAAAGTTCAAGTTTGAGTGGATAGAACCTTGAAAGTTTTTTCAGGCCATAAACAGTCTAAGGATTTTTTTTTTTTAAAGATAATTGAACCATAACTGATTCAGAGTGAATTTCCAAGATTAATTTGGATTAGTCAGATGAATATTTTTATGTTGATGTGGTGGAAAACCACAAAGAAAAGATTCTTAATATAATGAATGATCATCACAGATGGATTGTAATATCATATTTCTACTAGTATTGAATCTATAGTTTTCATGCATTCTTGTTTATATGTATGTGTGTGTGATTATTTTAAAAAATTAAATATTCATATAATTTAATAAATAATTATATTATAGATGATTTTTCAATGAAGAGTAAATATCTTGCTGCCTCACTATTAATCTTGCCTTAAGTAAAAAAAAAAACAAACAATGTATATATATATGTTGATGCAATAGAATACTGTAATCAGATAAAACTTTATGAGAAACTTCGATAATATGTTGGTATTGTATCATTTTAACACACCTTCTTTTAACACCATATTGATTATAATTTTCAGGCATCTAAAAAATAGTGAAGGAATAGTATATGTAGGTTTTTTTTTTTAATTATGCTTTTTTTTTTTGTAGACTTAATCTATAAATAATAAAGTAAAGGTTTTTTTCTTTCTATTCCCAGTTCAACATATCTGAAGTATTCTTATTTTTTGCTACTACCTCTTGCTATCACTTAAATTTTCAGTGCAGTAGAAATATTCTTGAATAATCAT
Source organism: Epiperipatus broadwayi (assembly GCA_028023455.1). Classification (NCBI taxonomy): domain Eukaryota; kingdom Metazoa; phylum Onychophora; class Udeonychophora; order Euonychophora; family Peripatidae; genus Epiperipatus; species Epiperipatus broadwayi. The sequence continues at coordinate 674,509 of JAQFVV010000306.1, forward strand.
ACCATCAATTTTATTATATTCTTTAATCCTCACAACATCCATTCTGTATTTTGGTATCATTAACCAGTTTTATATTAACTTACCGTAATCCAGCTTTCATTTTTTAAAGAGCTCCATTGTCTTTTCCATTATCTTCTTTACATACACATTTTCATCATATCCAAAGATATAAAAAATTAAAAATAACTTTTTTGCATAAAAATAATGATGAACTTGCTTAACATGATATTTTCTATTTTTATTTTGGCTTTTTTTATTTTATTTAAACAATGTATTTATTTCAAATTCTTTATCAATTTTTCTTTATTGTATTGGCTTGAATTTTTTTTATTACTATTTAAAATGAATTATTCAAGTATACTTTTTGTTAAGAACTTCTTTTAGTTCTTATTTCATTTACTTTAAATAATAGTGAACTTCTATTTTTTTTTATCCACAATAAATTCTACTGTAGAAGCATTGTTTAATCATTATGGATTATGTGCCAGTGCAAACTTTTCTTAAACTAGTTTTAATTTTCTATTAAGAAGCACATATTGTATTATATCTATTTTTAAAAATTATCTGTTATTGATTACTTATGTTATTTCTAAACTGATGAGAGAGAAGTCATTTCATGAAATAAAGATTAATGTAATGCAGAAAAATTATATGAACTTTTGTTTTTTTTTATTGTAATGATTAGGATATGGAACTTTGACTTCAAACAAAAAGGTAGGTTACTTGTCTGTATTTTATATTCATAAACCAAGACATTTATTTTTAAATAACAATGAATATTTGTGAAAGAAAATATGTCTTTGCTGGCGATTAAATTTGTGATTACATATTTTAAATTATATTAATTCTATTGTTTTCCTGAAAGTATGTGATGATGGTGTTCTAGTTGTATTTTTATATTGGACTATTTCCATCCATCTAATATAAGTATTGAATGTCTTTAGAAAAATTTAACTTTTATTTAAATATTCCAAATACATTCAACTGTTACTAATAGCACATTAAACAGGTTAGTATATGCACAATGTTTCGAGAGTTATTATTCTCCCCATTTCTTCAGGTATTGCTGACCAGTGACAGTACTAGCATGGGATTCGAACCTGGACTCTTAGATTCTTGAGTATTGAATTGAATTTTTAAGGTAACACTCTAACCAACTGAACCATGCTGTCAAAGGCAACAGTCAGTAGAAAAAAGGTACAAAGAAGAAAATTTGAAGAAGCTTCTCACATGACAATGGCAAAAAATCTCATAAGCCAGCCTAGTGTGACTCTACATCAGGGGTCCCCAACCCTATGCCCACGGGCACCATGGCGCCCGCAGACCATTTATGTGTGCCCGCCGCTATCTGAACACGATAAAAAATTATTTATCTGATACAAATAAATTTAATTTTTGAATTTTTTTTATGAATTATTGTATTATATTGTAATCAAATTGTAGGGCATACTATACTTTTACAGCGTAAAAATATAAACGTCAATTATATGTTAAAATTTAATTTTTGAAATAAATATTTTTTTGTACATTATGTGTATTATTAACAATATCCAACTATAAATTTACATGTGATGTGATGAACTGTGGCTTCTCCGTAAATGAAGTCAAGAATATCTCAGCAATTATGTCCAGATAAAAATAAATGGTGCCCGCCACCTAGCTGAAAAAATAAATGGTGCCCACCACCTGGCCGGTATTATGGAATGTGCTCTTAAGTGCAAAAAGGTTGGGGACCCCTGCTCTACCTAATGTATGAAAACTACTAATCAACTTTGCTCTTAGGAAAAAGTGGAGAAATCAGGAGGAACCTCATAAATAAGTATATGAAATTTCTGCTGACTGTTGCCTTTGGCAGGATGGTTCAGTTGATTAGAGTGTTACCTTAAAAATTTCAATTCAGTACTCAAGAATATAAGGGTCCAGGTTCAAATCCCATGCTAGTACTGTCACTGGTCAGGCCAGCAATATCTGAAGAAGAGAGAATAATACCTCTCCAAATTTTGAGCATATACTAACCTGTTTGATGTGCTATTATCAACAGTTGAGTGTATTTGGAATATTTAAATAAATGTTTATTTTTTTCAATACTCATATTAGATGACGGAAATAGTCCAATATAAAAATACAAATATTAATCTACTATTTATAATTAGGTATTTCCTATTCAGATGGGTATGATAAAAGATTGAATCATTAAGCTTGTTTTTAAAGATTGTCAGCATCACATAATTAGTAGTCATTCATAAAAATATAGCAATTTTAATTCTAAAAAATAAATAGAACAAAGTCAGAAAGGCAAAGAATAAAAAATTAGATAAATAAAGAAAAAAAAGAAAAAAGTATTATTCAAAATCACATGAAGTTTAAATAATTTTGCACACAGGAAGTAACAAAATTAATCTGCAAATTCATGAATTTTGAGCTTAAGAATCTATCATTCAGTTACTGCTAAATCACAGGAAGGAAATAGATCAATTTATTAAAAATAAACTGATGTAATGAATAGGCAATGATAGTTAGTATCAATGATAATCAAATGCTATTTATATTTTATTATCTACTCATCTTAACTATAGTCAATAGAAAGTATATATACATTTTGTTTTTTAAATATTCACCCACATTATTTCTGTGTTCTTTAAAGGGCTATTGATATTTTTTTATATTAAAAAATTCTACATGTAATAAAATTACTTGTATTTTTTTTTTTGCCTTTGAATAATGTTTTCTTTCAGTCTATTTTTAACTCATTAATTTAAAGGCTATATGTAGCATCAATAAGTTCATGTGTAGCGTTCAAATCAGTAACAATCATAGATTATTATTATTACTATTTTTAAACTTTTGTCTAACATTTTTATTAAATTAAGATGATCTCAAGGTTAATATATATATATATTTGACATTTAGCATTTAGATTTTATCAGAGAGAGTATTAATAAATAATCAAAGTAATAAATTCACACATTTTGTTTACATTATCTCTTAACTCCGTGTGAAATAATTGAATGCAATAAACTACAACTTTCCAAGCTCTTCCATTTATTATTATTTTTTTAATTATTATTTATTTTTTAAATTACTAATTAATTTTTTTGATTAATGTACAATCATTAATAGATAACTCTTTCTTTAATTTTTTTTTTTTTCAAAATATCTATTATCCATTTTACGTTATCAAAAATCTTTGCATCATCAATGAAACACATGTTAACATTTTGTCTCTTGCTGTATATTTTACAGTAGTTAGTCTTTGTCACTATTGCATTTTTGGTTTCTTTAGTATTTCTTATTTCAAACTGCTCTTCTGGCATAGGTATGTCTGCAAATGCACCATTTTCCATAACACTTTTTATCAACACGTAAAACTGAATTCATTGATATGAAATATTTTTTTTTAAAGAAATAGAAACAAATTTGTTACTTTCTTGAGTCATAAACTATGCTAAAATCTTTAACATTTACTTACCTTCCTTCAAGCTCTAAACACTTTAATTGTAACTTCATCTACCTGACTTTGCCAAACTTTATTTCAGCTATAGTTTTACAATTTTTCCCTCTATAAATGTTTATTCTATTCTATTTATACATAACTAACTTTCTTTCATTGAGTAGATTTCATATTGCTATTAGACAAATATTTTTTTAAAAATCTTTTTCTGTCTTTTCAATGCATCCATTTTCTTAGTTAATATTTTACAATTTCTACATTTTGATTGTTTGTTTTTGCTTTATTCTTATCATCCTGGAAAATTTTAAGACTTTGGTTAGTTTTTTTTTATATATATCATAGCATCGGCTGGGAGGCGAACCTGCAACAATTGTGTGCAACCAACTGCTTGCTGACCTTTCGGCTAACAATGCTTGATGAGACTTTGGTTAGTTTTGTACATAGAATGTATAAATATTTATTTAAAGTGTATGAGTGTTATGAGATAGAGTGGAGAGTGGTGGGTCATGTGAAAGTCTGTGCTCATATAATATTAAAAAATATAGATATTTTAATTTTCATTTAAAATTTCAGTAGTGTCTTCTATTATGAATCATTTCCAGAAGGTCATTTATTATATCATCCATTGTATGTAATTTACATTAAAATATATCTATTTAGGGAAAATATTTCCAGGTCCACAAAATTATCATTCAAGTCAACCATTAAAACATAAAAAAATACAAAATCAAAATATAAACATATCTATAAAAATAATTATTGTAATGTGTCATAGTGAAAATTAGAATTGATGTCATAAAAGCAAACTTACATTAGCAAAAGTCATTTTACTTTCACTTTATCACTTGGACTTTTTTTTTTTGAAAGAGAGCTAATTAGTTTTCTAGCTTAATTTTTTTTTAGAAATTCTCTGAAATATCATGCACACACATGGCCTACATTAGCCAATGACATTCACTATAGCATTTTTGTTATTTAACAGTTTTAAAGTATTTTCATTTGAAATTTTTTTTTCGCTTAATGCTACATTCTTAATTCTGTATTCTGCCTCATAATGAAAGTTAAAACAATCTTTTAAAAGCAAAAACAAAATTGTGTTAATAAAAATCACTTACTTTTATTTCTTACTTGGGTTTTTTTTTTCATGGCATTAATGAGATTTTATCTCAGCCTTTAATAAAATTGATGAAATGGCTTGCACAGCTTCTTTCTATGTCAATTTGATTTTTATTTGACAGCATTTTTAGAGCTTTTTTATTTGGAAATTATTTTTTCCCCTTGATAATATATCATAATTCTATTTTTTGTCTGATAGTGAAAATTAAAATGAACTTCTGAAAGCAAAATCAAACTAACTCTAATTTAAAAAAATTATCTTTTTTTTATTTTCAAATTTTTTTTTCATCTATTAATTGGCTGTGTGTATTTTCTATGTCAAACAATAGTGTTTATTATAACATTTGCATTTGTTGATAGTTTTACAGCTTTTTTTGTTTGGGAATTGTTTTTTTTTTTTTGACTCCACATTCAAATTCTGTCTCATAGTAAAGTCAAATTAAAACAATCATTTGAAAAAAAAAAACAACAACTTAAGAGTAATAAAAAAATCACTTTATCTTTGCTTTCTTGTTTAGAATTTCTTTTACAGCATTAACCAGTTTTCTTTTCCAAACAGGTATTGGAATATTTTGTGCATGTTCATCTTATATTAACCAATCACATTCACTATAGCATTTTTGTTCATTTATAGATTTAAAGTTTTTTTGGTTAGAATTTTTTTTTTTGTAACAACAGTAATTAGTTTTTTAACTCAGATTCTTTAGGATTATGGCCAATATTATTTATATATATAAAAGAATAATTAAAAAAATTATATATATATTCAATGCTACCAATATACACAAACAGGTAAGTGAATTGAATTTGTAAATTAATCTTTGCATGATAAAAATGTCTGCCATTCTAGTGTGTGTTATATGTATTTACATTTGTTGCATGCAACTTAATGAAAAAAAAAAAAATATTGTACAATTTGTTTGCTCTATAAATCTTCCATTGTAGCAGTCCTCATAGTATTTATATATAAAAGATGAATAAAAAATATCTTTTTTAAAAATCTAATTCAATAAAACTATTTCTATTAACGGAATTTATTCTTAATCTTTTTTTTTTTACTTCTTCAATTTTTATTTTATTTTAATGTTCTTTAATCACTTAAGTTAGTGCAGGGCACAGTCATCATGACCTTTCATGCCATCAGTCATTTTTCTACTCTTACTGTGACAATATGGTTATATGTTTGTGCAAATACATTTTCTTTTATTGCATATATGTACAGTAATTCTGATGTTAGCTTTTTCTTTTTTTTCTCTTGTTTTTTTTTTTAAATACTTTTTTGTTTATTATTATTTTCTGGGTTATAATAGCCATAAATTATTTACAAATGGTATGAATGATTATAATAATTTGTTTATTAATATATTAAATCCATAAGTAATAGATTAAAAAATTAAAAGGTATTCCATCAGATTTTGAGTAGAATTGTAAATTTTGGAAAAAAACAAATGAAAAAACTACCTGAATGGAAGTACAGATTTTTAGAATTAAAAATCACAACCAATTATGGATTTCTAATTAAAGCATTTGAAATTAAAGAGTATTGTAAAAATAATATGTTAAAACTTAAATATTAAATTTGTTGGATTCCATGAAACTATTTAAGGATAAATATATATAAGAATACGATATTCTGGGAATAGATTATTTTTTTTGTTTAACCACAAAAGAGTATTTTATAAGTATCACTTCTAGATTTCTATAATTAATCATGTGTACATGCTTAATTTTATGAAAATTGTAAATAATGTAATTTAGTTATATAATGATAATTATAGATTGAAGCACCATAATAGGTTTGGGAGTGAAAGATTAATATGTTTTTAGCAAAAATAGTAGCATTGTAATAAATAACTTAAATCATAAATATTTTATATAAGAGAAGCTCCATGCAATGTGAACAGATTTTATTTAGATTAGGTTTTGATTCAAAGCAGATATAGGAATAAAATTTAATTGCATGTGTAGATTCAGATCATACTTTAGCACTAAATATCAAATCTTATTACTTTGAAGCTTGGTAAAAAAAAATTTTTAAAATATTAAATCAAAACATATTGATCCAAATACTGCATAAATATCTGTAACATGTATTGAGTCTTAATTGTGTAACTAAAGGAGGAAAAAAAAGGATTTCACTAAACATTTTTCTAATATCTGATAACTTACTTTTAGATATACTATTATAATATAGCAAACATGCTCAGACTACTATTAACTGTCTAGGAAATATGAAAGTAAAACGTTTAAAAATAATTAGGAATTATCTAATATCAGATCATTTTTATTTTAGCATATATTTACAAAGACTATATTTGAGAAATATCACGTGAATATTGTGATGTAAGTGTACAGTTTTCATTATTAAATTCAGTGACTAATTGAAAAGTAATAATATATATGCATTTATAAAAATGTACCTTAAACAAAGAAGATATAAACAAAATTAAATGAAACCTTATTGCATTTTTGATGCAGAGAACTCTTTTCAAAAGCAATCATTATATTTTGTTAAACATGATAAAAAATACACACTTATATTTTTAATTGCATATACTATATTCAACTGAACATTATTAGATTCCCTAGAATGAATCATGCATTTTCTTAATTTTTATTTCTTGTCATTATGTTTTCTGCAAACTATCTTTATGTTTTTGATTGAAAACATGATCAAATTTTCTTTCAATTCTAAAAATATGAATGATCTTGTAAATTGTTTTAGCTTTATTATATATATATATATTGAAGCAGTCATATATATACATGCATATATATATATGTGCTTCATGTATATATTATTACCATTAAGTTATAATTCTAAGGCATTTTAAAAAAATAATGTAAAAAGTACATTTAATTTTATTATGAAATTTGGAGATTCAAGTCAGCAAAAAAAATTTAACTAATTAATTAGAATCAACTGATGTTCAAAATAATGTATAAATTAAAATGTAATTTTTGAATTTATATTTCAGAGTATCATTGTCATTACAGTAAAAAGTGACAAGAAATATGTAATTACCACAAGAGATTAGATAAAATAACCAAAGGTATTCAGAATTTAATTAAGAAAAATTCACTTAATAAAGTTTTAAATTAAACTAGATCAAGATTGCAATCAGTAATTTTAAAATTAATTAATCAATTTGGAAAATATCTGGATGCCTTTGTTTTGAGGGATATATAGTGGCAGGGGAAAAAGTTTTATTTCTTGTAAAGTTTTTGTAAAGTTTTCTAAGCTGGTAGATTATGTCACGCTATGACCATTGATTAAAGAAAGTCAATTTCTTTCACCATCTCCCAGAAGCATGAGTATGGAGTTCCCTGGTACTATAAAATGTGACGCTGCTAAAGTCCCTGACATACTGATGTGGTCACCATCAAAAGGAAGCCACCCAGTATATAATGTCACCAAGTGACCAGCCAGCCAATATCCAAGAGCACTACCCCATAGGATCACTGAACTATACTGGGAAGTTCAGTGTAATGTTTTACTGCCTACCAAAATCCTTCAAAGGTCTGCTAAAATAGTGATTTATTTTAACTTTATAAACCTCAATTTACCGGTAAATATTTCTCATATCTTTAATATTATGTTTTCTTTGCTTGAGTAGCTTATATAAATCTTTCTTGAAAATATTTATTCTTATTGTGTTATTTAAAATATTCTGATTGTATTTTTCAAATATGTTTTCTTATTGCAATATATATATGCTTAATTAATTTGATATTTAAAGAGAGATGAATATTGTAATATATTCAGTCCTTCTTAAACATGCTAGCCTCAATGGTTAAGAATCAGAAGGAGGAGAAAATTTTGGTAAATATATTTCAATGATTAAAATATTTTGATGTTATCTAAAGAAAAGTCCAGTAATTAAATAAAGGCAAGATATTTAAATCCTCTTCTGTCATTGATTCTAATTTCTTTGTTTTTTTTTTAAATTTATTTCAAAATTAGTAAATTTTGCCATTAACTGGTTACAAATGGTTCATAAACAACATTCAATTGTAAGTAAAATTAAGTTTGACTAAAAGTTAGACCTTTTATTTTTAAAAGGGACAGATATATATATACTTGTAAATACAATATTTTTAATTTTTTAAAACTTTAATACAATTTAATGAAACTTTATTTTCTTTTGATATATATATATACTATAGATACAATTAATATATATATATGTGCTCTGTGCACAGATAATTAAGCTATTAAACGTAACTAAAATTATCAAAAATTACCGCCAAGCGCTTTCGGGACAGTTTATAATCCCATATTCATGGCGACTTGTTTTGGTTAAGAACTGTAGTGTTAATGCAAATTTATGCAAATTCATATGACGATGCTACATAGACCATTTTCGAGACAAAGAAAAGCAGGCCTCTCTTCTATTAATTGCTGCTGGGTCACTTACAATGTAGTAAGCTTCCCTGACTACATTTAATATCGTTTATTACAGAGCAAATGACACTGGCTGTGATAGGTAGAAAAGCATGGCCAGTGGCTCTCTCATGCTCAATGAATAGTTTAATTCTATAAAACTTTTAATACAATTTAAGCAGGGAATAATTTTATCAGCAGACTTTATATATATATAATAACTACATATGTTCTGATTTAGCTTCATATAATAGACATTTGCATATTGCAATCTTATGACACTACTGTTCACATTTTATATGTATTTAACTTTAAGGCCAATTATTCATTATTTATCAAAATTAGTATTACTGGTTTGTCTAACTTCATGTTTATTGTATGTTGTTCTTCCAGCAGACACATTCCTCTGCTTTGGAGAAAATTAATTTGCTAGGTCCCTTTTGAATATGAACCATGCAAATGCAGGAATATTCCTTTTACTTCAGACCTGGAAGACCTTTGTTTTGTATGGGCAGTGGACCATTCCTGCCTGTTGGTGAAATTTATTAATAATCATGGAGAAGATGCTCATCCTTCCTTCTATGATTCATTTATTTTATAGAGTCTTGGACATGGCCTCACGGAGGCAAGCATATTCCAGTCTACCTTGTTATTGGATTATTTCTTACTTTAGCAACCCAGTACTGACTCCCTTATGTATGTTAAAGCCTGATATTTCAGCATTGATGGGTCATGAGAGCTATGCGGTCATCTATTTAACCATATATTCTGGAGTTAAACTTACCCTGCTTCATTTATTATCAAGTACCTGCTCGAGAGATATCTGCCTCAAAGATCAAAATAGATACATCATCCAAGGTCTCAATATATATTATACATTGAAATTCTTGACATATATAATCACTAATTAATGTAATTCCCATTATCTCTTAATAAGTCTAGCAACAAATTAAGCAGTATTCATTCCTTTTGTTTATTATTTTATTTCTAATAAAGTGTTTGTATTTTCACATGTATATTGCATTGGGTGTCATATAGTTGGGAAATCATATAGTTACAATCTAATTCTAAGAGTTTCTCCCTGATCACTGAGGCAAATATGTGGTGTGGTAATGAGTTGTGGTGATTTAAGTCACCTTAGTGATGATTTTACTGTTGTCTGCTTATTTGAACTGTTATAATATATTTGTTCATTGTTGTATCCTTATATTATTGTTAGTCTTCAATTCAGCACTGAATTGCATAAACATTCTGTGGACATTCTTTGGGATAATTTTTATTCTTAATATTTTTAAGAAATTGATTTAATATACCTTGTGAACAGGAATATTTTTTTCATTTTTGCTGAAACTGAAAATGTAAGTAGTAGGGCATAACAATATTTTATTTTCAGTAACTGTAGTTCTTTTCAATTTTAACTTTTTATAAATATTTTTTACGTGCATAAATGGTGTATATTACTTGTTATAAGCCTTTGCTGTTAACTCCATAATATAATTATCTATATTAATTTTTTTTTAGCAGCTTTGAATCTGCACAAATTTTGTTTCCAGTGTAGAAATTATTTTAAATCATATTTATACCCTGGATATATTAATGGCTAACATCACATGATCACCATCTCTATACTAGCACATAATTGTTGTAAACAAAGGCAAAACTCTCCATTTCATTCTCATAGTTTTGTAGTAAAGTAGACTTAAAAGGTGGATGCTGGAGGGTTGCATTAGATCCTAAGATCTAGGTGCAGTGCTTTCAGATCCACGGCTCCTCACTGATGATGGCCACAAGCCAGAAACTAGTCTGGGGATATTGGATGAGTAGGCACTAGATAGGGATTTTATGCACAAGCCTTCTGGCACCCATTGATTACTCTGTTTGGCACAGGGTGGCACTACTGTATGGAGAGTTTTGCCTTTGTTATATATTAATGACTTTAGATTGATATAACTTTTAATTTTAATTGGCTTTATTTGTACCATAATTTTGTGTATTTTGGAGCAATTGAATAATGATTCACATTTACAGTGGCTGCAGAATATGAAAACTCATAATACTTTGATTTGTTGATTAAACATAATAGTAACATATTAGAAATTATATCAATCCTAAATTATTAATATTTACAATTTGTAATAAGTAAGTAAGATTTGAAGCATTTTTACATTGGAATTAAAATTTATGAAAGGTTGAAAATGGTAAAAAAAAAAAGATAGCAAAGTGTTACAAAAAATACAGCATATAAAATTTTTTTATGAATAGTTACAATTGAATAGTAATATAGTTACTGAAAATAAACTTTGGTTGGACTTATTATATATATATATCTTCAGTTTCAATAAGAAAAATGAAATTATGTGAAAAATAATATGTTTCTGTTTATCAACCATGTCAAATCTATTAGCTTATAATAGTAAGATAAAATCAATCCCAGATAAAATCTACAGATTGTTTATGAAATTAAGTGCCAGAAATCTAATTGTTCTTATATTTGCTGTGGGAATTGAGAGTGAATTTTAATGTAACAATAAAGCAACATATATATTTTTATAATAACAAAACAGATTCTACAATAATATCAATATTTTTAGAACATGATAAATATTTTGGTCAAGTTTTCAATAGTTTGTTCAAGTTTAAAAAAAGAAAAAAGAAAAAAAAAAGAATTCAGTGTAATAGTTTGTTCATATTCAGTAAATATAAGTAATGAATTTAAATTTATATAATCTATTTGACTAATATTTTTTAAACAATATTCACAAATAAATTATATAAAAATAAATATTATGTTGATAAATTTACAATTAATTTTATTCAATTAATACTGCTTAAGTGAGTGCTGTATTCAGGCTATTCATGGGATCCACATATGACAGGTTGTGGAATGATCTTTAGATACAAGAGTTAATTGTGAATATAGTTAATAAATATGTGACAGATAGTGGAATGAACTTCAGACATGAGTATTAATTGTGAATATAATCAATAAACAGTTCCAATATAGATTATTTTCTGCTGCACTGTAGGATAAGATATTGCATTTATATGTTGGAATATTTCCATAATCTAATATGAATATTGAATGTCTTTCAAAAAATTTAACTTCTATTTAAATATTTCAATCACATTAAAGTGTCAGTAATAGCATACAGGTTAGTATATGCACAACATTTTGAGAGATATTCTCCCCTCATTTTCAGGTGTTGCTGGCCTATGTGCATTTACTAACCTGTGTGATATTATACATATAATACTAAATCATCTGAGCACTTTACTACTATTACACAATGCTTTATTTACCACCTTCTTTTATAGTTTACAGTTTCGATTGCCCCACCGTCTTTTTCAGAACTACTACATAATAGAAACATAAATATAAATATACATGAACATATCACTTACATTCTATATATACATCTTACTAATCATGATCTATCTATTACCTTATTAAATATTATATAATTTTTACCCTTTTTTTACATTCTTTATTTATTAATTAAACACTTAGTATATATATATTCTATTTTTATTCTTTATTTTATTTTAAACAAAGTTAATTTTTTCTAAAGACATTGAATACTCATATTATTAGATGATGGAAATAGTCTAACATATAAATACAATTAAAACACCATCATCACAATTCTTTATGAAAACAATAAGATACTGGTTTACCAAAGAGTAAGTATGGTTTTTAATTCTGTCTTTTCTATATCCTATTTGTATTATTTTATTTTACTATCTACATTCACTTAATTTAGTGTAGGACCTAATTGATATGCATTTTTAATGCATACATCATTTTATGATATACACATTCTAATAGTTACAGTAATATTGAATTGTTCACAACTTTATGCACAATATGCACATAAAAATATTATACTATAAACTTTATTAATTTATTACCTATAATATAATGGCTGATTTGACTCTAGAAATCTGATTGATCACTCTGAATGATTTTAGATTTATACTTCTGAGGTTATTGCTTATTGTTTATTTTTTCCTTATTATAATTAACCATTTAGCTTAACACATTTTATGTGATCCCATTCTTTTTATGAACCTGAGCATCTCTGATATTAGTCATTGATGACATGTCTCCTTTAAAAGTAGAGTTGCTATAATTGATACTTTTTCTTGTTTTTGAATGGCTTAGGATATTGAAATCCAGTATGAGGATTGTTTATTATTACCTTAGATATATTTTCCTAGTATACTTATAGTTCTAGTGGTATATTGTTCAGTTAGCAAACTAAACTATTTCAGTTCTAGTTTTTATGAATGTTATGTCATTTTCATCAATCAGCAATTGAACTAGAAATCTTACTAATAGTTATTCTTTCAGTCATTTTCTCCTGAGGGAAAAAATATAGTTTTTTTAAATAGAAAACTGTAAGAAGGCTTTACCGTCTTATTTTCATAGATGATTAATGAAGAAGAATATATAATTCACTAGTTTGCCATAAATAGGTTTGAATGGATTTTCATTCTTGTTTTACTTTTTAGCCACGAATAATTATAAATATTTATATTGACCAATATCAGAAGGTTCATTGAGTTGGCAATAGTCTGTTACAAAAAAGTAAATCTGTGTCACTGAAATCTGAAAAAAAAGTCAATTTTTATTTGGATAGAATTCGAACACGAGTCATAGGCATGAAAAGCAAATGCACTATATCTACTTCATGGGGACTTGATTTTTTTATCATATACGTATTTGCTTTTATATGGCAAGCCTTTTTAAAAATAAATTGGATAAAAGAAATAATTTAAGTTATTCATTTATGAATTCTGCCTTATTTAGAAGAATTCTGCATTTATTTATGTTAGATTTTTTTTTTTTTTAAACATTAGAAATGTGTTTCACGTATACAGTGGGGCTTTTGTTCTGCTCACGTGATCATTTGATGTATATTTTGATAAGTAAGATCGTTTGCATTTTTTTTTTTTTTGTGGATGAAATGAATTAATTTTTTTCCGCTACTTTTTTTTTAAAAAAAGGATCCATATTAAATTTTATAAATGTTCATCTTGTTAGTGTAAGTAGGTAATATATTTAATATTTATTTTATGAACTAATGTGGTTTGGAAGAAAAAAGAAAGTTTGTTTTTCCTTTAACTATATTTATCTTTTTAAAAATTTAGATTTTTTTACTTTTTGTTAAATAATAGTTTCTCTCAACTATAATTTCATTCAATTTTTAATAATATTGAATTAATGCTAACTAAAATAGGCAATAAGATAAAAAATACAATAAAAAAAAATATGTATATATAAAAGACATTGTTTATATAAATGAATGTATAAAAATATTTATATGTTTGTATGTATAATATAAGAGATTATTGAAGTTAACCTAAGTTGGACAACTTGAATCAAACAGATGACTTTCATGATTTCATATATTATTATTATATATGTGCACATATATAATATATGTGTATGTTTTGTGCTTGTGATCATGTTGAACATTTATTTTTGCTCACATATGAAGAAAGATTTTCAATAGGATTGTAAATCATTTCTGATTCAGATTCTATTATAGATTGCAAAAGGATGTTATAAATACTGCACAATTAATACTTTTTAATTTATTGGATATAAAGGATGGTTTAAATAAATATATTTCATTAACCAAAAAAGCACAAGTTTCCTTTGAGTAAAATTTTAAAATAAATAAATGTCCACAAAAAAACGTCTTCAATTATTTGGGTTTAAGAATTTTTTTTCTACATTGATACTCTGTATAAGGCTTTTTTTTTTTTGTTTAAACATTTTATGTTTACAAGTTATAAATATATACTTGGAAAAGTGAAATATAATTGTTTAAGAATCTCCTAAGTTTGTAATCAGTGAGCACTATTAAAATTAAAATATCTTTTAAGTAGTTTGTTGTAGAAAAGAGGGTTATTAACATATCACTTTGGTTGTTGGAGAAGGCAAACCCAAAACTTCCCAATAGAATTTATTTTCTAGGACAGAGGACATCAATTCAATAATCACTATACTTGGAATTTTATTACTATAAATAATCCAGAGAAGATAGTAGATTTATTGCCAAATAGGAAAAGAAAATGGTTAGTTATTGTATGATTGTGAAATGAGGTATTTGCCTAATGCTAAAAAAATATAAAATCTAAGTTATTATTTGAAGGTAGCAGATTCATAATAGAGTAGATTTATTTAAATTTAAGAGCAAAAAGTTTTGCAACAGCACTATTATGAATGATTGTTTATTGGGAACAATTTCTTTCAATCTTATTATACTTATACCATCTAGTGTAAAAGTTAGTAATCAATATTAATGAGTTTGGAAGAAATTGCTATTAGATAGAAAAAGTTGAAAGTAATCCAGGAATTCTGATAGCCATTCAAGTTTACATGTCTTTGAATAACTATAATGATGATGAAATAGAAAACGTATGAACCAATTGAAAAATAATATCAAAATGTTTTAATAATAGTAATAGGGAATTAAAACTTGGAAAGAGATAATAAAATAGTATATAACTAAGAAATGAAAAGAGAAAAGAGTGATAACTTTTTTTTTTATTTTAGAGAAAATAGGATGATAATCTCCAGAGTTAAATTTATAAGTACAAATCTCAAATTGATAATAAATAATTTCAGTTAGATGTATTGATTCAGAGTAGATTTAGGATCTTCTAAAAGTGCTTCTGATCATTCTGGAGCTGATCCTGATTTAGATCCATTATAATTTTATGTTTTAGGAGAATGGCCAGTAGAATTTTTTAAAATAATTTAATAGTAGTAGAATTATTATTATTTTGTTTTAAGAATGTTTTAGTTAAAAGGCTAAATTTGTAGAATTAATTCAAATCACTTGTCAGATTAATTTATTATTTTGAAAGAGGTAAAATAACAAAAAAATTGTAGATTAATAATGATAAGATTAATAAAATAATAGAGAGATGAAGATATACAGGATAATGTATAAAGTGTGTATACTAAGTGACTGGTAAATTGAAGCATGAAACTAATAAATCTAAGAAGTGTCTTTAAGTAATGAAGCAAAAAGTTAGTGAAATTATAAAGTAAATAGATTTGGTTTAATATATAGTATGGTAAAACAGTTTGAATAGGGAAAATAATGATATAAGATTGATGTAATAATTAAAGAAAGGAATGATAGATTATTATTAAAAAGGAAAATATATTGAAATGGTGAGAAGAATATATAAATAATTTGTATGAGAATAAAAAAACAATCTTCAATTATATTAATTGATAAAGATTATATAGATATAGATAAAATAATCCATGTAACAATGAAGGAATATGTAAATAGTAGATATGAAATTTGGAAAATTAATTCTAATTGAATTGCTAATGGCCATAGAGGAATGAGTTTGAGAGAAATAGTTAACATTTATGATTCAGAAACGTGGCTATAGATTTTTTTCCAACAAATATGCTTCTCTTAGAGAGAAGGACTAATACGGTTAAATCTGAAGAATTTAGGACCATTAATCTAATTTTATATATTGTTAAGGTGTTTATAAAAGTTTTGAGTAGATAATTTTCCAATTTAGATTTGGATTTAGAGAAAAAAGGAAATGATTAATTTTTGTTTCATTGATCTTGAAAACTTTTGTGTTAACCTTGGGCAAGCAAAGATTGAAAGGAGAAATGATTGTTAGCAAATATATATAAATCAGATGGTATTTATAAAACTAAATGATCTTCTTTCAGAAAAAATAAATACTTATAGAAATGATATTATTTTTCTCTTGTTTTGTTTAATATTGTTTCAATTCTTAATAATAGCTATTCAATGCTATTTGTTTAAATGATGCAAAAATAAAATAGTGTATTGTGCCATAAAATAGAAAAGTAATAAAGCTCTAAGAAAACAGTCATAAAAAAAAAAAAATTAAGTATATTTAAAGTTATATTTATTTATAAATTATGTTTTCATAGACATTTTAAAACTGTTGTAATAATAGCTTATTGTTATATTCCTTATAAAATTATAATTAAAATAATTTTAAATTAAACATAGCTCAATATATATGTAAACAAAGGGAGTAGTCTGGGGAAAGGTGATTTACTCTCTTTGTTTACATATACATTGAGCTATGCTTTATTTAAAGTTTATATATTAAAACTTGTTTAATTATTACAATCAAGGTATTAAAAGTGAGATGCTGCTTCCAGAATTATGTATAATAATTATGAATTTAATAACACTTAAGTGACATATTCCATCTGGTTGATGAATTAACTTCACTCTGAATTACCAACAGTGTTGACAAAAGTATGCTTATAAACATCAGAGCTGTCAAGAATAGGTGGATTCATTAATTGTTTTATTCACTATTTAGAGTGCTTTTAAGTCATAGCCTGGGGGAGGATGATTTAATCTCTTTGTTTAATTAAAATAATATATATGAAAATTTATTTATGGTAGTTCATGCTGTTATAAATAAAAAAATAAAAAGTTGGTAATTTTTTTGTCCCCCCCACATGTTCTCAAAAGTGAAGCAAGTAAAATAGCTATTGGATATCATAATAATTTGTTCTCAAAGTTTATTGTAATTTACAATTGTAAATATATATTACTAATTATATGTGAGTGCATTTTTTTTTTTTACATATACACATATATAAGCAATTTTTTGCAATCTGGCTGCTAACAAGTTTTTTTTTTAAAAACTAGTAATATAATAAAATAATTTTAGCTTTTATAAAGTAACTTTGAAATAATAATTTATTAATGCCTTTATAAATTCTCATAACTTATAGCAAAAAATGCACTCTAAAAAAGAATCATAATTTACTAAACAGTCATTCATATTCACTTAATGGTGGAAGTTCAGTAATTAACTAAATAAATATTGGAATTAATATTGGAAGAAAGAAAAGATTCATTATATCAGATTTGTTTATGATATGATAGCAAGTATACAAAATTGAGGGTAACCTTGAAAAAATTATATTTAAAATAATGTCAATTATAAGTTTTGGGTTGAAAACAAGTAGAACCAAATAGTAAAACTGATGAAAATAGATGAAGAGAATGAAATTTATTATTAGTAATGGATCAAAGAATTATAGGCAAGTTAGTACTGTAACGTCCACTGCTCTATTAGGGTTTTTTACGAGTTCACTACACGTATTCGGTGACCAAATTACGTCTTATCTATTAAATTTGTTTCGTCAGACAATTTAGCAAGATTTAATGGATGCAATTATTTTTCCTGGTCACACAACACCCTTTTAACTAGTGTAACTACTGAAATAATGAGATCAAGTAAGCCAGCTTTTAATTTATTTGAAAGTCGACAGGATTCTGTAGTGAAATCCACTGGCTAAACCCCTTTTATTTATTTAGTTACGTTGAAATTATCTGGAAACTCCGGGGATTGAGTTTCAGTACAGCGTTGGCAAAGGCAAATTATATTTTCAAATCTTAATAATTAACATTAATAAATTTATTAATAATCACTACTAATGTACAATGAATAGTTGGTATTAGAAATAAATATTTTTATTCTAACAAATTAAAATATAAAAAAAACACATTATGAATTAATTAATTAGAAAGATGACACACTCACTAATCCAGATATTAATCAATTAATAAAAAAAAAAGTTCAACAATTATAATTCTTAGGTAAACAAGAGTCTCTTGATAATAGAATTTGAAGTCTTTATCGGGATTATTTTCAGCTTATTTTAAGAATTGTTTGCAAACTTTGTCACAATCGGGAAAAGTTACTCTTAACTTACCAATAAGTTGGTATAGGTTTATGTCAGGGGTCCCCAATCTTTTTGCACTTAAAAGCACATTCTATAATACCTGCCAGGTGGCGGGCACCATTTATTTTTTTCAACCAAACGACGGTTACCATTTATTTTTTCAATGTAAATTTATAGTTGGATATTGTTAATAATACACATAATGTACAAAAAAATATTTATTTCAAAAATAAAATTTTAACATATAATTAATGTTTATATTTTTTATGCTGTAAAAGTATAGTATGCCCTACAATTTGATTACAATATAATACAATAATTTATAAGAAATTTTAAAAATTAAATTTATTTGTATCAGATAAATAATTTTTTATCGTGTTTGGATAGCGGTGGACACACGTAAAATGGTCTGCGGGCACCATGGGGCCCACGGGCATAGGGTTGGGGACCCCTGGTTTATGGGATCCCAAGCTCATAAGAATTTCCATTGGTTTTTTCTGCCGGCGTCTTCCATTATTGTTCCATTCTATAGCTGGAGAAAAGGCATGGTTGTAGTGACCCTTTCATTGCAAAAAGCGGTCTTCACAAGGCCCGTTTCCATGCTTGTGTGATAGCTTGGTACAGCAAATGGCATACATATGCAGAAGTATATTACTGCCACAGGTTATGCTCATGGAAACCTCCAACTCTCAGACATGTAACTAGAAGGTAAAGAGAAGACCTAAATCAAAGTTGTCCTCTTTTTATACCTCGATCCAGTTTTTGAAACTTCTGCACATCCTTTTGTTCTTTTATCAGCATATAAGATAATAATCTGGTACACCCTCTCTTAAATTTAAGTTACAAAGTCCTCATTTCACAAAGTCCCTCTGCCATCTTTAATTAGCTAAAATATTTTTCTTTTAGCTTATCTGGATTAGTAATTTGTATGTCTTTTGTTCTTTCCAATTTTTACTTTAATTTTTAATTAGATACAAAAAAAAATATGGGCAAAAATTTTACTTTCATTGTACGTTTTAAAATAAAATAGATTATACAAACGAAAAATTTAATTGCGTCTTTTTAGTAAGAATGCTAAATTTACTTTTTCTTTTTTTTCTTAGCTTGTAAATATCTTACCGGATGCCAATATATTTGTACCATATAAACAAACGTACAGTATTTTTAAATATTTGGGAACGTAATTAACTGATGACAGAAGTATTGTGATAAAAAAGTTGAAATGAGAAATACAATAAGTAAACATTATTTTAAAAGGTATATATGACATTTTATGATTCTTTGAATTTAAGATTAAGAAAAAGGTTAGTTTGCAACATATTTATTTTAGGCCATTGTTTTACATGATGCAGTGGTTTGGACAATAGAAATAGAAAGTAAAAAATTATTAAAGACTCTAAAGATATAAGATTTGTAAGAAAAAAGGAAAAAAAAGTGGGAAGAATACAATTGAAGAAGATATATGATCCCCAAGATTTATTTACATTTCATGCTGAGCCAGCATTCATCATCTGGGTCAACTGATGACTGCTGTTTCAGTACCAAATGTGAATCTTGGGGATTATTTTTTCGCATGTTTTTGGTCATATGTTTATGTTTATATCCTTTCACAAAGTGTTAAAAGCAGATAGAAAACAGCCCTTATCTTGCATGAGAGTTGTGCAATGAAAATTACACTACAGAAATATTATTCATAAACCATAATCCTTTATTTCTGTGATAACTGTTTTTTGTGTGTCTAAAAGTAAAATAGCCTTAAATATTCTGCTTCTGGACAAAAGATTCTCCAGTATCTCTGCATTGAAGTTAAATGAAGGAAAAAAAACACTACCAAATTAATCAACAGATAGTTTGTGAAAGTTTTTGCTTGCCCTCCTCAATATTTTACTCTTTAGTTAAGAATGGCTAAATTCCTACTTATTGTACTTACTGACCAATAATTGAATGAGTGTAGACCAGATGTCTGAAAAAAATTCTAATCTTATTTGGAATTCTTAAGCTACTTGGAAAAATGTAAAATTTCTACTCAAATTCAAATCTCATATCATGAGCATAGCACATAATCTATTGTAGAAATGAATGCATTAAGTTGGATGGATAATATTTTGAATAACAGTCAATGCATGAGGAGCTGATACTATTGTTTTTGTGGGGAAAACAAAAATAAAAGTTCATTTAAATTAAGATTTAGATAAGTAACATTCAAATAATCAACATATACTAATAAAGTTGGTTTGGATTTTCCAATTCATTGTCTTTTAGAGAAAATAATTTCTTTAAGGGAAGCGAAAGAAAATATTTACTTTTATGTGATTTATAATTATTAGGTAACTAAAATAATTAATGATTTGTTTGTTCTTCTATGAGGGATTACTGGAGAACCTTAGTGAGCTATTTAAAGGCTGTTTTACCCATGTTGAATGTTTAAAAACAAAAAAAGAGTGAATCTTAACTACCTCTCTAAAAATTAAAGTAAGTATAATTTTTTTGTGTTTTTATGTTTTTATTTTTTTAAAGCAAACTTATTTTTTACAAAAATTTAGAAAATCAATCACGTACTGATTCAATTCTTCATAGTAATTAAATCGAGCTTTTAAATATCATGTCAAAATCTCAATAATTTGTATTTCCATAGTTGTTATTTAATCAATTCAACTAATTCACTTTTATATATATGACTTGAAATCTGTATAATCATTTTCAAATCATAGAACATCTAGTTTTTTAATTGCTAAATAAAAAATAAAAAGGTCATTTTGTTTGTTCAATTAAATTCTGCTCTACAGAGATATTTACTTAGTTATATTTACATTATATTAATAAGCGCAGTGTTTGCTTTCTATCTGTGCTTGCTGCAGAGGAAAAAATATAAAATAATATAATCGTATTACTTTATATTTAATATTCATCTTCTCATTAAATTGTTGATCAAAGTAAGGCATTTTAAAATTTATCGTTGAGACTATAATTCTATTTAGCTACCTAAATATGCAAATTGTAATTAAAATGTATTAATATTTTATTAAGTCATTGAACGTAACTAATGTGTTATAATTAGTTGTAATTATTAATTTATTATATGCATCATTTTCATAGACACATCTTCATAGTATGTTGACTTATTGTTGTAATTAATATAAAATAATTTATTAATTAATAGAATTATTAAGGTTATATGTTTACTAAAACCAGTATCACATGATTCATCTACTTACATCTTTCTGTTTTACGCGTTTAGAATATTCTCTTATCTTTTTTCTCTATTCTATTCATTTCTTTGTGTAGTGATGAACTGCCCATTCTTAAGTAGATTTCATTACCCTCTAGTGCGCGCTGATTATTCAATTATTTTATAAAAAAGATTTTAGAGTGGAGAATCGGATGTCTCTGCTATCTAACTGTAGATATTCTACTAATTAATAACTGCTAAGATAACAATAAATGTTTTAATTTATACTTTCAGTACACATATGTACATGTACACACACATATATATTAAGCATTAAAATATATACAATCTTTATGGCAATTATTCTTTCACACTTTTTAAAATAGATTCACAGTTTATGATAATAGATAGAAAATTTGTCGTTCATTGAAAAAAGGTCATTTGAGTGCATTCTTTTGCTTTAAGAAATGAGCAAGCCAAAATTATAATGTAAATTTTATACATTCTTGTATTACAATTATTGTGATCATGCAAGTGTTCACATGATTAATGGAAGATGGGTTGTTAAACTGCATGCATATGCTAGTGTTGTAAATGTACTGACTTGTCATCTCATTTGAAGGATGTATATATGTGTGTTGAATGTTTTAAAAAAAAAAATGTATTTATTAAATGACAAATAAAAGTACAAAGTAAGTTCTCGCTTTTAATTCCCAGAGGTTGCAAAATAAAACAGCTATTAGTGACTTAAAGTAAGTAGATGCTAAGAATTTCTGGAATATTGGTAGCCAGGCTATCATTCGGTAGACTATTTTCATTTTGCTATTTATGATTATAAGTCACTTACAAGAGAATAAAGATTGTACAAGCCTGGAAGAAGTCTCTAGTATTAAATTGAACTTATGAAATAAGAAAGAAAGTTAAAGCCAATTAAATTGTAAAATAGGCATGTGCTTTATTATTAAGGTACAAATACTAGAGTTGTAAGTGGGTTTAGATTACACACTTGACAGAATAGCAAGATTTATTTTAATGCTAAAATAAAATATTTAGATACAGTATAGAGATCATTAATACATAATGATAAAATTTTATCAAAACATTTCATTAAAGAAAATAAATTAAGAAAGATTATTTCTATAGATTCACTACAGGTATGAATATAAAAGATAATAGTTATAAAAAATTTTAAACATAAAAATGATAGCTACAATTACCAAAAGAATAGTTTATTGAATTATAAATAAGTTATTGATAAAACTCTAACAATATTAAAAATATATTTTTTATTTATAAAAAAATTAATTTAAAAATAATAAAAATTTTTATCAATTATTAATAAATATTTAATTTTTTTTTTTTTAATAAATTAATATATATAAATAAATAATAGATTTTTTAAAAGGTAAAAATTGAAATTCAAGACTTTTATAATGCACTAAGCATGGTTTTAGCAGACTACTGTCAGAATCATAATGCCACATTAATTTTGCATTTGAAAATTATGCCTGTGTATGGACATAGTTGCCTGTATATGGACATAGTTTATTATGTAAATGAGACAATATATAAATGCGGCATTTAAATGTTCCATTTTTTCGACAGTGGAAGCATGAATTCATTCTGTTGATTGCATTTTGCTCAAGCCTTCTTATATATATATTTTCTTATCACCTCTCTTAGCACAAATTGTCTTCACATTAGTGGAACTGAAAGTATGACCCATAATGGGGTTATGATCAAGGAAAATCAATTTATATTCCTTATTCTGTGTTTCTCTGCCATATAAGTATGTATGCTGGGTGATCCGTATAGACCTATTTGCCTGAGACCCACTATAATACACAGAACTACAAGATAGGGCACTGAATGTAATTTTGTAAGGAATTTGAGGGGCAACCTCCACTGGCATTTTATCTTTTGAATTATTTAATAAGTTGTTTAGTGATGGAGGCGATCTAAAGCTAACTGCATAAGTGTCGCACATATATTCCTTAGTTTTTTTTCAATTCTAAAACATATGGAAGATTTATCCATGCTTTTGACATATCATTCTGATTATATTTGAGATTTGTGGTATAAACATCAATATTATTTTTCCTATTATTCTTGTACTTGCATAAATTCATGTTTCTGCATAAGAAACATTTGAGACCTGCATGCTTGTATTCTAAAAGGACTCTTGATTTGGGATGAATAGCTCTTCTTATTTGAATGGTTTTAAATTCCTTTTAAAATCAAGCTCCTGATTTTTTTTTTTTTTTTAATATAAAGATTCAGAAAATTAATCCCTTGGTTTTTATCTTTCATTTCTATGGTCCATTGTAGAGGCAATGTATTTTCAAAATCCAGGCATATGTTGTTAATCTGTGTTTTAGATGCACATGTAACAATGTTATCAACATATCTCATGTAAATTTCTTTAGACAAAGAATCTAAATGTTTAAGTACAATATTCCCAAATTTTGGTAGCATGTTATTGCAAATTATTACTTATAAATAATAATAGCAATTTTAAGAAATATAGTTAAAAAATTGGCAAAACTTTCATACTTCCTTAAAATTTATCATAGATTACTAAAAAATAAAAATTATGTACATAAAAGTATTAACATAGGATGGTCAAATAGTAAAAATCTTGACAAATTAATAGGTAATTATAAAATAAGAGATGATATGAAATATAAAAAAAGAAATTATATTTAAAATTACTAATGGAAATTGTGGTGTGATTTACTACAGCATATAGGGAAACAGTTAGATGAAAGAGCAAAAGAACATAATGCAATTAATAGAAAGAAGGAATGATTAATCTGCCTTATATATTCATTATGTAAAAGGTGGACATACAATCTGATTTTGTAAAAAATAAAATCTTTAAATTATATTTAATAACCTAATAGAAGAAAGATATATGAAACCAATTACATCAATTATAACAAACATAATTAAACAAAGGCAAAACTCTCCATACGGTAGTGCCACCCTGTGCTAACCAGAGTAATCAATAGATGCCAGAAGGCTTGTGCATAAAATCCCTATCTAGTGCCTACCCATCCAATATCCCCAGACTAGTTTCTGGCTTGTTGCCATCATCAGTGAGGAGCCTTGGATCTGAGAGCATGTCACCTAGATCTTAGGATCTAATGCAACCCTCCAGCAGCCACCTTTTAACTCTACTTTACTACAAAACTATGAGAATGAAATTGGAAAACACAAAAATATTTTCAATCTAAGCTCAATAGCTTATATAGTCATATGGGTCTGAACTCAATTCAGCACCCATACATTTTGGTGTCTTTGGCTCTTAAACAACTATAGCCACCACTATCCTATTAGGCAGGATTGGTGTTAAACCACTAAACATCACATGATCACTATCTCATACAAGTCAGAAACTAGTCTGGGGATATTGGATGGGTAGGCACTAGATAGGGATTTTATGCACAAGCCTTCTGGCATCTATTGATTACTCTGGTTAGCACTGGGTGGCACTACTGTATGGAGAGTTTTGCCTTTGTTTACAACAATTATGTGCTAGTATGAGATGGTGATCATGTGATGTTTAGTGGTTTAACACCAATCCTGCCTAATAGGATAGTGGTGGCTATGGTTGTTTAAGAGCCAAAGACACCAAAATATATGGGTGCTGAATTGAGTTCAGACCCATATGACTATATAAGCTATTGAGCTTAGATTGAAAATATTTTTTGTGTTTTCAATTTCATTCTCATAGTTTTGTAGTAAAGTAGAGTTAAAATGTGGCTGCTGGAGGGTTGCATTAGATCCTAAGATCTAGGTGCAGTGCTCTCAGATCCAAGGCTCCTCACTGATGATGGCCACAAGCCAGAAACTAGTCTGGGGATATTGGATGGGTAGGCACTAGATAGGGATTTTATGCACAAGCCTTCTGGCATCTATTGATTACTCTGTAGCACAGGATGGCACTACTGTATGGAGAGTTTTGCCTTTGTTTACAACAATTAGGTGCTATTATGAGATGGTGATTGTGTGATGTTTAGTGGTTTGACAAACATAATTGTATGAACATATATAAACATCAATTAATTTAACTAATAATTGGCTTATGATAAATAAATGGAAAATTATATAGTATACATTTATACAGTATTTTTTTCTTTTCCTTGTACATATTGTATCATTATTATTATAATAGGTTCTAGTTAATATTATATAAAAAAGATAGGTGCCACTGTATGTGCAATATAGATTGAAATTGTAAAATAGTTCAAAGTTATGAAAATATATATTTATACAAATCCCCCCCCCCTCCTAGTACTTATTGTATTATTGTTATAATAGATTCTAGTTAATTTTATAAACAAGTGATAGATGTCACTGTATATGTAATGTAAATTGAAATTATAAAATAGTTCCAACACATTCAAAAGGGCAAAAGTCATTATACGCTGAAAAGAAGTTTTATATATTATTATTGCTATTATATATATATATACAATTATTGCTGTTATATAAATATATTTTATTTTAATTATATCGAATGATTTATTTAATGCTAAAATATCAGTTGTTGTTAATTTAGATTTATGCATGAATACGTTTTCATTCATAGATAGGAGAAAAGAACATATATATGAGTAGGTAGACTGCTTTTAATGAGTCTAAGCACCATTTTATTTGCAAGCAAGTCTGGCTTTCTGCTCTATTGCCTTTTTTTTTAGTAACCATGAGTAATCATTAATTACCACTTGGTAATTTGTTTTAAATCTCTTCTGGATTTTGTTTTTATCAATGAGGAGTTTATTTAAAATTGGAACCAATGCAGTTATACATCTGGTAGTCACCTTTAACTCCTAGTCTACTATAAAATTTAAACCCTAAAATTGATTTTAAAAAAAACTTCCTAATCAGTAAATATGCTATAGCAATCTCAGTTGATTCTAATGTACTTATAGTCCAAAAAGTTAAAGGTCATTATCAGATAACTTGATTCCAGCATTGAATCCTAAGCTTTCATTGTTAAAGGCAAAAGCCAGAAATTCTGGCAGTAGAGAATTACTGTTGACTCGAGCTTACTATAGAGTAGAGAGATTTTACTCCTGTTATAATATATTGTTTAAGCTGAAGAATCAAATGATATTACAGTATTACATTCTAAAATTATCATTGTAGATTTTAATGTCAGAATTTAAAAACAACTGGAAGATAAAAATATGAATAAATTTAATTATGGATACAGAAATGAGAAAGGATATAGATTTGAGAAATTTGGAAATGAATATGGAAGCATCTGAATCAAGGTAAAACTATGTTTGTATATATTTTGAATAACAAATAACAGATTCAACACAGTAGTGAGATGGAAAATGTATGTTAATGCCATACTAGAATATTTTTAACTTTCAGAAATAATCTAATAAATTTAAGCTATTATTTGCATAATTAATGTCTCCTTGTATTTCTATCTTCACAATAAATTATTGTGGTTAAGCTAAAAATAGTTTTAAAGAGTTATAATTATTAAGATGTACAAGTCAGATAGCAGTTATCATAATAATGATGAATTGAAACATGTATGAAGAATTTTGAAAATAATATTGAAATAGTTATATAATAATATTAAAAGGGGTAGAAATGCTATGATAGAACTAGAGATTTATAAAATATAACATTTATTTGTACATTTTGAAACTTCAGTCTCCTTTAAATTTCTCTCCATTTGAATCAATACAATCGTCCAAACATTTTTTCCACTGTTGAAAACATTTTTTAATGTCATTGTTGTTGATGCCTTTTGTATTTTTGCCAATTTTTTCAAGATCAGCAAAACATTTTCCTTTCACATTTCTTTTCATCTGAGGAAATAAAAAAAACAATCACATGGAATAATATTGGGTGAATATAGAAAATGACACAAGGGTTTCATGCTATTTTTTTGGTCAAAATTATCTTCAGTACTGTATGGACAGGTGCATCATCATGATAGAAGGGCCAGTTACCTGTTGCCACAAATCTTGATGCAAACCTTTTTGTAACTTCCAAATACAAATCTTCATTGACTCTTTGAATAACTTCTGAATGCATAGCTCCTCTCACAACAAAGAAATAAATGTTCATTGTTTTCACACTTTTACTTGTGTTTTTTTTTTTTTTGGAATGAGAAGTGGGAGTTTCTCATTATCTAAATTGCTGTTTTGTTTCTGGATTATAAGCATAGGTTCCAAGTTAATCCATTGAAGCACAGCATACATCTAGATGATTTACTCTCTGGTCATAAACTTGTTGTTCACTCATGGCAGCTTCTTTGTTTGTTTAAATCCATCATCACTAAATAAGGTAAAACATTGAACAACTTGAAAAAGAATCACTGGAGCCAAATGCAATCTTTTCCAACAATGGCAGCTAGTATACTGACTCAGAAGGGTTTCACAAACATCTACATAGTGGCAGAAGATTGTACGACAATTGGCCTGCCAGAAGTCAATTCTAGGTTGTTTTGTATACTTTCATATAGATTTCATGATGCATTTCTAAATAGCAGTTTTTGTAGCAGAAATGAAATCGAATGTAACATATGATGTAGAATTGATGGAAATGTATTAAGTTTAAGATGAAAATAAATGCTACAGAAATTAAAGCAATGAAATGATTAGAATTGATAAAAGTTTGAGAATAATAATTGGATTAGAAGGTATAGAATAAATTAATGCCTTTAATTTTAGGAAAGTATTTTGTACTCTTTTAAATGTAGAACTAAAAGAATATGAAGGACAGACAAGAATAATTATAATTAGTTAAAGAGATGAGAAAATATTGAATCTGGAGAAGACAAAAATGTATGTTGAAGGAGAATATAGATTTGTTATAAAAAATTGAGGAAATTTTTAAAAGGAATTGGAATTAGATTGGGCATTATGAAGGAAGTTTTATAACAAAATGTTTAAAATAATTGTGAAGGATTATAGAAAGAGAAATTATAGAACAGAAAAGTTGAAAAATAATCATAAGATATGTATCTATAAAGTTTTGGGTAGTAGTGATAAAATGATTTAGAAAAGTGATCTGAGATAATGAGTTGAATTTGTTTTTTAATAAGTGAGGTTCTTTTTTTGGATTTTAATTAAGAATGAGGTACTTCAGTAAAATAGTGGTTTTTAACATGGGTTGTGTATTTACAAGATGTTATTCAAGTCGTTTTTAAAATTTATTTGAATAGCAGAAAATTAACTATACAATCAAGAAACATCGAAATCTATTACATTTATTTGATTAATAACTTTTGATTGGAACAAAATCATAGTATGAAGTTGATAGTTGAAATTCTATCAAGACTACCTGAAACAGAATTAAAATTCTCTAGCAGATATCTTTAGTGGAATTTTCCTTGTTGACATTCAAATAAAACATTTAAAATTGTAAATTGTTTTTTATTTAGTAGGTATGAGAGCATATTTTGGAAATTCAAAGTTCTGATTGTGAAATAAGGTAGAGCAGCCATTAAAAGATGGTTTTAGAATAAGTAATAATATAATCTGTAAATTACGTGTAAACGTAGATTTCGTTTTTGTTTTAATGTGTAAATTGATAAAATCATTTTAATATTATTTTTTTTAGGCAGCTTTTCCCAGATTTTAATTAGATCTACATTGTTTTGTTTGTCATTTTAATTTCGTTTTCCAGTTCATATTTGTTGAAGGTTTATCCTCACTATTATTCTATTTTTTTTTTTTTTAATTTTCTAACCTTTTATTAAATGACTTAAGAACCACACCCAAAGCACTGCTGGGAATATAGCATTACATCAACCGTTGTGCAGTTTTTTTTCTTAAATTGAATTTTAGCTCTTTTTTTTTTTACCTTATTAAGTGATTACTTGATGCTAGATTGGAATATAATTATAATTAAAATGTTGCTGTGTAAAAGATTGAAAAGATAAATAGATAAATGGAGATTTATATAATTTTAATTCTATAAATTGTACATTTTAAAAAAATGTGCTCTTATAATTCTGTATTCATGATAATTTATTAATATTGTGTATGTGTACATATATAAAGAAAATAGCACGACACTCATATTTAAAATGAAATTTCAGTTAAAGAAGAGAAATATTTTCTAGATGAATCATCAGTGATATTTTTTGTCATCTTTTTTATTTAATTTTATGGGTTTTTTTATTTTCAAATTGATGGATGAAGGGTGGGTTACACTATAACTAGGCAGAAAGATAATCTTGTAATATTTCCATTATTTATGATTAAAAATTATTGTTTCCTTCTGTTAGTAGTCTAACTAATACTTTGTTTTCAGATATAAGTTTACCTAATTAAAGTGTGTTGAAATAAAATTACTGATGAATTCATGGGCATGTTCTCTCACATAGATGTATTTCTGTTGCCTAGCATATTAATTAAAGCATATGAATATGCTTTCATTAATTATTTCAGTAATTATAAAAGAGAAGAATATGAAAGAAAAAGACAGAATAAAATGCAAATACTTGGAAAAAGTATATGTAATAAAATTGTTTTGGTAAATCCTATTGTATTTTGGGGGAAAAAATGCACAAAATCATTATCAATAGTTAATTTTTTAACTTTCAATATTTATAATGAAACTTATAGAAAATTTGGAATGTAAGTAAATACATTTAAATTTAAAGTTAAGGTGATTACTAATGATGAATAGGAGGATGTATAATGAACTGAACTTTTGATACATTGTTTTTCAAGGGACTACAAAAAGTAAATGATAGATACATTATGTTATATTATCAGATCCTGTTTACAAGAAATTTCAATTCTCATATCAGCCTATGGGAATATGCAAACGAAGATAAAGGAAATTATCAAATTTTGAGATGAAGACTTTTAAATCTTTTTTTTTTCACTGTCAAGGAAGTTAATATTACATTTGAGACAACTTTTTCTCATTTATGTAATATTAACAAAAACGATTCATCATAAATTGTAAAAAAATTATGATTAATGAGATTATCAATGTCATATATCAGACATCTCACTCCATGATTGATAGGAAAGTCTTACAGTTTCTCAATGTTTCTTTAATCTCTAATTAATAAAATCGATAATTTGAATATGTTCTCACATCATAAACCAAGAAAAAATGAGAATCTAAAGCCAAAGTGTTTTTGGCAAAACTGTTCAACAACATTATTAATTCAGGAAGTATTTTTCAAATATGTGCATAAAAGTAATAGAATGAAAATCTATTAAAAATTGAAAATGAAAACAATTTAATGATTATTTAGGTGAAATATTTTACACATTCAATACAATTCAATTATTAGCTTAAAAAAACATCTCAGATATTATAATTAAAAATGTTCTACACCTGTTGTCTGCAAAATATGTGTATACGCATACATATGGTATAATATACATTTAATTTTAATGTCATAATAATTACATATGTTAAATAATTTTGGAGTTATTATTAATTATAATCTTTAGATAAAATTATTTTTTAAATTAAATTATCTTATTTAATTATTAATTTGTTATAAAAAGTAATCTATAACTGTCTTCATTTGCACAAAAATTTAAATTGATGTTTACTTTGAACAAATTTTACATGTCACTTGATTTCTCAAAGGTATATCATTTGCAAAACTATTAAAAGAAAGTCAAAAGCTTGCATATAAACAAAACTAAAATTTTTCCTTAAAGAATGAGTAGCAAAATAATAAAAAGGTATTGTAGTTAATTGTTTTTAAAAACATCTTATTATAAAAAAAGTAAAGAAAAGGAAAGAATTAAAAAAGAGAGAATATTTAATTGTTCTTTTTAATAAAATAACAAAAATATTTCAAATTAAAAAAAATTATTGATATTAAAAATACTTGATCATGATTCTTTTATCAACAATAGAAATGAAAAAAAAAACAGTCTAAAACTCAATAGATCTGAAGAAAAACAGAATAAAATATATTTTTAAAGTACAGGATCTAACAAAACAGATTATATCTGCTGAAAAATGATGGAATAAGGGTTCACTTATTATAGTTTAATGTTTTTAAATATTTGAATAGTTAATTGTGTAATGATGGCAATAGCAATTGAAAATATTAGAATAAGAATTATTGTGATAAAAGAGACTTTTAATAAGGAAGTGAAATTATTATGTGATTTTCAAAGCTTAGATCTAAAAAGAGTCTTGTCATATAAATTATTATAATATGATATGGAGCTGGAGTTTGAACAATTAGGAAAAAGTAGGAAAAAAGATTGTAAACTTTTGGGATATATATTTCAGAAAGAATGGAAAAGATAAATTAACAGAATTAGCAATGACCAAAGATTGAAAGGAGTCAATGGAAACAGATCATTTATTAAGAAAACTATAAAGTGAAAGTGGAATTGAATTGATAATATACTTAAACTTTAGGTATACTAGCTCTGAGTTATTCTAATTTATTGATACTCATTTTGAATTTCTTAATGAAAATTGTAAAATAAATGGCCTTGAATATTTTTCTTTGCCTGATAATTAATTTTGTTGTGGTTAATAGGTTCGTCCATGGTCTTGCATAGGCCAGTTAGAATAACATTAAATATTTTCATAATCTGTAGGGACATAAAGATGAAAGGAACTGATCTTGTTAAGTTTTTATCCAAGATAACTTTAATAGTAGCCATTTTCTTTATATATTATTGACTGATCTTGTTATTGTTTTTATCAGTTTATTAAAAAATTATTTGCCTAATAATATATATGATTGAAATAAAATTAAATTAAAATTTCATATCATTAATTTAGTTTGCTAATAATTATTATTAAGATTTATAACTAAATCAGTCATCATCATTCTTTCTCCATTTTTTTAAAATTTTTATTTCATTTTACTATTTTTAGTCACTTAGACTAGAACAAGATCTTGTCAATATGATCATCTCATACCAGCAGACATCTTTCTGCACCAATTATAAAAATTGATATTATGTGTTGTACATTTAGAAATAGAGATGTAATGAAGAAATAGGCAGGAAGATATGTGCAATTAAGAGAAAAAAGAAGAGAAAACAGATAGTATGATTGTTTGAAAAATAAAACAAAGATCAGAAAGTATTGGAAATAGTTTGTCAAATTGATGTTTGGTACTTATCTTTTGATAAATAACTTGTAATAATGTTGATGAATACAATACCTTTGAATTTGAACTATATACTAAACAGTATTAAGAATACTGTTGTTAAAAATAATAAGCATATAATTTGTAAAATTAAACATTCCAAAGATTGTAAATGTATTAAGGAATCAAATTGTATTTGATTATGAAAAAGAGTGATACCAGTTTTATAAAGAAGTAAAAAATACTAAATCAATATGTACATTCTAACTTCCAAAAAAAAAAAAAGGCAAGATCAAAATTAAGATAGAAAATAAAAAAAATACAGAATTTAAGTTGGATTTTGCATAACTATATTAATTAATTCATGAAACACAAACATTTTTATGGTATGACTTTTACTGAACCTTGACTTTTAGGGAGACCTCATGACAATATCTAATTGTAGCTTTCTATTGTATTTTTTCCTTAACTTATATCTTACCAATGAATGCAGTCATTGAATTTTTTTTAGAGTATCTTTGAAATAATCTTCATAGTATAAGTGATGTTTCTTTTTATCATGAAAATATTCTAAAGTTCACCTTAAAATATTTTTTATAGAAACTTTGTCACTCATTTACTTCACATATCTCATCCAATGAAAATGTGATTTTATAATGTATATACAGCATCTTATCCAGCATGGTGAAGTGTATACCAATTGGTCATGTGATTTTGCTATCATTTATTTAAAAATATATAGAGTATGTATTCTTACATGAATTTTTTCTATTGCCTTTGTGTTACATAGATAAATATCATTTATATACATTAGATTGAATAAAATAACATCTCTAAATACATCTGATTTAGCTATATATTTTTTAAAAACTATGATAAAATGTGGTTTTTTTTTTCTCGTGTGTCATAACATCAGCCGGGAAGCGAACCCACTAACCTGGGACAACTGCTTGTAAAGCAGCTATCGCTGACCTCTTGACCACCAACAACAATTTAATTTTGTGATGCTCCTCAATATTTAAGTCTGACTTTTTGCCTAAAATTCTTCTTACATATTTAAACTGATTCACATCCTGAAGCTGGTAACTATCCAAGCTAAAAGTTACTCAAGATTTTTTTTTCATCTCTGACTGATAAGAGTTTGAATTACTTGAACATTAATTACTAAACCAGTCTTTAAAAATTGCATTAAAAACATTAAGAATAATCTGTAGCGTAACTTTTGAATTGGCACAAATAACATAATTATTAGCACATTGTAGATCTAAAAGTAAAAAAAGATGAAATTCTTCTTTTTACTTTTATTTGGATTAAATTTAAAATTATATCATTAAATCTGTATTATATTTTGATGCCTGCTTTATAAATAATACCATCATTAAAAAAAAACACCTACTCCCAATTAAGATAGTACTATTAAACATTATTATTTAGCATCAGTTATCATTTCACATGCCTCAGATTTCCATTGCCAGTTTGGAATGTTTCTTTTTATTCCATTACGTGGAAGTTATAAATTATAAATAAATTTGCGAGAAAGATAAACTATTTTAAACATTGCAGCAGACCTGCTTGATTACTTGAATAAAATACTTTGTCAAATTACTTATTCAATAAAATCATTTTAAAGATTAGATGGCACAATTTCATGAATCTGTGTATTTATTAAAAAATTCAGTAGTTTTGTAAATAATATATTACTATTATATCCTAGAACATTTCCAGGTATCTCATCAAGATCTGTAACCTTTCCATTAAAAAAATTTTAAACAGCATTTTAATTTTAAATAGCTGAATATTATTGTCAAATTGTAAATAGATAGGATGCATATGTTATTAAAACCTATTATTTCTATTTTTATATTATTATACAACAGTGATCAAAATACTTCCTCCACTTTTTCAAAATATTATCATGCCTAAAGTAAGATAGAAATGATGTGAGTATGAAAGCAGTGGTAAACAATATTTAATGATGTGTGTTACAACAAAAAATAAACATACACATACATATTAATGTGTGTAAAATAAATTATTTACTTTAGTAAGTGAACAAAATCTTAGACTATTGTTCAAAAGTTACAACTATTTTAAGAATAATGTTATTTGTCAAACAGAAATAAGACATTAAGTTGTTAAAAAAAGATTATTAATTATTATTGATGTCTCTAAGCCATTAATCAAGATTAGTAGTGAAAAGATTAATAAGAGGTATTGAACACAATATAGTGAGTTACAATTTGTCATGATGCAGCTAGATAACTTTGCTATACAAATTCAGCTATAATCACAACATGTTCGGATCCTCAATTGGAAATAGTCATGCTGCAGAAGTGTATTAGTAACAGCAATCTATTCCATTTGCTTTATTTTGCATCAAATTTTATTTCATTTACTATCAGAATTTTATGATTCTTTTAGTTGATTAATCCTAATCTTTATACAGTGCTATTTATCTTTCATATATTGTAACTATCTCAAAATTTTTTTTTTTTAATAAAATGCCTAATTTTGGAAGAAAGTAAAATTATATTCTAAACTGATGTAAATAATTTTCTAATCAGTTAGTCCTGTTTTTAAAATTAATAAATTTCTAATTGAGTGGAAATCTGTGATAGATAATTGTTTTCTCCCTTTCCAAAGATCAAATCTATTCTCAAAGAAATTTTATTTTTGATAATATAAGATGCGAAAGCAAAGTAGTGCAGCTTCTCAATTGTCTCACACACAGTGAAATTATAAAAGATCAACTTACAAAGGCAATACTTTGAAAGTGTTTGTATTTGATTTTATTAATTTAATAAATAAAATATTTATTATGTGTATGTTTGATGGGATCTTTATAGGAAAATATAGTTGGCAAAAAAAAATAGTTTGCTGAATTACCTCACTTTCCCACTAGTTATCTCCCTACATAAAATAGCACAATAGGATTGTTCATTGTTGCAAGTATATTTTCATACTTTAATTATATATACAAACAACAATTTTGATTCTATTTTTTTTCTTTTTAATTTTTTCTTCTAGAGATACAATAATCTTATTTATATAAAGTGACTGCTGTATGTACATTTTAAAAATAAGAATATTACCACTATAAATAAATACATCAAATAGTTTCACTCAGGACTTTATAAGAAATTTGAGCATTGGAAGGGACAGAACTAGAGCCACAATTCATGGATATTGAGTTTAAAGTTCATCACTCTGCCATTACACTAAACCATTAATGTTTGCTAAAATAGATATATTAATAAATAATACACCCAGAATTATTCTCATATGATATTTTTATCATAACTATGATATTTTTGTTAAGATTCTTCAGTGACATCTTTTATATTTGTTTTTATATTCACAGATCTCTCCAGTTTGTCTTTTTTTTTTACTAGCATCTGTTTATTTGTTAAGCTGATATTTTTAATAGAATATTGAGGATTACAATTTTAACATTCATTGTACATTTTTATTTTATTGTGAATCCAAATGGAATATTAAAGGGTGCAGTTTATAATGAAATACTGTCTATCGCAGTATGTATAATCATTCTTTTAGGCTTAATGATTAATGTGTTAATTTCCTTAAAACATAAGTGGGGAATCTAAAAGTTATATAATTTATAGGATACCCTAAAAAAAAAAAAATTATTGATATAGAATAGAATTTTCAATTATTTTTAGTTTTTTTTCTATACAATCTTGACATTTTACCAAGTAGAAATTATAAGTACTTTTGTTTTTATTGCTATTCATAAATAGAAATTATTTTCTATTTTTTAATTATCTTTTTTATTATTCACACCTACTATTTTTATAATTATTTTAAGAGTGAAAATAGATAATTGTTTTATAAAATATATACAGATTAAAATTTAAAGCAGTGATCTCAAAATTTATTTCATTCATTAAAAAAATAATTAAGTAGTTTGTTACCTGTAAGATCACCTAGTATTCAAGTTCTGGAAGTGATAGATTCAGCAGTTATCTATAGATCTTTAGATCTTAAGTCCTACATTTTATTACTATACTAAAACATACAGAACATTAAAACCCATTTGAATAAATTCTGTTAATTAAACTACATGCAAATTGTCTAACATTTTTACAAACTTATTTATCTAGTATATAAAGAACGTTCATTAATTTTTATGATATAGCTTTAAAATTACCTTTCTAAAATAAATTGTGTTAAAAGGAATGGCAATCAATAGCATTTACCAAACCATTAATATCTGTCATTTGATTATAGTATTTCAATGCCTAGTTACTTATCTTTGTGTCAATAATATATATATGTTTAAATATAACATAACAAACCAATGTAAATATTAAAATGATAAATTCTCTGTACATTGTTTAAATGTCGCCTGCATTATTTTATCAAACTAGCAATACATTTAAAATGACCATATAGTGCACTTCTTTGAATCTTACAAAGAGTCAGTTTGATGCATGATCATATTTTATATACATCAGTACTATTATTCATAATAATTTATTTAAAAAACTAGAGATTTCAACTAAGAGATTTAATCTTATATAATTTTTATTTATATATAAGGATATAATAGTTCAGGGGCTGGCAACTTTTTAGTGGTGTCATGCCAAGTCTATGTTATAGTGTTATTCCTTGTGCCAACATGATTCTATCAATCCTATTATATATAGCATCAAAATTAGTTCGGTTATAATGGGTTTCAAAATTTTATATTATATACTTTTGTCTGTTATAATCAGATCTTATATTATAGGTCATTCATTATTTTAAAATACATAGGATCATATCTTAAAAGGATGTTTTGGTAAATTTATAGCATTCAAAAGAAATGTTTAAAGTCTCCTTTGACATAGGAAAATTCATTCCATTGATGCTCAAAACATTGTGTATTTTTTACAAAAATGCCGATTAATGTTCAGAATAGGCAAAATGCATTTTTCTAGGATTCATCAAAAATGTTTCAAAGAAACTCACTTTTGTGATATAAAAAATCAACTCGAAATTAGAAGTTTTTTAAAACTATGGAAATTTGGAATTTTTTCTATAAGAAATTTGTTTTAATTACATAATAGACATTTTAAAGAGAAAAAAAAAAACAACAATGACTTTTAACTTCTTTGAGATCAGAATATCATCAAGTTTCATGTATTTGCAGATATTGTTCATGCATTAACCTGACTCATAACTATAAACTTTTTCTTCTTGAAATAAACACACCAAAACTTAAAATTATTATTATATAATTACATATAGAAGTTTTTCAAATGAATTAATCAATGTAATATTCTGTTTGAATATAAATTTACTTTTAGCATGCAGTTGTATACAAAAGTATCAAAGTGCAATTGCCCATCAAAAAAAAAAAAAAAAAAATTCAAGCAAAATTAATCCTCCAAGGGAAAAAATATATTTCCATCCCGCTTAGCTTTTATCTTTATTGAAAATAGCAAAGATCAGTGTACTTTTATTGTACAAAATAATTACTAAATCAAACTGAATCATGATTTCCATTTACATGTGAATCATATATGCAAAATGTAGGTGATGGCACAAACATATGCACTGTAGTTAAAATATTTTTTATTATTTCAATTCAATCAGAGTGCCATTGATAATTGTTCCCCATGCCACAGTTGGCACGCATGCCCTAGATTGCCATCTCCTATAATAGTACAATGGGGCTACCATACTTGCAGTATTTTATTTCAAAACCCTTAATGGATAATGTATATTAGCAAATAATAGTGAGTACTATATTTATAGAAAAATAGTATACGTGTTCAACAATAATACATTTTAATTTTAAAATTATATATATGTATTAAAATAATAAAAGCAATTTATTAAAAAAAATAGAATATTGTATAATAGTGTACAATTGTAAACTTATATATGTCATTTATTTGAACCTATTGATGTCAAAATAATTTGTCTTGAGAGAAAAAATAATATAAAAAATAAAAGGCTTGGTAGATAATTAATGCAAAACATGCTATTAATATAAGAGCTAATAGCATTCTGCTCAGCGGTAATTAGATTTTTAATTTGTAATTAATATATATATATATATTAAAGTTTGCTATGATAAATTTTAGTTTAACTTTGACAAAAGATATACCGCATCTAAAGCCTACCTTACTAATTTTAAATATTAATACTATAATAATTATTAATGGTTCACACAACCTTGTGAAATATAATTTTACATTTTGCTGCAGCTAAATATTATATATAAAATGTATTTATTTATTAAATAGGAAACTTAATATACAAATTAAGATGCAAGCTAAAAATAATTAACAAAAAAGAGAGAGATAAAGTACTGCACAATAATCACAGAATATGACAATTTAAATTTTGAAATAAATTGCAATAACTACTTAATAAAAAATTTGATTTAATATTTCCAGTAGTGATATTTTTAAAAATTAGAATATATAACTCATTAAAAAAAAGAAACAAAAAAAATAATATTCTTTCTTTTTTATTCTTGTTTACAATGAAAATTGATGTTAATAAAGTGCATAAGATACAATATCTAAGTGATATCAAATTGTAATTTAATTTTAACTATGTTTCTTTTTCCCCCAATAGAAGAAAGCCATTTGCAATACTTGTAATGTTTTGTGATTGATTGAAACCATGCTTAACTGTGCAATATGAAACAAAACATCAAAATTTCATTTTTTTTTTTATGTTTTGAGGTTGTTTTTTTTTTAATTTTAATATTTTTTCTCCCTCTAAATAGCAGCTAAATGAATCAATGGATTTTGAGATCCCGCTGTATTATAATATTGTTTATAAATTAATCTTTATAAGTCTATTATTTATCTTTTCCAATTTTTGCTAAATTTTGAACAAAGATTCTGAAATTGTTAAAAATGTGTTATTTGCAATTAATTT
This sequence comes from Epiperipatus broadwayi, assembly GCA_028023455.1. NCBI lineage: Eukaryota > Metazoa > Onychophora > Udeonychophora > Euonychophora > Peripatidae > Epiperipatus > Epiperipatus broadwayi. The sequence continues at coordinate 714,333 of JAQFVV010000306.1, forward strand.
CATGACAAAGATAGTTGGTATGTATATCTATTTAACTTTTTACATTATTGTTAATTTATATATAGGCTTTAGAACAATGAATGTGTTTTATTTAATGCTACTGATATTATTGTGCACTTTAGATCAGCATAACTTTAAAATTGTATAATATAATTAAGCTGCATGCATTTAAATAAAATAAATTAATAGTTTAACTTTTTTAAGAATTAAATAAGTGGATATTATGACATAACACTTGTTATATTTTTTGAGATAAAATTTCAAAATTAGTTATAATTACATATATCAAATTTGTATCCATTATATATATGTCATACATTCAAGTTTTTAATGAAGGATTTCTAATCTAATGATTTTTATTATTAAATAATAGTAATTGTATATGTTATTTAGAAAGTCATGTCATGATTGCACAGTGTAACAAGAGTTTAGCATTACTTCTTCAGCCAGGATTTGATTCTGGAACATTTAGTCTTGGGTTTTGCTATTTTTATAATGTGGTAAAATATGCAGACATTTGTTTTATTTATTAGCTTTCCTATGATCAGCATTTTAAATGAATAGCCCAATTGATTGCTTTGATCATACCTTTAAACAAAAACACACACACACAAAAAGAAAACCACTAAAATCAAAAGATAATTTATATTTCAGTCAGCAAATTTACTTTTCAAACAAAATTTGGTATATATATTCATTGCTGGAATAATTTATTAATCAAAGCAACCATTTTGAAAAGTCAAACTTTTCAAAAAAGATTTATATTTATTCATGTATTAATAAAATAAGTTACAAAATTTATATAATTTAGTAATGAAAACCATGATTTGTCATATACATTTTAAAAATATTTATATGATGAAACTAAAGAAGAAAATAAATTATATTCATTATACACATATAGAGATACAGACTTTTATTATCTTGCACTTAACTGATGTGATAATCAGATTTTTTTTCTTTAGTAATATTTTTATTGAAGCTGAATATTACCTGCTATTAATAGAAGTGAATAAAGGTTATTCCATTTATTGATATGCTTAAAGAAATGAATCACCTGAATTAATCATGAGTTGATCATTTATTAACTTCTGAAAGAAATATCAAGCTTGATTTCCAAAGAGAATATTATATGAATTGAAAAAAAAAAATTAGTATTCATATTATATTTGAAAATAATTAACCTGTCTAAATTAGCTTAATTTAAATATATAATTAACTTTGCCTTAGGATGAATTAAAATGTTAAGATACTAGAAATATTGATGTAAAAAATGATTTGATTATTATAAGAGTTAATTAATATGAATATTATTAGTAGTAAGATTTGAATTAACTTTTTTTTTTTATCTTATAATTAGAATTAATTTACTTGTGTTAATTTAAAACCTAAATAATCTTATTTTATATATAATAATTTTTTTTTAGTAGTTATAATAGCCATATTTTAAAGTTATGACTGCAGTTTTTTAAAAAGATATATAAATTCATATTTTAGTGATTACATGCACATATTTTATTTTAAAAATTATATATGTTGAATTTTATTTTTTAATTATTTTGTCAGAAATAAACAAATGAGTATAAATGTGCAAAATTGCAGAGTGGCATAATCATCATATAGTAGACTCACTCATTACTGTTCAAACAATTATCAAATATTATTATTACTGTCATTTGTAACTCTAAAACTGGTATAGGGTTGAGATAGAATACTGTACTGTTATCAGATAGGAAATTGTGGTCTTTGCAGAAATGTAATCTATATGATATTAGATAAAGCATATTAAATGCTAATAGGATTATTTTGCATTATTATAGCATTACATATTATTATTTTATAACGTAATTGTTGTTGACAAACTTTTTTCTTCTCTTAATTCATTATTTACATTGTTACAACATTGCATAGAGTTTATTTTGTTCTTAGTAGTATATTATTTTATAATATAATTGTTGCTGAAAAACTTTTTTTTTCACTTAATTCAGTCACATTTTTCCATGCTGAAATATATATTTTTAATAAATTAATCATTAATAAGTAGTTTTTTTTATATAATTTTTTATCATATTTTTAAAAATCAAGTATATAATGTGACTTTCATTGACTTTTTAAATAATATCCCTTTGTAAATTTTTGTGACATCTACCTGTTATTTTATTGATGAAAAAACTGTGTGAAAAGCATGATATTCTGTCTATCACCTTCTTATTGATATGAATTAATACAGTATCACATAACTTTTTCTTATGCTTGCTCTTTTTTTTTTAGAGCAACTTTTTTCATGCTTGTCTAGATCCTACTGTAAGCTTTACTAATCAATGGGAGAACAAGTTTCTAATTTTACTATCATTAGTGAAAACTGTTTTAAACCTGGAAGTAATGCACTTATATATCTAGTTGCCACTTTTTACTCTTTTATACTATTAAAACTAATTCTTTGAAATTCAAGAACATCAATAACCATGAGGTTTTGAATCCAAAATAATTTACCTGTTTATTTATATAGGTCTGTCCCTAAGTTAGTTTCTATATGTCTTAGAGATCATCAGTTCCATGCTTTTGGAAGTTTTTGAGTAAGTATATATAAAGATTATATGATGTTGGCCAAAAAATAAAAGAAGCCTATAATTATCACAAAACTAAGTTCTCTAAAATATAGAGGAACTAATATGATATCAGATCTGTAGAACTAAGTGAGTTAGCTTGAATTTAAAATTTTAGAATTTTTTTAAAACTTCAGACTATTAATTTGAATAGTATAGAAAATTAAAAAATGGCTGCTAGATGCATAAGTGCATTAGTTCCAGTTTTAAATCTTAGTCCTCAATGACAAAGGTAAAAATCACAATTCTGTCTGGGGATGGAAGCACACTATGCATTTGTTATTACTCAAGCTTAAAACAAATGATTCTAGAATAGAATGAAGAGAACTGTTCATGTTAATCATCTGAAGTACTTATTTGAATCCATGAACCTTCATTTCAGTCCTTATTAATCCACTGTAGAATAAAAGTCTTTAATTTAAAATATAACAAACTTTTCTTATATCACTGTAATTTATAATATATCTGCACTTAAGGTGCTATCCTAAGAAAAGCTATTAACAAATGCATATATATTGAAGCTTTGCACTTTTGAGGGCAATATACATATTCATTTTTTTAGCATTGAAATTTGCATAATTGGGTGCATATATACATAGGCAGTAAATTTATTTAAATATTTATAAATTATATTGCCCATTTCTGTGACAGGGGGAAGCAGGATACCTTCCTATTCATGGCATTAGGATTGTTGGCTATATGCTATGTCTCTTTAATTTTCAACTTGGAGTCTTTCTCTTGATGCATGTGATGTTGGTGTCTATGGGCTTGAATTTATGGCCCATAGTTACCAACATCACATGCATCGAGCCAAATGATTCCAAGCAGAAAATTAAAGAGGCGTGGCATTTAGCCAACAACACTAATGCCAGGAATAGTAAGAAATCCTGCTTTCCCCTGCTGAAGAAATAGGCAATATAATTTACATAAATTTCAATTCTATGAATATGAGAACATATGTCACCCTCAAAAGTGCTCAGCTTCAGTACATATGCATTTATTAGTAGCTTTTCATAAGATAGTGCTTAAGTGCAGATATTTATAAATAAAAGTCTTTATATGTTTCAAAGTTTAAGAAAGAAAAAAAGTATATATATAATTTTAATTCTACTGGTATTTAAGAAGAAAAATATTTATTAAAATAAAGAAAGTAATACAGAGTAATATATTACAAAACAATATGCCATTATTTGCTACATTTTTTATTTATTGAAAGATATTTTAGAAGTTACTTTTAGTCCACAAAATATATGGATTGTTTTTACTTTTCTGTATCTGAAATAGCCAAAATGTCTCAATTTAGAGCATATTACTTCAAGCATGTGGCTGTACATATGAAAAAATGTTAAAATGGCTTCAATGTCTATATCCATGTGTTTGAAATAAAAATAACATTATATAGAAATATAAAATTAATCATCTGAGTAGAGTGAGGTAATGATTTTAAAAAAAAATTAAAAAAATCCTAATTTATAAAACTATAACAGATATATTTGATTTTTAATAAAGTTTAAAATCTTTATCTGGAATTAAAGTAAATTTAATACAGGCATTTATTTATTTATATAACTGACCACTTCTGTGTGAGTTTTTTTATAAATTGAACTTTCCATAAGTCAAATTTTCCTTTGAGTTGCATGTTTGACTTTAGCCATGGGTGGATTATATGAAAACACCAGTGCTTTTCACACAGCATTTGATTCACAAAAGTGAGAATTGTATTGTTGGATATCACATTATTTTTAATTTTTTGTTCTTTGAATATATGTATGTTGAGGAATTGTTACCTTCACTTTGGCTTTATTTAATTCAGGTTTACATACATAATTTGATTATTTATTGAATGACTGTTGTCTGAAATAAACACTGGTTAAAAAGTACAGCAGATGTAAATTAAGTTTAATTAATAATTTCAGTAATAAAAATCATGCAAATTAAGACATGTGAAAATTGAGTTGGACTGGATGGATTGCTTTTAGAAGCATTACATTATATTTACTTATAAATGCCATATTAATAAGATTTTAGTAGATAAATATATTCGTTTAAAACATATAATTAAATCACTATTATATAATAACTAGTTATTAATTTATAAACATAAACTATTAAAAAAACCAATACATACATAAATGGCATTGTTCACACTTTCAAGAAAATATGCATCTGGTGATATTGATGTTTCATGCTAGCCAAAGAGATATTTTTAAACATTAAAATTTAGCACTCAGCCTTGTGTTTCTTTTTTTTTTTAAGATTTTAATTTTATGACATCTAGTTAATATATAATAAAATAGGTGCTATTGTGCTCTAAATTATAATATTTAAAACAATATTTCCTTATATACAATTAGTTTTTTTCTACAGTGGCAGGTGGTTCATAAACTTGTAACTACTCCTTTCTTTCCCTCCTCAATTTTTTTTTTTAAAAAAAACTTAATATAACTCCTTTTGAACTTTTTCAAATTTATGGCTCATTGATGCAATAGAACAGATCCTCTAACAGCTTTTACATTTTTTATTTTGTTTTATAATTTTATCAGTGCATTCCCAAAATAAATTAGCTTTCAAGTAAACAATAGATGTAATAAGAAAATTGATCAATTTTTTTATTTTATTTAAGAATAAAATTTCATTTCAGTATTAAATATTCTTATATAAATTATCACATGATCTTTTTTTTTTTTTGCTCCCAAGATATAATAACATTTTTAAAAAAATGTGCGATTCCTGTGCCATTATCAGACATAATTATCTAAATTTAATAATGATCATTTTGAAGATTTTAAAAATGGACAATATTAGATAAAAAAGAATTCCTATGACAAAAAGAAAAGCATATTTTGTATTTGTACATATATATTTTTTTGAGAGAATTTTTGTACCCTGGATAGTGAGCTCAATTGGTTTCATATAGTGCCTCATAAATCAAAAGTCTCAATTAGAAAATAAACAATTATAATGAGTTCTTTTGCAAAAAAAATAATAATTCATAACTTTAAATTTAAAATGTACAAAAACCCAACTATGGATATGAAGCTTTAAATTGGAAAAATAATATAATGAATAAACATTTTATTAAGCTTATTGGTAGTCCAGTATTTACCTTGCTATGACGTCATTAGCCTGAAGGCATACTACTCTAACCACCCGATTTTTAAGATAACGTCACCTAGTGATTTGCGGACAAATGTAATCGCTAAAATTTTTCAGCATATCACGTGGTGACGTTACGTCAAAGATCGCTAGATTAGAATAGGATGCCCTCAGGGTAATGTCGTCATAGAAACGAAGAGCGGGAGAAAGGCACGTGGTACAGGGTCATGAGGTCAAAACGGAGAAAAAGGCACGTGGTACAGAATAATGCCGGCAGCATCCATCCTGAAAAAAAAAAGGTAAAATTAATAAATAGGACACAAAATAGAGTTATATGCGGCAAAAAAAGATTAAAAATAATATATACATCATGAATAATTAACTAAAATTGGACACAAAATATGAAAATGTAAGATAAATATCACTACAAAATTAATAAGTAAAAACTGCGAGTCCACAAATCCTGAAAAAAGAAATTAATAAATAGGACACAAAATAGTGATATGCGGCAAAAAAAGATTAAAAATAATATATACATCATGAATAATTAACTAAAATTGGACACAAAATATGAAAATGTAAGATAGATATCACTACAAAATTAATAAGTAAAAACTGCGAGTCCACAAATCCTGAAAAAAGAAATTAATAAATAGGACACAAAATAGTGATATGCGGCAAAAAAAGATTAAAAGTAATATATACATCATGAATAATTAACTAAAATTGGACACAAAATATGAAAATGTAAGATAGATATCACTACAAAATTAATAAGTAAAAACTGCGAGTCCACAAATCCTGAAAAAAGAAATTAATAAATAGGACACAAAATAGTGATATGCGGCAAAAAAAGGTTAAAAGTAATATATACTCATGAATAATTAACTAAAATTGGACGCAAAATATGAAAATGTAAGATAAATATCACTACAAAATTAATAAGTAAAAACTGCGAGTCCACAAATCCTGAAAAAAAAAAATTAATAAATAGGACACAAAATAGTGATATGCGGCAAAAAAAGGTTAAAAGTAATATATACTTCATGAATAATTAACTAAAATTGGACACAAAATATGAAAATGTAAGATAAATATCACTACAAAATTAATAAGTAAAAACTGCGAGTCCACAAATCCTGAAAAAAAATATTAATAAATAGGACACAAAATAGTGATATGCAGCAAAAAAGAAAAAGTTAAAAGTAATATAAGCATCATGAATAATTAACTAAAATTGGATGCAAAATAGGAAAATGTAAGATAAATATCACTACAAATTTAATGTCATTTAAAAGTACTATATAAATTTTAAAAAACTTATCATAAAGTGAAAACTGCGAATCTACAAATAACTGCGAGTCTACAAATATTAATTTTGTCTTTTTTAAAAAACGTATAAAGTGCAAGTCCAGAAGTAATAATTCTGCAAGTATTCAAATAATTTTGTCGTCTTAAAAAAACCTATCATAAAGTGAAAACTGCGAGTCTACAAATATTAATTTTGTCTTTTTTAAAAAACGTATAAAGTGCGAGTCCAGAAGTAATAATTCTGCAAGTATTCAAATAATAATTTTGTCGTCTTAAAAAAACCTATCATAAAGTGAAAACTGCGAGTCTACAAATATTAATTTTGTCTTTTTTAAAAAACGTATAAAGTGCGAGTCCAGAAGTAATAATTCTGCAAGTATTCAAATAATAATTTTGTCATCTTAAAAAAACCTATCATAAAGTGAAAACTGCGAGTCTACAAATATTAATTTTGTCTTTTTTAAAAAACGCAAAATAGAAAATAGCAAAATGTAAGATAAATAAACGCAAAATAGGAAAATGTAAGATAAATATCACTACAAAATTAATGTCATCTTAAAAGTACTATATAAATTTAAAAAAACCTATCATAAAGGTAAACTGCGAATCTACAAATAACTGCGAGTCTACAAATATTAATTTTGTCTTCTTTAAAAAATGTGTCATAAAGTGCGAGTCCAGAAGTAATAATTCTGCAAATATTCAAATAATTTTGTCTTTTTTAAAAAAACACATCATAAAGTGAAAACTGTGAGTCTACAAATCATAATTAATCATAATTCAGTTGTCTTAAAAGTACTATATAAATGTATGAATTTTTTTTTAGTAGAAATAACTACGAATAAAAACTACTGTAATTTATAAGGAAAATAAAAGATGAATATCACAACAAAATGCGTACTTACCCAAATAACGATTACTGCGGTGGACTGAACTGGCTTATATGTTGTAGAATTGCACCAAAATGACCATCTTTGTAGGTACGCCTCCACATAGAGTTTCGTCTATTTCCACAATTGTGTTAGGGCCTCCGATTTTCCGCCTTTCATTATGTAACAGCTTCCATGCACATACTTCGTGGAGATAGTTGTTCCAGTCAATCACAGTCTTGTCCACCATTTCTAACTGGTCAGCACAAAATAGGATAGACGTTAATTCTCTGGACCAACAATATATAAAACGGAGAGCCGTTACGAAGGATATTCTGGAGCCTTCAAACCACGCGCCTTTTCTTATGGGAGTTTTTTTCAGAAAATTAATAAAATATAAAAAAAATCCACTTAATATCTTAGAAGAAATAACATGTAAATTACTTACAATTGTTGAGAAAGTAATGATTTCTTTTTAAAAAATGGTAAAAAAATTGCTGAACTATTAAAACACTGAAAATGAAATCACTGAAAAAAACGCTGCTGCACTGAAAAAAACGATGCAACAAATAGGAAGAAATCCACTTTTAAATCTCGCGGGTCGAAAAAAATCTCGTGGATGAAAAAATCAAATCTCTCAAATTAGTCATATCAGCGTCTTTGTTGCCATGACAATGTTTCATGTGTTCTTCCGGCGACACAAAGATTGGATAATTACAGCTGTATGCCTTCAGGCTTATGATGTCATAGCAAGGTAACAAAAAATCAAATCTCAAGAATTAGTCATGTCAATCTCTTCGTTGCCATAACAACGTTCATGTGTTCTTCTGATGACGCAAATATCGGATAATTACAGTTGTGTGCCTTCAGGCTAATTATGTCATAGCAAGGTAAATACTGGATTACCAGCTTATTATTAATAAATAAAGAAATAGTAACATTATAACGATCGGGGGAATGAGGAGTCTTCACGTATCTGCACTACAGGACGCCACTAGGCATTTGAACCTAGAAAATTTATATAGTAGGCAGATACGTAAGATTGAAAAAAATATATATATTTTTTTTATATTGGTTGATTCCGACCGTTAAGCCCATGTAACTAGCTCAGTGGAACAGCAGAGATTTATATTTTAGAATAAAATCTTATCTAAGAATATTTTTAAAAAAAGAATAAAATAAGCCACTGCCAGTAATTAACACACAAACATTTATTTATGCACATATATAAGATTTAAAATTATTTTAGTATCAGTTTTACATTTTAAAATTTAACTTACATTTTTAACTTTGATTTTAGATTTTAATTTACATTTTAATTTTTATAAGTTCTCACAGATGGATTTATAAAAGTTTGTTTTATAATGTTGAGTATAGATCGGTTACATAGATTACACGGTTAAAAACATTTCAAAATAAACATAAACGATCAAAATATAAAGTCATTGAAGAAATTGCAGAGGGAAATTTATAAGAAACCCAATGGCATTCATCATAAGATGCCACATTGACACTAATACCTTAAAAGACATCTGAATAAATACATTTTAGATATTCACCGTAAGGTATCATTATTTACCGAATGTCTATATATTTCGATCAAATATGAAAACCAAAAACATAATTAACCGATAACGAATCCATGCAAGCGTCTATACCCAACTTAAATTTAATGCATTTAGAGTGTCGAGTATAAATAGACTATATAGATTGCATTTGAAAAGAAAATATTTTATCCCTTATTTAACCTTAGGCCAAAAGTTCATTGTTAAACCAACGTCAATCCATCTGATATATCGATGCATTCAATGTAATACGAATACGACAGCACAAATATAGGTTAAGAGAAAAAAATGACTCTCGTCCAGATAGGAATACTACATCTATCTGACGAGAAGAGCAATAAAAAAAACTCCATAGGAAGGAACTGCGGTCCTTTTTTTGCCGACTTACAATCCATCCAAAGGCAAAAGGGGTTTGTGGTGTGTACTAGCGATTCTGCCCGTAGTGAATCTCGTACTACAGCTACTAATTACACCAATATATCCAGTCCATTGACCTAATTCAACTATGAAACGAATAACCTAAGATTACCCTCCCCTAATAAAACTTCACAGATCTATATAGCCATTCACGCCTGACTTAAATTTAACATTTATATAGTTTAGTTTAACAAAAACAGAAATCATAATAAAAACTTAAAGAACAAAAAAAAATGGAAATGATTTTAAATAAAAAAAAATACATCAAATAACATTATTAATATTAATTTACGTTGGTCAGATAGGATTTTATTTCTATCATTTAAATACTGGGAAAGTTTACATTTTAGAGTTCTTATTGTTTTCAAATTAATTAATGTTCATTAGATTTCATAAAGTTCTTACGATTTTAACAAGTCCATAGTTTCTAATTTCTTGCAGTTGCTTGCCATTTGGAATCCAGTGTTAAATCCCCCGATGATCATGTGGTCTTCAATATAGAAAAAATGATATTTCATTTCTTTTTTTATATATAACAATTGAAGGAATTGAAAGTGCGTCTTTCAATCCCTTCACCTCCGACTTAACGCATCTCCGTGCTCTCTTAAATTTTCTTCACTCACTAAAAATTTATTTCCAAACTTTTTCTTTTATATGTACACTTTCGAATCCAATGGGCATTATGTCATCGATGATGATGATCCTTTCACTGAGGTCTGATTCCCCGATGGATTTCTTTCATTGGCCATTCTGTTCCTATTGTTTTTCCTCTCATATCTGATCTTTGCTTATGAATTTTGAAATGCCCAAGGGCTAGTTTACCTTTTACTAATTAAAATTAAACATTTCCATTTTATACAATAGAATTAATTAAATTACTTTGCAAACTTAATAATATATTTTTATCTCTAAATCATTTTAAGTTTTTGCTTTTAAAATACTTTTTCTCCTTTTAAGAAAGTTTTATTTTAATAATTTTTTTTTCATCTGTGATTTTATATATATATATATACGAGTTTAAGATAGAATTAATTTTCAATTTTTATGTCTTAAAAAAAAGTTTTTAAATGCGAACTTTTCAATGTCTCAATTTTTAAAAAAATAATGTAATGGTGTATGTGCCTGTTACAATATGAATAAATATATTGTATAAAAACATTTCAGTAGCTATAATTTTTTTTAAATTTACATTTTCCTGATTGACAGTCTGCATTTTTTTTTTTTTTGTAGCTCTGAGAATGATATTTCCTGAATCATGATTCTTTAAAATCAAGCATGCAGAAAAAACAAATTAATGTAACACAATTTATATTTTACATTTTATTTTTGGTGTACATTTATGTTCTAATATCAAAGTTTTTTTATTTTTATTATATCTAACCATTAAAACTTTTTTTTAAAAGCAAGTTCACAAATTTATTTTAATGAAAGCTGACAAAATCAAATAAAAATTATATAAACATGTAATATACAGTTTATTATTGTAATTTTGATGTTGTAAATGTTTAATTTTTTTATTGCTGTGTTTTTTTTAATGCCTGCAATAAAAGCTGCCATTATTTTGAATATGTCAGAAATAAAGTGACGTTATTGATTTAAAATTGAATAAATAAATGATATGTTTAACTTTGATCATATCAAGTTGATTACTGATTGCATAATGCATGAAAGTCTCTTTTTATACCCAAAATAATTTACAATTACAATGATTATATTTTTGCTGCAAGCAAAATTAGTGTTCATAAGAATTTTAATCCAAAATTGATTGAATATATTTTAACTAATGTACGCATTTAAAAATTTAATACAAATGCACTTCATTATTGTATAGAATCAAAGTTTATTTTTAATTTTGTACTGAATGATGTTTGTTTTGTGTTGCTAATACAGTATATTTTTTATATTTTCCAAAAAAAAGTAATCATTATCTTGAATATTTCAGAAACAAATTGTGAAACTGATTTAAAATTGAGCAAATAAATGATATTTTTGACTTATATTTGGTAGCCATTGATTATACAAAGCTGATTTTAACTGCATAATGCAAAAAATCATTCTCTCTTATTTTATACAAAATACTGTAATTTACAGTTATGATGACCATATTTTTCCTGAGGACAAAATTAGTGTTTATGAGAATTTTAATCTAAACTTTACTGAATGAATATATTATAGCCAATGAACACATTTTCATATTTATTATTAATGCACTTTCTTATTGTATATAATCAAAGTATGTTTTTGATCATGTACTTTATTGAATAAAAGTTGCATTTTTTTTTGTGTGTGACTTTTAATAATGAATATTTTCTTTACTTTGGATATATCATAATTAAAAGTACTGACTGTATTGTAAGGACACTATATGAAAATTAGGTAAGAAAATATTAATCATATTTTAATACTATAATTAGAACATAATATTAAGTATTGTATAATGAATAAATTCTATATTGTATTGTACTTTTTTAACATGAATATTACCATTTTATTCTCAGATGATGTAGCTTTAATGAAGTCACTATTCTATTGGGTCGTTAATCTAACAAAAGGGCCACCATTTAAAAAAATGGCAGGTGTTTGTAAAAGATGTTTTGGTATTTGTTTAAAGATCATAATAGTGAATAATTGATTGTAAATCAAAATAGTGAATACAAATTGTTGATAATCATTATAGTGAAATCCTGCTTAGAGGTTAATTGTGTTCTGAGATAAAAATCTGTATATATAGAAAAGGATTTCATTATTTTTGTTAATTATGTGATTCATGAAAAGTATTCTTTTTTTTTTTTTTTAAAGTAGCAATAATAATAAAAGTTAAACATATTTATGTTTAAGACAATTCTTAATTAAAATATTTTGCATACATAATAATTTACTTTATAATTCAATTTTAATTTATACCAGTCCATCCAAATAGTATAATTTGTTATTGAAGTCATAATTAAACTTTTACTTCGAACAGCTTTTTTAGAGTCATTTCTCTAATTAGAATATCTTGAATATTATAAATGCACTTTTACAGGTGCTTGTTGTGTGTCTAGGTTTTAAAACTATTACAAGATCAATGACTAATAGCTGTAAATAAAAAGTGTTTTATTGAAATTGTTTTCCAATGCATGGGGACATTTGATATTTAACTGATTTAATTTAATAATTTGACAATTTTTGCACAATTATCTACTTTTTATTTGAACAATATGAAGACAAATAATGGTTTTTAAAATGCTGTATTTAAATTTGTTTTTCCCCACTCATTTATAATGTTTTTGATTTATATACTGTGAAAGCTTTATCAGGATATGCAAATCAAGCTTTGTCTATACTAATGTACACAGCTTGAAATTTTTCGATGTTTTTATCGAGGTTAACTAGCATTTTATCAAATTAAAGTATAATCTTTTCCTATTTAAATGTAATTGTGGTTATGTATATATAAACAAAGAATCAAGTGCTTGTAATTAGAAAAATCAAGTTGACAGCTATTGCAAAAATAAGCAGTGTCAGTTGACATTAGTTTTATTAAATTTCAGTGAGAATCTTACTTTTAAAAATAACTGCTGATTTTTTTTTATTTTAAACAAAGTAACTGAAAAAGATTCTTTGATGTATGTAGTTATTGCATTTTTTTAGTTTAACTAGAGGGAATATTTAAGACATTTAGATTTGCTTAAAGTCTGCAAATAGTAAATATTTGTTTGTTGATAGAGTTAAGAAAAGAAATCGCAAGAAATTTTTACAAAGGTTCCAATAATATATAGAAAGTAAAAGAAAAAATCAAAATAGCATTTTGATTTATTTTAGTAATTTGACTTTTGAAAAATTCTGATAAGGCTGTCTATCGTTTCATTTTATTTGCTTTTACATATTTGGATATAATGACCACATCCTTATCAATATACATTTGTACAGGCATGCTAATATTAATTTGGATATTAAATTATGCTTTTAAATATTATCAAATTCTATAAATTATTTCAGTCAAGTTGACATTAAATGTTCTCTTTTTCTAAAAAAAACTACATCTAACCAGTCACATTTCTAATATTCTTGCAATATCTTTAAGGGGATTTGAAACAATATATATGTTAAAATAATGACTATTTTTATCCTCTTAGACAGTCTTTAGGGTTACATGTTTTGGAATTAGAAATAGTGTGCACCAGGCCTGCTGCATAGATGTGAGGTGCTTTTATGCAAGAAAAATTTTGGTGCCTCTAGTCTCATGAACAGAGTACCTGAGTGCATTGCGATAGCTCTTGACCTCATATTTTCATCTGTCTTTTGTGAAAATTAATACATTTTATCACATGCTAAATGAAATTACATTTCCTTTTTTTTTCTTCTTTAATCAGCCATTAAGCTAATGCACATGCGCTTTGTGAACTATCAATGAATACTCTCACTTCCAAACACAAGATAAAGTCTTTGTGAAAAGATAGAATGAATCATCTATCCTTTCAACCCAAATGTTTAAGTATGGGAAAATCTTAAGCATTTGGAAATGAGAGCGTGAAGATATTAAACAATCACTTTAAATTACTTTTACTATGCCTGAATGAATGATGCTTGCGAAATTTACTAGAATTTACGATACATCATTTTTAGTTGAAATTAAACATATGTAAATAAGATATTTATTTTATATAGTGCGATGTTTTTAAACTGTAAAAAGTAATAATCAGCCATTAAGCTAATGCACATTAACTTTGTGGATTTTAATTATAAATGAATACTCTCACTTTCCAAACTTTTGGGTTGAAAGGATAGATGATTCATTATATCTTTTCACAAAGACTTTATTTTGTGTTTGGAAAGTGAGAGTATTCATTTGTAGTTAAAATCCACAAAGCACATGTGCATTAGTTTAATGGCTGATTATTTCTATTTACAGTTTAAAAATATCACACTATATAAAATAAATATCTTATTTACATATGTTTAATTTCAACTAAGAATGATGTACCATAAATTCTAGTAAATTTTGCAAGCATCATTCATTCAGGCATAGTAAAGGTGATTTAAAGTGATTGTTTAATATCTTCACACTCTCATTTCCAAATGCTTAAGATTTTCCCATACTTAAACATTTGGTTGAAAGGATAGATCATTCATTCTATTTTTTCACAAAGACTTTATCTTGTGTTTGGAAAGTGAGAGTATTCATTTATATTTAAAATCCACAAAATGCATGTGCATTAGCGTAATGACTGATTATTACTATTTACAGTTTAAAAACATCGCGCTATATAAAAAATATATCTTATTTATATATGTGAAGTAATACAATTGTGGATGTACTAATATATAGGAATACAGATTTTTCACTTATGTTGTTTATCTAAATGTTTCAGAATGTTCTGGTCACATTAATGTGAAATTAGATTTTCATTTGCATTTTTATGTATTTTAAATCAAAATATGGAAAAAATGACAATAAAATTAGAACAATGTTATTAACAGATTTACAATAAAACATAGAAGAAAATAAAATATATATTTTTTAATTATATATATATATTTTTTTTTTTTTCAAATATTGATTCAATAAAATTGCACTAAATTACATTTATAATAAATAAACAATTATTTATATGTTAGAATTACCAATTTGTGCAATTTTAATATATCTATATTTGCGAGTGAAATAATTTATTTTTTTAAATATCTAATTGTTTTTATCATGTGGAAAAGACGCATCCCCCCTCCAATGAAATAAAATTAGTTAATTAAAACAATGAATTCTATATAATTTTGTTTAACAAAAAACACAATAGAATATTAAAATAATATAATTATTCACATTTTTACCTTTTTATTACATATTAACTCTCCTGATTTTGGTGGTCAACCTCTTGTTTTTTATTTTGTATCATTTGGAATCTCAATAATAGAATAATTTTTTTGTATGCTTGTTATTTCAGTTTAAAAACTTAGTCATATGATATAGTCAGGAATCTAGGGATTTTCCTTATATTTATTTAAAGAAAGAAATTTTCATACATTGTTTATTCGATAAATTTTTAGAAGCCATTATGCCATGTCTTGTAGTTTCTTTTGTTTAATGATAAATTATAATAAGGAGAAAACAAATCAAACAATTGGATTCTTTCACTAGTATAGATAAAGAATTTTGTAGGCTCTTTTCCAATTGAGTTGTTCAAAGTGAAGTTGTATCGGTGTTACAATAATGCCTGCTATGTTAAGGAAATGCATGCAATATCTTTTTTAAAAAATTGTTTTTAATTAATATCATTAGCAATAATTTGATAAAAATACATATTTTAAAAATCTAAACTCTCACAAATAAATTGCTTATGTTTTCTTTTAACAAAAATAGCTCTCTTGTTTTCATTCAATAATAAAATATCCTACTTTATTATGGAAAATAATTTGTTAACACCTATTAATAAGTAAGTCATAATGTATATATTATACTTCATTATACAGTTCGACAATTAGGGATTTAGTGAGGATTTATTTAAGTGAAAAATTTTAAATTTTCACAATTAGATTGTTTATTTAATAAATTTTTAGAAGCCATTAAAATTTCTTGCATTTTATTTTGTTTATTCATAGATTATATTGTGAAATTTGTTAAGAATTAAATATTTTGGATGTAATAATATCTTTTTAAAAAAATTGTTTTTTCTCATCCTGTTTTGCTTAGATTTGCATTGTACTATGGATTATGGATCACTTATAAGTTTTCAGGTAGAGAACAAATAAAAAGCTAATACTGCATTTAAAAAAAGATAATATTGTGATTAAAAATAGAAAAAGCTATTCAATAAAATGTGTAAAAAGATAATATGGCATAAAAAAGGGAAAGATAACATTGCTATTAAAAATAGTTTACACAAGACAGCAACAGAATGATCCTAGGATCCCACATTCAGGAGTTGGACACTCTTATCACTACTCCAAACTGAATAAGATACATGACTCATCTAAAATATTGATAAATTTAATTTGATCACATGAATTACTGTAATTATGAGGCCACATTTTTAGAATAAGTTTTATTTTTAAATAAATTATTAATAGTAATATGTTATATTTTGTATATCAAGCGACTTGGAAATCTAAACATTTTCATTTACAAATAAATTTTATTAATTATAGTGACAAAAGGGCATCGAACTGTTCGCTTTTGTATATGGTAGAATATATAGGTAGTATATTTTAAGGCTCAAGCAATTGTCACAACATGTCTAAATAAAGAAGTATTCCACATAATTGAATAAAAAAGAATGTTTTTAACAAAAAAGTGATTCGGAAATCTAAACATTTACATGTAAGTTTTATTAATTTTCACAACAAAATAGTGTCTGCCTGTTCAGTTTACCACAATAATGAGTATATATGCAGTATATTTTGAGCTCGAGCCTGGAAATATAAATCTTATGCAATTGTCACAATAAGTTTAAGTAAAGAAGTATTCCACTCATATTTAAATAAAAAATTTACATTCAGAATGTATTTCTAACAATGAAATTATTCAAAAATGTAAACAGATTCATTTACATATAAATTTTATTAATTATCTTGGGGTCTTAGCACCCCTGTGATGAAGCGGCTTTGTGCACTGCACACTGGTATGCACTCACTCCTCCTTATTTTTCTTTTAAAAACTTTATATTACATGAAAAACTCAATAATTTTGTCTAAATATTTTTAATTTCATTGTATAAATTATAATGCAATAATTTTCAAAATAAATAATGTGTTGAAATGATGGGTTATAGGTTATTTAGGATTATGCATTATCTTTCAAGATTTTTCATAACATTATTTACAATTTTTATGCTTAGATTTAATGCTTGAATATCTGTGAAGTCTTTTATATCAAACTATCTATCAACAGAATGTATCAATTACAGATAGATCAGAATAAATGTATTATTATATTATTTGAAAACAAAATTTTGTTGCTTATTTAAATTATAAATATTTTATTATTCACAATAAAGATATTTAATATATATATGTGGTTATAGGGAATATTTGTCTCATTTATTAAGGTGCTCACATTTGAGAAAAATTTCCTAATTCAAATGCTGACTAAAAGTAAAGTTCTTAGTTTTTATATCTTGCATTGAGCTGCTTGCTACAATAATTTTAAAAACAATATCAGAATTAATAAAACTATCAATAGGTTCTTTAATGGAAATATCCCAGAATCATAGTTAGTCACCTTGATAAAATTCTTAAAATTATAGTAGAGAAGAGTAACATTATTGATAATGGATTAAAATTGTTATTAACAAAATGTTTTTAATGATCATTCTGCAGTGAAACAATAAATAGCAATGAAAATTATGGTATAATATGACAACTATATTTCTATTATTTGTTTCCAAGACCGAGAACAGGTATTTAAATTCACAGATGATAGCAAAACCTATATAATATACATTTTAAACATACACATATTTGATGCAGACATTTTTAATATGACTATACAATATGTATATATTGAAAGTACATTTATTTATATTTAATAAAACATCATCAAAAATAATTGCCAATAAAAACCATAATAAAAAGAGACAAAACTCTCCAGACAGTAGTGCCACTCAGCAATTTTGCCTGTTTTAATAACAATTATGAGCAAGCTAGGAAATGGTGATCATGTGATGTTTAGTGGTTTAAAAACCATAATAATTAGCAGTTATTGTAAATTGAAAAATATCTGAAGTAGACATTGGACTATATTTAAATCTTTGTGTGTACATGTGTGAATAGGTTTGATCTGATTACTTTAAAACAAAAAAAAAACGTAATGTTTTCTTCTTTTTTTATTTATGAAAATTTATGTTGATGATAATGGTTAAGCACAAAAGTTTTAATGTCTAAATTATAATAAATTTAATCTGCACATTAGCAGTCACTTTCTTGAAATATTTTGTGATTGTATTAATAGCATACGCAGTGTGAATTAAATGAATAAAATTTTGTTAATGGTGCAACAATCCTTCCAAACTCGAAAAGAAGCCATGAATTGTTTCAGTTTTGAGTTCACATTGATTTCTTAATCTATACAGCCATCCCTTACTTGTAGATGATATTCTTGCCCAGGGATCCTTTACTAATATTTAAAGTCAATGATTTTTGATAGAATATATTATTATTGGCTGGAATGTTTTATTTGTTCACACCCTTCATTACAAATTTAATGGGGTTTTTAGTCTTCAGCAAGTGCTTAGCATATTTTGTGGATTTTAGTACAAATTTAACTTCAATAGTGTTTTTTTTTTTTTAAACTAAATCAATCACTTTCATTTTTTTCAATATAAATGAAACACTTCATAGCTTTTTTTAAAGGTCTGGAAGAATTGATGGTATCATTATTTTTTTGCTTTGAAATCACTGCAATTGAAAACTTAAATTTTTAAAGCCTAGCAGAGAGTCTGATTGAATGACTACAAAATAAGTACTGCAATACAAAAAAAAAATGTCTGCTGCTTTACAAATAAATAATATTCATGCATGCATTTTACAAATTTTTAATTATGTATTTTTTAATTTTTTTTTCCTCTTGAAGCATGATTTTTGAGGTTATATATATTGGGAGGGGAGGAGTCAAATTTTATTACATAAGTCTAAAGTTCTGATAACATTAATATATATAAACCAATAATAAAATAATTGAAGGGCTATTTTTTGTTTAAGTGGTCACATGAAAATCAAGCACCAAAAGTGACATATTGAACTGATCTAGGAATCCAATTTTTCAAGTTTATCAATTCTATCACAGTGCCATACTTAACAGTCTATGAACTGAATGAGTGAGTTATATATAAACCTAGCAAGAGTAGATAAAGTATAACAATTTTTTTCAAAGAAGCCAGAGTTTTAAGTTATGAAGTTGATGGATTTATTGCTTTATTGGTAAGTGATAGTATTTATCTATTTTTATCTGATAAGATCTTGTTAATCTAGGCTCAGTGAGTGTTATCTCTGTGAAGGAGATGCTATATTCTTATGTTTGCTAAATCCCTGATTTATTTTTTGCTTTTGCATATATACACACGTGTTTGTTTTGAAATTTTTCTACATGTGTGACATCGAAATTATTTTTAATATTTTCAAAAAGTAAGAATTTTTTGATTTGAATATTATACAGTAAAACTTGTAGAATTGTTTTAATCTACAGGATTAAATTTTTCTATAAATGTAACGCTGTTTTTAAATTATTTGAGTTTTTAATCTATTTATTTAAATTTTTGTTTTCTTTAAGAAATGCGTAGGTAATTCTGCTTTCAGAAGAATGACAGTTGGTTGAATATGTTTACATTCATTTATCAAAGAGATTCTAATATTTATATAAATCATTCATCTATAAATATACTTTTGTTATTATTTATTTCAATTAATTTAGTTTTTTCGTTATTGGAACTGATTTTTATTTTACTAGAAAATTGTAAATATCTGTTTGTAGGTAATACAATTATAAAAATTATGTAATTTTTGAAATACAAGCATAATTCATATACTTGGAGTTTAAATGTAATATAGCGGATTTGAACACAGACTTTCAAGCTTCCTTCAGCTATCCACTCTATCTCATACAACCAATAGTTTATCTTTATTATATACATATATAATGAAAATCTTGCTGTTATTTGTTGAAGTATATTGTAAATATTATCTGCTATATTTCATTATTTATATTAGTTTTTAAATTATCAGCAACATATAGTAAAGAAAAAAAACTACATTTTAGAAAGATCCTTAAACTTACATCAAATCATAA
Organism: Epiperipatus broadwayi; assembly: GCA_028023455.1. Lineage (NCBI taxonomy): Eukaryota > Metazoa > Onychophora > Udeonychophora > Euonychophora > Peripatidae > Epiperipatus > Epiperipatus broadwayi. Next base: position 734,956 of record JAQFVV010000306.1, read on the forward strand.
AATGTTTTCTTTTCAAACTAATTTGTTTTTACCATCTAACTCAATTTCTGTAGATTCACCATTTAAAATTTCATTTGTTTATATTGCAACTGTGTTTTTTCATATTTTACTATGGATTGCTAAATTCATCTTAAGTATCCAGAATATTTTAATTTTTGCTTCATATTTCTTTTTTCCAATGGTTTATTAGGATTATTTTTTAAAAAAAGTATATTCATTTTTTATAACAGCCTAAAATATGTGAAAAGCTTTCTCTAATACCAGTGTCCTAAGAGATTAATCTTTTATTTATTCCTACATAGTCACACCTCAGCTCTCTTTAATTTAAATGTATATTTATGTTACCATACTACATATATGTATGTTAAATTTTCTACTGAAAACAATTTAACTAGATAACAATGATAATACTTGATCTTCATCAATAGTAGTTTTTTATCATCATATCCCAATTTTAGAGTCTATTATAAACTTTAATAAGACATCTACACCGTTAATATGCATAATGTGTAATAATTTATAGTAAATTACGTGTAAAATTAAAGAAACCATTTTATGAAGCCATTTATCTATAATATTTGATCATTTTGTTGCTCCAATGAATACTGATACATAACAGTATGTTAGGTTGAAACAAAATATTGCCATTCAATTTTTTTCTCTCCTCAATCAGAAATCACACAATAGTAATTACATATTGAGCATATCACTTTCATTATTGGCTATAAATATACTATCAATTAAAAGTCAAATATTGATTACTTTCAATATACCACACTCATCAAAACTCATATATTGAATTTTGTATAAGAACTACCTTAATCTAATTTTTTATGTTATTATTATTTTTAAGTTCATAAATATGAAAAATTTCCCCCCAAAAATGCGCAAATTAATTGCAATTCTAAATAAAAATTAGTAATCTCTTCTATATGTAAAATTAAGAGCATGCTAATAAGCTCTAAACAAGCTTTTTTTTATTTATTTTATTATGATAAATGCTTCTACAAAAGAAGGCATTCAAATCATTTATCATAATAAAATAAAAAGTAAAAAAAGCTTGTTTAGAGCTCATTAGCATGCTCTTAATTTTACATATTGGTAAATGCAAGCTATATATAAGTCATGTGACATCTGACTTTTTATTATTAATCTCTTCTATGTTAATTTATGATTAGAATTTACATTAAGATATAATGCCCCCTCTTCAAAAATACACAGAAATTTTATGGATATTCTAAATATGTACTTAAGATCTTAATACAAATCAGATAATTTTAATAACTATGGCATAATCATTAGTTAATTTTCATTAGAAGTAATATGTCATTGTTTATCATACAACTTAATTTTGCATTTAGAATTATGATTAATGTAATGCATTTAATGCTATGGTTTCAGTTGGAAAAGATATTTATTAATATTCACTGCAATTTGTTAAATAATTGTAATAATAGAAAAATATTTTTTTTTTACTAATAAAATTAGTATGTAGTTTACAAAATAGTTGTCTAATTTATAAAATAAAAAAAAATGTAAACATTGACATTGTTTACATTGCACATTTTTATTTTTGTCACTGGAATTTTGGCAAAATAATGAAAGTGTGGGATCTTCCTTTGACAGAACAACATGCAAAGAAGTATTTACAAAGGTACAGGATCTGATCTCCTGAAAATCACATAATATGACACCATTTGTTTCTTATATTTTTATTATTTTTATATTAATAGGTTGACTTAATATAAAAAAATAATAATATTTTTTTCTTTTTTAAAAATGTCAATAATAATAAAAATGTAAATATTAATTATGACCACTATTTGTCAGCTGTTTTGCTTTGTAACATTTATTGTATGCCCCTGAAACTGTATATTTTTAAAAAAAATCATCTGCCAAAGCTTAAGTGACATGATAACACACAAGTACCATTTATTTAATTCATTTATGTATGTATAATTATTATTCAAAAAATACAGTATTGTCTAAAAATATATGACCATTATGATTTCCAATCTCAGCAGACCGCATGTTTAACATACCTGGTTTATGCATATATATTATTTAACTGAGTATTAATTTAGTTTTACATCTCCATTCAGCAACCTTTTTGTAATCTCCCTGAAGACATAATGCATCTTGTTTCTCTTCTTGAATTATACATTGCTGTAAAATTAAACAATTATTTAGAATGGTCTCTAATTATAAAATTAATGGTAGTAGTGATTTCCCCCAAATCTAAAAAAAAGCTCTAAAGTATTTCATTTATATCATTAACCAGAAATTATTGATTTAATTGCAAAAAAAAAAAAACTCTTGTGCAGAAGTTGGCCATGTTATCAAAAAAACAAAAACAAATAATCTATTCATGAAATTATATAAAAGAAAAAGAAAATCATATCAGGGTCACTTTGCTTCTAGATTGAATCCACAGTATATATGTTGTTTTTTTGGTGTGTGTGAATTAGTAAAATGTGTTGAATTTGTGGATGAAGAATATTAACTAAATGATTTTTTTAGTAGACAGTCATATATCAGAAAGCATCAGCTCTGTACAAATTAACACAAGATTTACTAAAAAGAGTGACATCAATGCATAAGCAGGAAATGGTTGTATGAATTTTAAAATCAGTATGAACATAAAAACATGAAATCTGTAGAAATGATTGCATGAGGCAGCAGTTTATTTTTGGAAGAATTGGAAAAAAAGAATTGAAGGGATAGAGTATCTCCTGAAACAAGGTATTGTGATAAAACTTTTTAGATAGTAAAAAAAAACTGAGTCACAGTCATTTTATTTATGAATCAGTTTAATAATTGTTTCATCTCTGAAATTAATAAATATCTTAAGAGGGAAATGATTTGAATTTAAAATAATATTGATGGTAAATGATGCATTTGGCCATCCTGAATCTATTTGTAGTGGAGATTTAAAATGTCAAGGTTGTATTTTTATCACTGAATACTACTTCAATACAGCAGTCTTTGGTCTGTCAAGGTCACATTCTTTCACCCAGGTATGGGTAGCCGTTCTAGCCAATACTAATGTTCAATTAATAAAATTTTGATAATCATTTATTATTTTAAATGGAATAATATTTATAAAAGTAGCAATGAATTATAAAAAACATTAATATATGTTAAAAAGGAATGAGAGCATGAATGATTATAAAGACATTCCAGAGATTGATGTCAAAGTTAAAAAGTTTTTTGGGTAGCAAAGGAACTTGATGGAGGTGAGTTTGTTGAATGATATAATTAATGAATAAGTTATAGAACATAACTAACAAGAAGTTAGAAGATCTTATTGAATCATCATCAACAGAAAAAGAATATAAATAAGAAGAATCAACCATGTAGACATTAGAAAAACATTAAAAATGTTCCAGATTTCACATAATCTAAAGGATAAATTATTAAATGTGATCCTTGAGTGAAAATATCAGTATTACAACTCCTGTAATAATATTTTGGTGAATTAAAAAAGGATAGAAAATAATTTTTAATCACAATCTATTTCAAGAGGTGTCTATGCAGAAAATAATTATAAAGGAATCCTATCACTTAATTTGCTTCAAACATTTTCCCAGGTTCTCTAGAGAAAGAAAGACTTAATAATTTAATATTTCAAGATACCGAAAACAGATCATTCTTCTGACACATCATCAGAAGGTCATTTATTTGAGACCATTATCTCATCTTCATCATCAATTTTTACTTCAAGGGAAATGAAGGAAATATAGTAACTTTTATTTTTTCAGAGAGAAAATGATTGAGTATACCTACTCACATAAATGCATACTAGGTCATACATATGTAAATATACTCCCCTATTACAACTTCTGTAATAATATTTTGGTGAATTAAAAAAAGGATAGAAAACAATTTTTAATCACAATCTATTTCAAAGAGGTGTCTATGCAGAAAATAATTATGAAGAAATCCCATCACTTAATTTGCTTCAAACATTTTCCCAGGTTCTCTAGAGAGAGAAAGACTTAATAATTTAGTATTTCAAGACATCAAAAACAGATCATTCTTCTGACACATCATCAGAAGGTCATTTGTTGAGACCATTATCTCCTCTTCATCATCAATTTTTATTTCAAGGGAAATGAAGAAAATATAGTAACTTTTATTTTTGCAAAGAGAAAATGATTGAGTATACCTACTCACATAAATGCATACTAGGTCATACATATGTAAATATACCCCCCCCGCCTCAATTTATTATTTCATTCTTTTTATTTTCATAACTATTATTATATTTTTAAGTATCCATGATTTTGAAATTAAATAGTATTATATATATATAAATGTTGAGATTATGTTTAACTTTCTGGAGATTTTTTTTTTTTGGTTAATTATTTTTGTTCTTGTTTTATTGTCTGTAATTTTTTAAAACTTTATCATAAGTATATATATATGTTAAAAATATGTACCATATATATGTGATAAAAATATATATTAAATATTTTCCTACTATTTGTAATTTGTATGTATTCATTATGGTGGTGAAGAGAAGTTGAAGCCAAAATGCATAGATATGGGGTCCTTCCATATATTAACATTTTTATTTAATAATAGTGAATGAATAGTATTAGTAATTAAAAAATTTATGACACTATCCACTGAATCACTGTGTATATTAAAGGAAAACACGTCTCAATAATCTAAGTCTAAAGAATATATCTCTCCCACAACTAATGAAGACTGCATCAATTGTAATTATATTTTTATTTTACAATCAATGCATTGTCATTGACTAACTCAAATCATAATGAAATCTTTATATTTCAGCCAGTAATAACTAGATAAAAATATCTATTTACTGATCAATAGTTGAATAACTTTTTGACTTGACTATGAAAGAGCTATCTGAAAAAAAAAAAAAAAAATTTGTTTGGAACCTGATAAAAATCCTGTTTTGTTCTGTATCCAGATGCAAATTTTAGATCATGAATATGGTAGGCAGATGACCTTTGTTTCAAACTGCTAAATTATATAATTAAATAGTTATAGTGGATGAGAATATGGAAATTATTAATTAATAGCTGTAGTGAATGAGACTATTGAAATAATTATAAATATATATTTTTAAAATAAGCTTTAATGTGTGAATGTTGTAATTTTCTTTGGCTAATTGCTAATTTATTAACTCTAAGCTTACAAACTATTTACTATTGTATAGAAAAAAAAAAGTCTGCAAAATAATTCTTTAAAGACTCATATCACTATGGTGCTATATTATTGCTACAGTTTTAGAAATAAACATTTTAAATAATTTTTTCAACAGATAGACACAAAAATTTGATTTTCAATTACTGTAATCTTAGATATATATTTATATTTTCAGAAGTTATAATTTTCTATTATCAACAATATTTTTTTCTTATTGTCCGAACACTACCACGGTGACCATGTGAAATGATAAAGGAATGAATAATGTTTTTATGTCATTGTTTTTTAAAAGTTTAAAGGCAGGCAGTTTTGAGTTATATTCTCAGTAAGATGTATTGGGTATTTGTAACATGTATTATATCATCTCCCAGAGATTTTCTCAGTTGGCTCAAATCTACTAGAATTTATAAAGATAAGGAAAGTAAGAGCTAGATTTTTTTTCGTAATCAAAAAGAGTACTGCTTCATTTCATAGGCTGAATAGCTTAAATTTTATAGAACATTTATGTGACTTCTATTTTCAGATGTGTAAAGTGAGTGAGAAATTACAGACATGATTTTGACATCATGATCTCTAAAAATACTATTTTTTCCAAATTAAATCAAAATTTTATACATTTGCATTATTATTCTAAATTGCCATGCAGAATAGGGTTGCCCAATTGTACTAATCCAGTAGCTGTACTTTTATTTTAAACATTTATTCATGTACTAAGCTTAATATATTAGTCTTTACTAAGTATTAAATTGAACTTTTATCAATTTTGCTTATTTCATGTAGTATGCAGAGTATTTTTGTTTATGGAGGTTGTTATAAAAATTAATGTTGAGTTTGCTAAATCAAAGAATGGTGAAACTATATTGGAAGAATGTTATTAATATTTTATTGCTTCTAAATATAGCATCTAATATTTTTTTTTTTAGTGATAAATTTTATACAATCTACAAAAACCAGCTAATTTAAAAATTTTGGGAAATTTAAAATACACAGTCAAGAAAAAAAATTAGGAGTAGAAATAGAAAGAAAAACATTGAATGTTGTTAGCTATGTGAAGTTAGAACAATAAGTGAGATTTTTGGGTAGATTTATTTTTAAGAATATATGGCCATTGAATTGAAAGACAATTACAGGTATCAGATTAACAATATCTAGATTAAAATGAATATAAGGTAACTTTCTATAAGTCTATATGCCTAATAATTATCACAGTGATTTATTTGGGGGGGATTTCTTGGTTAGGTTTATTTTTAAGAATGGATGGCAGTTTAATAGAAGGAACAATTATGGGTATATCAGTGTTAGAATCTGTTCAACCAAACTCATGAAGAGGGCTTAAATTTACAAAAACTAATTCATAGTGATATTATCGATTAAGCCAATGCACATGCGCTTTAAAGATAAATTATAAATGAATACTCACTATTACAGTATAAAAACGTAGCACTATATAAAATAATATCTCAAAAACTAAGTAAGTAGTCTTTGCTATCCATTCAATAAAAATGAACAACTGGTTAAAAACTATGCAATGTGATTTCATTAAAAAAATCTTTAAGTAAGAAATTTTACCGAATTCAATAGACTCGCCTTATTTTAGTAATAAAGACATTTAAAAAATTGTTTCAGGAAAAATCATTATAGAAGAAAAAAATGGTTGAGTAAAGTAATTTTTAGATAATCTGATGGATGTCTAACAATTAAATATTAACTATTGTTGCAGCAGAAAAAAAATGAGAAGATTAAAATAGGTTTTAGACAATTATTGTAAAGGCTTTATGAACTATTATCATGAAGAATTGAATTTTCATTACAAAAAATTATTTACTACTGATGTGCATTACATCTTTCATCTTTTTAAATAAAGCACAAAAAGTTTGTTTTATATTAAATATAATTTTACTTGTTTTGTGGTTAATGATATTAGAGAATTGGCATAACTGATAAAGAGTTTGAACCTAATATAATCAGTCTTATATTGCCATAATATAGAGATCAGATGTTAATACATATTTAATGAAAACTATTAAAAAATAGAATTTTTCCTCTGTGTTAATAGCTTGTGTAAGCATAAAAAATGGGGATCCTGTGATGTTTATTGATATAATACCAATCCTGCCCAATAAGATTATGGTGACTGTAGTTATTAAAGAACCAAAGATACCAAAATGTATAGATGCTGAAGTGAATTCAGATCTATATGACTATGCAAGCAAATGAGACTGAATTGAAAGCATTATTGTTTTTATTTTGGACTCAAAAGATTTATAGTTAACTAAAAAGGTAAAATGTGGCTGCTGGAGGGTTGCATTAGATTCTAAAATGTAGACACAGTACTCTCAGATCCAAGGCTCCTCATTGATGAATGTCATAAGCTAGAAAGTAGTCTGGGAATATTGGATGAGTAGGCACTTGATATAAATTTTATGCACAAACCTTCTTGCATCCATTGATTACTCTGGCTTGCACTGAGTAGTGATACTGCTTGAGAGGTTTGCCTCTGTGTTAATAGCTTGAATAAGCATAAAGAATGATAATTATGTGATGTTTAGTGAATTAAAATAAATTGTTCATTAAGCGTTACAAAATATAACAATAACATCCCATATCTAGGCAAAATGAAAAAGCTTGGAAATAGCTTATATACATCTATGCTATAACAGACAATAGCATTTATTGCAGCTATCTTAATTTAGAAAGAAAAAATTTCAGTCTACAAAACTGAAATGGAAGGAACTGCAACTCTCAGTAAGATATTCATAAACTAATAATCGAATGTCAATAAATTATGAAAAGAATGATACTGTCTATTTGTATAGTTTTGTTAGTATTTAGACATTAGTTTATTAACATTGTCATAAATCAGAGAATGAAATTGTATATTAGTTTGATTTATGTACAATGTAAATGCTCTTAAGTCACTATTTAACCATATTATAACAAAGAAAAGTGCAGTTAAGCTAAATAAGCCCTACACAGTTGAAGGAAATTTTCAGAAAACTTCTTTTTCCACGAAAGCAAATCAGATTTTTTGTCTTTCTTAAAGCTGTCAAAATGAAAATATGAAATAAAAAAAATAGATTTATTAACTCAGGAAATAAAATAAATGTTGCCACATGAAGTTATGAGAGCACTCAAAGAGAGATAATGATACTATGAGAAAATAATAGGTAGTCAGAAAATTTTTTTAAAGCCACATTTATTTGTAAATAATATTTAATTTTATTCAATTTTTTTTTTAAAAAAAGTCTTATTTAAGCAAAAAGTAGTGGGGTATTTTTAAATACTTCCCCCTTTTATTATTTTAATTATAAAGTATCTGTTTGAGTGACTTTATTCAAATTTATAATATTTCTGAATTCTAAAAGAATCAAGCAATTTTGGAATAACAGTATTCAATCTGTATCAAATATATGTTAATTAGATATATGCTTTTGTATAGTCTGATTAATATTATTCCCAATAATTCATTTCATTTTATATACTGTCTTATATGAGGCAATAATAAAATGCAGTTACATGGACATTAAATAACATAGCATTTTATTTGAAATGAACAAGGTCTATATGCACTGTGTAGCTAAGTCACTAGTAGAGGACAGATGAACTAAAGGACTCAAATTAAAGCTTAACTTAGTTATTTTTAATGCTTAGTTGTTACATGATTTTCCTAGATACTGTTTGATTATTTTTAATATATTGTATCAAAATAAGTCTTAGATTATTTCAAGATCCAATTTTATTCTGTATAGAGTTTTTTTTTTATATATTTTCAAATCTTCTTTTCATTTTATTCTTTGTACTTACAAATTTTTCCTGTTATAAATATTTGACCCAACTCCTAACTTTTAATTTACCGTTTTATACTTTCATTGCACTCCTTAATATTTTGCTGCATATTTTTCATTGTAATTTCAATTTTTTTTTCAGTGTTTTTTAATTCCTTCAGTAATTCCCATTTTATAGTACACGGTAAAAAAAAACAAAAAACAATAAATGTATCAATCAAAACGATATTCTGTTGAATTTGATAAGATAAAACCAGTCAGAAACTATTTTTTATTGACTAAGTACTCAAGCATCATGTCTTTATTATCATGTTTTGATTTCATCCATATTCTTTAGTTGATATTAATTTACTTGGGTTTACACACACCCCCTCCTCCCGTATCATTTTCATTATGAAAATCCAATCGTAATTTATTTTTATATACCCCTCTCCCCCTTCGAGCGTCTTTCCAAACAAGAATAATTTGAATAATTTATTTCATTATTGAATAGCAAATTAACCTGCTACAGGTTCATAGATCTTTTTTTAAAAATCAGTTTTATTTTTGAATGAAACTTATGCTTTATTATAAATAAGTTAATTCTCATTTCTTTTCCATGTATTATTTTATTATTTATTTAAATTCTGATTTATAATAATTGTTGTCATACTTAAATACTTATACATTGTGTATATACACTTCATATATATATATATATATATATATGTGAGCGCATATTATGTCTATTTACAATTTATAATATTTTTCAAAATGTATTAACTGTTTTTAGTTTTATCTCTTGTTATTAAGTTTCAGAATATAGATCCTCTTAGGGGAGAGAAATATGTAAAAAAAATTAATATATATTTGTTGGCAAGTTGAAATTTATGTATTTTTAACTAGTAACTCTTATGTTGCCACAGTCAATATGAAGAAAGTTATTAAATTGCCTTTTAAACTGTGATTATGATTGTCTCATTAATAAATAACGTGTATTCGATTTTTTTTCATTTTAGCAAATTTTTTAAAATCAATTTATAAATAATTTATTTATATTGATTTAAACAGAGATAGTCAGGAGCAACAATCACTCTCAAAGGAGCACAATCCCAGAAAAAGACCAACAACAGTAATAATACTTAGAAACTAATTCTGTGATGACTATAGAAACCACCATGAATTTAATTTATTTAAATTAAAAATTTCAGCATTAAACATGTATCATATCTTTAAAGTGTTTATGAATAATTCCAAAGATCATAATCCTAAAAATCATAAACAAGCTTTGGAGATAGTGCACACCAGTATTTATTTTTAATGCCTTACATTTTCCACCTTTCTCTGTAGAAGCTGTTTAATATGAATAAGCTTTGGTGAGCAATAAACTAATTTCACATAGTGCCATACTTGACCAAATCAATAAGAGCAATATATAAATTACTCTTTTTTAACTTTTTATTTTGCATTTGACTGCAATAAAACCAAATCTATGCTGCTTCTTGATTCTCTAAAACCACATTGAGTCTCTGCTAACAATTCCTCTATGACTGGAAACAATCTATTTAACATTACTTTAGTCTCCTTAACATTTGTCTTTAATCCTACTTTTTTGTTTTGATGTGGTAAATCTCGTAATTCTTTCTGAAATTTTGTATAGTACAATCTCTTTATCTGCAAAATCTAGGTGATTTAAATAATCTTCATTTATTTTTACCTTCTCACTTTAACTGACAATAATTCTAATAAAACACTCATAAAAAAATTTGGAGATATGGAATCCTCCTGTTGTACACTTTTATCAATGTAGAATGCCATTATGTAATCCAACAACTGCTTTGTATTTTAGCAACAACTTTTAAGCAAATCAACATTTTAGCTTTCCACATTTTCGCTTCATATTTTGGATCAAATATTGTTTACAAATTTCTGGAAAAAAACAAACAGATAAGTATCATATGTAATATAAATCTTGCTGTATTTAAATCATATCATACCCATTTTAGTTTTCTTTCTCTATTTTAGCAACAACTTTTAAGCAAATAAACATCTCTTACAATTTTTTAGATTTCTCTTCATGTTTGTGCTGTGTCTATCTATTTTAATTAAACTGAAGGCTAACAGCAAATAAATATATGCCATAATATTTGTCACACATAAATAATTTATATAATTATTTATTGCATACCTAGATCTAACAGATATCAATATACATAATTACAATTGTAATATAAGTGAATCCTTAGGCTAATAAATCTAGTAACAGTCTCTAAGTTCTCCTTGCTTCTCTTCAATGGTGAAATTTATTGAAAAGATCTCCTGTCAAGCTGCCCTCTTCATTATGTCATGTAAACTTGAGCAGTGACAATCCAAATCTTTTTTGACAAGATCTAACACAATCTTTTTGTATTTTCCTGCCCATTGATTAATTAATTTTTTCAATTAGTTTACCATCTTAAGTAAGTATTTTAATTTATTTTTTTTTAATTTGCAGATTTAATCATAAATTAAATTTGAAATAATTTTTAAGTCAAAATAGAACATCTGATTTTAATTATATCTTTCTAGAACTGTTTTATTATTTTATACTACTATTCTACATAAATCTAAATCATACACTCTCTATATAAATATAGTCAATAATTACTTCCCCTACTTCATACATATCCATTTTCTGAAGTATTATAGTCATATAATCTCTCAAACAAGAGATGATTCTTTTGATTCTCTTGGATTTATCCATGCATGAAGAACTAGCTTTTCTACTACCTTCCTCTGCTGTTATGCCATTCGTTCATGTTTCTTCACTATTTCCAAGATTCATTTGGCCATTTTTTATTAATGGTTTTTTTAAAGACCTGTTTTCCATTCTCTCAGAAGTCTCACAACTCATTAACAAATATGGTTTATATGCTGTTGCAATATAACAACATTCTCTAAATGTATTTCTATCACTTGGGTAGGCAACTTCATCTTTAACCTAGTACTTTTTAATATGTCTCTAATCAATAACCTATCTCTTGTGGCATAAATTGAATTATATTCAGCTGACTTCTCATTGAGCTAGACATTTACTGGTCATGATTAATGGTGTACAATATTGATGAAATACAAATTTATATACTGTTTCTTGCATTTTAAAACTATCAGTCTTGTGTAGTGCCAACATTAATTGTTGCACTATTTGCTCCACTATTCTATTTGATATTGATGATGTAAAGATGGTCAAAATGAGTTGTGTGCCATACTTTTATGGAAACTTTAAATTTTGAGGAAACAAATTCTATACTGCTGTCTGCCATGACAGTGTTAGAATATTCTTAATATGAAAACTCTATGTTTATATTCTTTATTATTTTATATTCCATCTACCTTGAATTTGCCTCCACAAATATAAGAAAGCAAATACCCCCTATATAACCCTACATTATCCATTTTGTTCGATTCCAAGACTTGGTCAATTTTGTCCACACAGTATTTTTTTTTGTAGAAGCCAGTAATGTTGATTATCAAGATTCACATTTTAAAATATAATTCTCTACTTTTTCATTTATATCTGGCCTCCACACATAGTAGCTATAAAATTGTTTTACATTCTTCATAGATATAACAACTTTATCTAACATTGTAATGTAGCCTTTGCAAACAGTTTCTTTTCTCTGTGCTTAAAATGTCTTATAAAGATTTTCTGACCTGTGGTTCAGACAATTATTTCTTTTTTAGTTTGATCAGTTTTGTACAATTTGCAATAGTGTGATTATTTATTATTTTTGATTTCATTTTATTGATGTAATTTATTCTTATATCCATTATCATAAGCTTATTTTTATTGGAAGCTTTCAAGAGAGTGCATGCTATGTTATGCTTTCTTTATTGTATTCTAGTTCAAAATCATATCCAGATAGTAAATTTACTCATCCTTGAACTTAGATAATCAGAACTGTCTTGTTCTTCGAAAAGATTTACTATAGTCGGTTTGAAAGACCAACCATATGAATACTGGTAGAACTTTTTGAACATGAATCAATAATCAATGCTTCTTTATCAATTAAGTATATTTTCTCTTGGCACTGGATAATGTTTTTAAAGTATAAGTATTAGATTTTTTCTCATTAAACACTGCATGGCTACAAGCTATACCTATATCATATTTTCATGCATTACATGTAGTTACTACCTCAAGATTGTTGTTATTTTAACTCTATGTTTGCCCTGAATGTGACTTCTTTAAGAAAACTAATAAAATTAGATTAAGAATTGCCTACAATTCTTTACAACATCTTGGCCTCAGGACATTTTACACAACTTTGACCTTATTCAGATTGGATTTTTTTATATTGCATAAAATTCCATACCCTAAAAAACATAAATTCTTTGGCAATCCAATTACACTTACTGGCATTCACTCCTGTTTTCTCTCAGACTTATAATAATATATTTCATAAACTCTCTTTGTAGTTGCAAATATCATTGAAATATGAGATTATTGTATCGGTCTGCTCAAACAGCGTGATCATTTTGCATAGAAAATATGAAATACAGTGACTCCATAAGACAGTTCACTACAATTAAATATTTCTTTGTAGATGATAATAGTAAGAATCTCAGCAGTTTTCAGAGACAAATATCTGATGAAAAGCAGTATGCAAGTACATTTTTGCATAGTACTTTTTTGTTCCATTTTTAACAAAATTTCTCAAATATTTGGACTTGATACTGATTTTTTTCAAATTTTTGTTGATTGGGTGATAATAGTCACTATAAATATGCACCTTTCCATTGATTTTATTAGTCATTATAAGTGTTGCATATTCAGAATTCTCCACAAGAGTGAGCATTCTTTCTTGAACTAACTTATTTAATTAATTCTCCACTTTAGTAAATTGATCAAAATAAACCTTCCATACTTTACTTACAGAAATGCTCTATGTTCAACACAACCTCTACTGATGAAGCCATAAATGAAATTTGGTTATTTTTAAACAACTTTAGGAAATTTTCAATTTATGCTATACTGTAATATAATGATACATAAAGTCCAAATCACTCCTCTTATCATATAAATTTGTAGAAATTTTATTCTTACTTTTTACAGCATTCTTGCACTCCCTATGTAATTAATTAAATTTCCACCAGTGTCTTTAACTTTTAACTGTATTTTTGTCAAAGGAAGGGATTTCCTATATTTAAGAATTGATATACTTTCTAGTTATGACAGATAACATTTAACATTATTAGATCCAGATTTTTGATTTTCATAGTTTTAGTATCTAGAATGGGGGTCTTTTTTTTTAACATAGTCTGACTTCTGCTTGTTTGTCTCTTTTTTGTCTTGATGGCATATTTTTTCTAAAAGCACTTTCTCATTTTAAGTTTTGTAGCTCTTTTTTTATTTATTTGCACTCCTTGGAAAAATTGCCTGATTTATTACAACAAAAGCAAATAACTTTGACAGTAGTAATAACTGTTTCATTAATTTACAAAGTGTTCATATTTTTAAATTCACATAATTAGCTTTTCACTTATTGGTTAGTCCCAGTTCGATGAGCACATCAAAAGTTAGGGTGGTTGTAATAACCAGCTGTTGCCCAAAACAAATCATTGCTCATTCACCATAAAGACTGTTCTAATAAGAACTCTTCCAGAGAGTCATCATAAAGGCAGCCTTGCACTAACTTTTTTAGGATTTAGTTGTACTGTCTAAGATTTTTCTTTATCTTGTCATCTTGTGTAAAAATGGAGTTAAGCAACCTGCTTTAATGATTGAGGGTTGAAATTACAATGTCATATGAGAGCTTTTTGGATATTTTGAATTGCAGTCAGTTTAGCATTTTGATAACCTTCTGCATAAAAGAGTGGCTTCTTTAACTGTGATTCATTGTATCACCCATCCAGGAAAGCCTCTATTTTTTTAAATGAATAGTCAATCTCACTTGTTAATTGTTACCTGCAGTAAAAACATCCCAACTGTTTTTTTTTTTTTTTAGTATTTAATCAATGCACAATAATTATATCACATTTATGCAGTCTTTCTCCTAGACTGTCCAGCTGTGCCACATTTTTGTTTGCTTCTAGTTAAATTATAGAACTAGTAATTTAACAGCCAAATATTTTTCATACTTTTCACATACAAATAAGACTCACTTAAATATTTTTTTCTAATTATTTATTACACGCCTAGATATAACAGAAAATATTAATATGTCAGTATATATATATATATATAGTTATAATTATCATACAAGTATATCCTAAAGCTTAATAAAATAATAAGGTCAGTGTGGCCTATAAAAGTCCCTAAGCTTGTTTTGATACACCCCTATGGTGTAATTTCCTGAGATCTTCTGTTGGACTGTCTACACTAGGTCATCTAAAGTTTTGAGTGGTGTCAATCCAATTTACCATGGCAGGGTCTAACATAGTCTTTTTATATTTTCCTGCCCATTGTTTTATTAATTCAGTTATCATGATTTTCCAAATTAATTAATAATTTTTATTAGTCATTCATTAGACTAGAATTTATTCCATAACGTATAATAGTTATGTTGTGTAATTTTCACTACACCACTGTTATGAAACTACTTTAATAATCATTTCTTCTTTTTTTTTTGAAAGATTTACCTATAGATTAAAATCTAAAATATTTTTTAATCCAAAGTATTTTTTTAATCCTTTTCTATTTCTGAATTTCATTATATCCAACTTTCTAAAAGTAATTTTTGCTATTTACAACTATATTATATAAATTTAAATCACACTGCTATATAGTGAAGTCACTATATCCACTATATTTTGTTTCAAGTTCTCCCCCTCACATCCATCATATATCACATTTTGCTGATACATTTTTATTAGAATGGAACATGTATGGTTTGTTGAACATGCACACACACACATATATATAACACTTTTTATATATTAAAATTGTAGTATAAACAAAATTCTTTAAAAATAATAGTAATATAGTTATTAATAATAAATTGAGAGACATATTTACATATATTTTAGTGAGTATATGTTTACTCATCCATTCATTGAAAAAATAAGAATAAGGAAAAAAAACTTACTGTACTATATTTTTATTTTTTAATTAAATAAAATAAATAATGCAGTATCTGACTTTTATTCCAATAAAAGACATTCTGGGCAATTTTTTTTTGTCAATAACTTTTTTTCTCTTATAGAAATATAATACTAGTCTTGTTATCAAAAAAAAAAAAAACAATCTTTCTAGTCGTTTTAATGTTTTAAGTATGTATCAATTTTAAGTATCTTCTAAAATTTTGTAAAAATTTTAGTATTATGATTAAAAAAACATTTTATTACATCAAATACTGCACTTATGCAGAAAGAATAATAAACAAAGAATAAAATTTATGTGCTTTCAACATAAACCAAATAAATTTTATTATTAAATATTATTATGTACAGCATTCTGAAATGGAAAAGTAGCTGCTTGGGTATTATAAAATTTATTACAAATTTTATTATTTATTTTTTTTAGCATAATTATTGCTCTGAGATGGAAAAAATGATTCCTCAAGTATCGTAAAATGTTTTAAATTTACAATTTTTAATGTTTTTTTAAAATTTATTTACTTTTTTTTTTGGGGGGGGGGGTAGCATGTAATTGAAGTCATGTATATGGGTAAAGTGTAGCTTCACTGTATATAAATATATACTTAGCATTTTGGATCAAATATTCTTTATAAAATTGTGATTCTCAAGGGTTTATCACTTGTAATGTATAAATCAACATTTTGAATGCTTAGATCAGAAAAGCTAAATTTCTATTCAACAGTTTTACTTGCTGATCATGCTTTCGACTGCCCAGATCAGGTTCATAGCACTCACAATTTGCAGAAGGTGGTGTGGCATTTAAATAAGATCAAAGATTTGTAAATAACTTATTTCCATAATCCATTTTTTAGATAATGTAAAGTTGGTATTTTTTTTATTAATAGCATGACGATTGTTTGAAATAAATCACACCTCCTTAATTTTGCACTTGCAATCATCATGCTCAGCGCATACAACATCCACATTTACAGGTTTAAAGATATGACCATAAAGAGAGGAAAAAAACATTGGATGTTACAATATTCTGAGAATATTATTTATATGAAATTAGGAGCATAATAAAAATAATAATAATAATAAATCATACTATTAATAATAATAGTTTTCCTTAAATCAAAACTTAGTTTATTGTTTCACATATTATGTTTGATTAATATCTATTTTTTAAGGAATCAAACTGTTTTTGCTTCATAAAATTATTACTTATATATTTTTTTATTATATGATATCTTATTTGTAATATTTATTCCCCAATATTGCAGTCACTTAGCTGGATTAAGATTTTTTTTTCAGTTGATATGATTGATGCAGGAATCTTTTTCTTCATAGCCAGCTACTTTTATCGAAATGCTAATTGTCTAGAATAAAAATTTATATTTTTTTGCATCTATTCTATCTCTTGAAATGTTTCTTCTGTTAAATATACATATATATTTTCTATTTTTTTTTCATTCATCTTTTTTAAAGTATCATTGATTTTATACTTTTTCTATCCAGCTTATTAATTTTTTATTCCTCATTTTAAAAGCCCAAAACATTTTATTTGTGATTGATTATATTTGAAGTCTATAAAGTTTCACATTTCAAAGTAAACATTTAAATCTTTTTTTCATATCTAATGTTATTGGTTCACAGAATGATTTTTATTATTATTTATCTTTTACTTATCTATATTTTTTATAAAATAAATAAATAAACAGTTCTTTACATTGTTTTTTAAAAAAACTTTGAACATTTTTAAAAATATTAACTATTAATTATATTGCTATGATTAATTTATGAACATTATTCATCTACATAACTTTAGTTGTGCATGTTGTTTTTACCTTGCTGGTGAATCAAATTGAAAGAAAGATAGGATAATCTTCATTTTTAATATATTTGCTTATTAGTTGTATTATATATTGGTTATTTTAGACATAGTTTTTATTATTTTTAATGACATTAATGGTAGTCATAATTTTAACCAATTCATTATTACTTTTTTTTTTCTCAGTGATGAAAGTTTCTTCATAAAAAAAAAAAACCCCAGATACAAATATAATTAGAAAAAGGTTTACAAGGGAGTGATTATATGACAAATAGAATGATGTTAATTCATTTCTTAATATTTGATTATGTAAGGATAGAAATCATTACTATCTAGATAGGAAGATAAATACAGAATATTTTTATTTTTAAAGAGAGAGAAAGAGAATGGCAGATGCTTGTTTTTTTAAAGGAAAAGTTGGAAAAACATTTTAATGGGAATATAGTTTGGGAGAAGGGTGAATTTTAAATAAATATATGTTGAGTCTTGAGATCTAAAAGATACAAAGGAGAGATGAAATGGTAAAATTTACAAAAGTTATGTTATAGTGATGGTAGGAACAAAATAATGTTATTAATGATATGATAATAATGCATTATAACAACTAATATTTTTGATTTTGATTAATTAAAGACAGAATAGCTCTGGAAAAAGCAAAATCACGTTCATATCTTGTATTTGAAGTTATAAGATGTTTGATTTGGGTTTATTTCATTAAATTATAGCTTACATATTATAGGAGTGTTAAATCATTGAGCAGTGCTAATGTTTTTGTTTTTTTATTTACAAAATCAATTGTAACAAATAAAATAAAAATAATAAACAGCCACTTGTAAATGGGTAACATCATTCTAACTCAAAAATAAATAAATATATAAGAAAAGAAAGAAAAGGAAAGAGAAAAAACTACTTCAGAAATGAGTTTTGTAATGGTTACACAAACTAATATATGAACCACATATAGGACATATTGATCTATTTTTCTGTTTACCTGATATTTTACAATGTTATCTTTTAATTTTTTTTTAGCAAAAACTTTTCTTTCTGAAATACTTCAATACCATTTTTAATTATAGCTCTCTGATGCATTTTCTTATCTACCATATCTTTCTAATGGAAACAATTGACATTGCACTTTACATTGTAATAAATAATTTTGAGTATCTTTTCCCATCTTTTATTAATTTATTCTTAATTCATTAAAAAATAGTGGTGACCTCTGCTAGATGAAAGCCATCAATGCAAAAATTATTATAGATGATTTGGTTTTATTGCTACCAGGTATTCATTATTTTACAATAATGCTTACATTTTAATTTTAGAGTTTAGAAAAAAGGCCAATATACTTTTTACATGAATGATACAAGAAAGGAAACTGCAAAATGTTTAATAGATATCAATTTGTGAATAGTAATAGAATAAATGAAATAGTTTTTAAGTGAGTTGTAAGGAAAAGACAATAAACAAAATAGATAGGAAAAACATAAATATGTTAAAGAATTGGAAAATATTTTGGGACAATTTATTTGTATAAAATATGAAATGAATGTGTAATAAAAGACAGCAGTAGACTGAGTCATCACTCATTCCTCACCATTGGTAAAAGCTTTATATCTCCAATTTATTTTTATAGCTATTTTATTGGCATGCATGTGACCACACCAGATTACCTTCAGTATTTTATTATAATAGCTGGATATTCGTTTACTGACTAACACTGAATGGCTAATTGAACTGTTTATGAAGTGACTATTTGAAAGAAAAATCATGTGATAGTTTCTGAACTGGAAAAAATTTTAAATTGTACGCTGAAGAAAAGATTTTTTTTCAGCCTCAAATCTCAGATCATGGAATTGCTAGGTAAATGCATTAACTACTGTCCCATGAGAAACTTGAATGTTGTATAGAAATTATTAATTTCTACAATAGTAAATATTAGGATAGGTTAATGTTATTAATAAAAGGCAAATTATTTGACAGATGGAGAGCAGATATAGAAAATAAGAAAACTTTGGATGTGTATAGATATAATTAGATTATCATGAGTGAAAAATCTTATAATAGTACAATATAGTTTGGAATAAAAATATAAATTCTATATATATAGAAAGATGATTTTGGAGGATCTTATGTGGAATTAGATAATGTTGAAAATGATTTTAAAACTAAAGTAGTGTCATGAAAAGAGAATAGAAAATGAAATTTTAGAGATTACGGAAATGTAAAATAAGACAGGAAAATATGTGATGGCTAATAAGTTTCATTAGATTTATTGGCTGGGATATTTTTTAATTTGATAAAGTCATGTTTCACTGCATCATATCATATTTGTTTTAATTTTTTTTTATATTAAAATCTATTTTTATTATTTTTTTTTAGTATTCTGTGTATTGTCACTTATAAAACTTTCAGTTTCAAATCTATTAACTTGAAATAATAATAGAAATTTTACACTTTGGAATGGTTAACTTAATTTAATCTAAATTGTTTAAAATATCTTTTATACCTGTATTTTATAATTTATCTAAATTGTTTGAAATATCTTTTATAGTTATACTTTTCATAAATGTACAATATCATACTTTCATCATAATCGTGAATCATATTAAATTTAAAATAATATAGCAATTTGTTTTTGAGAAGTTCAAAAATTACTTATAATCACCATAGAAAATTTTATGTGCATATATTTTTACATTTAAAGTGAAGAATTGAGTTATTTCTATTTATAAAATATTGTTATATGCTATTATTATATTTTTTTATGACAACATGGTTTATTTATATATATCCATACTTTTTTTTAAAATTTTAGTTATGGAAATTTATCAAGAAGTAGGATAATTAATTGTTCACATAGTCAAGTGGAGTTTTAACTTATTGGGATGTTTACAATTAAAAGCTATCCTGTCACTGTTTATATAAAGAATTAATAAGGCAATAAATTATTTCAAAATTTATAAGGTAAGAATTAATTTATGCAATTACTGAATTAATTGAAGTGTATGTATACGAATGTGAATGTCAGTTTTATGTCTTTTGTATCATATATATTTTATGTTTGATTTTTTAAAAAAGCTTTTTATTTTTTTTTCCCAACTGTGTCCCTTTCAAATGATTGAAGGATATGAATGTCATAAAATTTACAGCTATCTATGTGAAGTTTAGACTGAGTTATATTACCGAATAACTTTATTTATAATCAGGATATATTAAATAGATTCTTAGATTACCCTTCCCTTTGAATAAGATTTCAGATGATGAAGTTCAGTCTCATATTACAATATCACAATTCTGTATATTAACATACTGACATATTCGCCAACCTAGAACATAAGCATAAGTTCATAAACAGGCTATAAATTTAAGTATGCAATAGAAATGAAACAAGTCCTTAAGAAAATGGCATGGGTACTAAATTTCATTTCAAATAAATAATTTAAAAACACAATTTAATAATAATAAAAATCTTCATGATTATGTGTACATTTAGATATTATAAAAATAAATTTCTGAAGTTATTATGTGCACGCCTATATATAATACAAATAAATTTCTGAAGTCAGAAAAATATATAGGCACCCTTTTTCCAAAGGAAAAAAAAGGAAAGAAAAAAAAAAACTAATTTACAAGCTATTTTCAAGCCAATTGAACTAGCTATATATCTCTCTGAAACCCACAATTAATATTAGTATCAAATATATATATATATATATATATATATATATATATATATATATATATATATATATATATATATATATATATATATATATATATATATTTTATATAGCCATTAATAATTAATGTATACTATGTTATAGTATTCCATTAATGATTAGTGATATGAAAAATATTATATAAATATAAAGAAAAAAATGAATGTGGCTTATACAAACCAATAAAAAAATTTACTGTCGATTTAATAATTCATAACATTACTGACCAGGTATCTTTTTAAAACTATAATAGTCTTAACATTTCTTTTCTCAAATCTTTAATTTGTAAATCTTTAAATTTATGATCCCTTTGAGTTTCTTCATTTGTAGACTTTTTTTAATTTTAATAAGCTATGACAACTTTTGAGCAACAGACACAAATCCTCTATTATGAAGTCATGATAGACTAGGCTTCAAAATAAATCATTTTCAGACTATTATTAACTATTATCTTTGAAGCATAGAATATTTCTTCATTGTTGAGAGATTATATTTTAGGCAACTTGGCTATTACTGGCTGCATTTATTATATTTTATTGAAAGTAATTTTTATAAAAAAGTTTTCCATTATGACCAGAATAAGATCAACAATAAAAAGTATTTTCTAACTGTATAATTTTTATAGTGGTAGTTACTACTGAGCTATACTCATTTACCATAGTTAAATACAATTCTCTCACTCATGTTTTACATAGCACTACAATATCATATACTCACTAGCAATATGGCAAAATAAATCTATCTCTGAATCCAAAGAATAAAAGTGAGCATATTTTTCAAATGAAATAAGTTGAATGGGTGGAAAAATGAATTGTCAATCTTAATTTCTGCATATAATCTCTAACATCTTATAAAAAAAAATTTCCTATACATTATGTCCCGGCTCTTTCTTTTACAAGTTGTTTTTATGTTTTTTTTTTAATCCCTTAATTATAAAATCTTAATTAAATACAATTAGTTATAGCATTGTTTTTTCCAACTTAATATTACCTTTGTTTTTTATTTAACTAAATATAAACTTTTCATATTTCTGATCTTATTTAAAAAATAGAACCCAAACTTTTTTTTATATCAATAATTTTTTCAACTCCATATTTTCACTCTTAATTTTCATAAAAATAGATTTACCTTTTTTTCTTCTATGAAAAAGATATTTTTTACATATAACATCTACATAAGTTGTGGAAATAAAACTGCATATTTAATACAGGTTCCCCTAGATCAGTGGTCTTCAACCTTTTCACATCTGCGGACCGCCAAAAATAAGGATAAGATTTCCCAGACCGGTAGAAGTCTACAGATAAATTTTCTTAAAGATTTAAACTGTTTAGCCTTAGATGAGCATAATTGTTATAACTGACCAAAACAATACATTAGTTACTGTGTATTGTAATGGTGTTGCTTACCTTCCTTTGCTGAACACTCTCAAGTACAGAAAACAGTACAATAACAATCATTCTCATTAATGTGCCTGCATTGCTATGTTTATTGTTTATTGTTTCATTGTTAAAACATGCAAGAATAATGTTATTCACCTGAATGTTGGGAAATATCTGTATTTAATGTTAAATATACAAGATAAAGTTATATATATATATATGGAGTTTGTATAATAAAAAACATTTTTTAAATATAAATTTTGAATTTTTTTCGAAAAATAATAAAATATTTGATTCATAAACATCAGTGATAACTAGAAAAGCAAATTAATTTATGTATGATTGATTAGTTTTTGTTTTCATTCTGTTTCTTTTTTTTAATTAGGTAAAAATAAGATTAAAATAACACCAGATTGCATTAGTTGTTTACTCTTGAAATCACCTGAGGACCACACCTGTAAAGCCACAGAAAATTGAGTTGAAAAATTATTTTGGTAGAGTCACATAAAAATAAAACAATCATTATAAAGATGTCATTTTGCTAAAAAAAAAAAAAAAAAAAAGATAATAGATTTATGTTTTCGCTGAAATGAAATTATCATCAATGATCTGTAGAATTAAAATATTTTCAGATAGTCAACAACATTTTACAGTTAAAGATTAAAATTATGATTCCTTAAGATCTGATGATTATAATAATTACTAGAAATTATAAAGAAAGTGTTGAAATGAACAGTCAAATATATATGTAAATCAAATGGATAGCCAGCATATGAGTGATTACAATTTATGTGGTTGATGAGTTCAACTACATATTGAGTGACTCCTTCCATTCAGGTGGGTGGTTGTGTTCTTATCACTATATATATATAATTCGTTTGAATTCGGATTAAAAAAAGAAACAATCAGCTTTTAAGGCTTAAAAATATAGTAATTAGGGCAAAAATTTTCTCATATTAAACTGCATTTAAAAAATTCTACAGCTTTATCTTACATAGAAATAAAAACTATTGTAATATTTTATTTACAAAAAAATCTAAATTCTAAATTTTTTTACCTACCTAATGTGACGTCTGATGTTTTTTTTTTTTTTAAGTGTCATAGCGTTGGCCGGGATGCAAACCCACAACCCAGGCAACTGCCTGCAAGTGCAAGACAGTCGCATGTTTCTTTGCTACTAAATTTGATATGCAAGGCTGTAGTGTTGTTTCGGAAAGATGAAGTGCTGCTTTAACATCTATTTTATTTCTTTGTTTATTTTTTATTATAGACATTGCTGAAAATGTTTTCTCGCATAAATACAAGGTTGAAAATCACCAATAATTTGATAGCTTTGTAACTAAAAGTTGGATATTCTTTTTCAAGTGATAGCCAAAATTGAGATAACAGTTGCATTTTATGTCTGGACACCAGAGTGAGATCAGATGACAATTCAATCAGATTTTCTTTTTCATGAGATTCAAGTGCACAAGAGTTTACATCTTCCAAAAAAGGGTTATTAATCCAGAGATTACCTTTACAAGGATCCTCATTTTCAGGAAAATAATTATCAAAGTTTTCAGCTAATGCTCTTAAATGCTGACTAATTATGCTGAATATGACTTTCTGGTTGACATTAGCAGCAGTCAAAAATTCTCCTAAAAGTGGAAACATATCTATATCTTTTTGTTGTACGCGACTATCCCAAAACGATAGTTTTTTTCTAAATGCGTCCATTTTATTTCTCAATATAAAAATATTTGTACAAGGTCCCTGGAGAGAAAGATTAAGTCTGTTAGGAAGGTCAAATATATCGGCTAAGTATGCAAGTTTAGCCATCCATTCATCATTCAACAAAGGTTCTACTAGGTCTGATTTCCGCTCTAGTAAAAACTGTTTTACTTCTTCTCTAAGTTCAAAAAGACGTGCTAGAACTCTTCCTCTTAATAACCATCTCACTTCTGCATGTAGAAGAAGATGTTGGTGGTGTGATTCCATGCTCTCACACAATATTGCGAATAATCTGGAATTCTTTGCTCGACTGCGAATTTCATTAATAATTTTATTAGCATCATTCATCACAATATTTAGTTCAGTAGAAAGCTTCTTTGCAGCTAGTTGTTCTCGGTGGATCATGCAGTGAGTGAACAAAATGTCCGGATGTGCAACTTTCTTTATTTTTATAACTACTCCTGAGCGACATCCAGTCATGCTAGCAGCACCATCCGTACATACTCCTACACATTTACTCCAGTCCAAACCTTGTGCTTGAAAATATTCATCAAGAACATTAAATATCTCTGAACCAGTAGTCTGTGCAGGTATATCAAGGCAACAAAGAAGTTCTTCCCTTAAGTCTTTATCTTCATTATATCTCATGAAGCAGAGTAGAATAGCGTGATTACTCACATCAGTTGATTCATCAAGTTGAATCGCAAAACATTTCGATTTTTTAATGCCCTCTATAATTTGTTCTTCAATATCTGTGGCCATATCAGCAATTCTCCTCCTAATAGTAGTATCTGAAAGTGATACAGGATTTTTAGCAGCTTGGGGGCCCAAAATTTCTTGTACAACATCCAAGATGCAAGGCTTTACTAATTCCTCTCCAATCGTAAATGGTTTTTTTTGTTTTAGCTATTCAAAGAGCAACTAAATAAGATGCTTGAAGCAGTGATTTGTCACTAGTCATCATCGTACTCATTTGATTTTTCTGAATTTTCATTTGATCATGTAATCTTTCAAAAAAGTCTAATGGCTTATGCATAAGTTCTCCATGCTTTGAATGCAAATGACGTGCAAGTTTGGAAGGTTTCATAGCTTCATTTGACAAAATTTCAGAACATACTACACACAAAAGGCCGTGGTGATAATTCACTGTCAGGAGCAACTATGAAACCAAGTTTTAAATACTCCTTATTGTAATTTCTAATAAAATGACTTTTTTTTTCCTGCACATTCTGAAGTATCGGCATATCTCTTTTTCCTCATTTCTTCAAGAGTTGAAACACTAGTACTTGGCATACTTTCAGTATCAGCATCTCTTTTTACTGGAATATTATCCTTGTCTCTTCTTAAAAAGGCCAAAAGGTTTTGCTGTTTGACTTTTTTTGTCTCCATTTTGTGAAATTTACAATTTTGAAAAGAAATGTCACACACAAAATAAAAAGATAATACAAATGCAATAAAATTTTTTGCTATATGGCAACAATAAATGAGCTGACGCAATGCAGAAATGCCTACTAGGTATAGGAAATGACATGTAAGGTAAGGAGTGGTGCAATTCTCATGAGATTGACGCTTTGTCTTTTAAAGATTGCATTTTCAGATAAATTCATTTGATTATTATTTAGTAATTATAGCATTATCTAATAATTTAAATAAAATTTTGATTTATAATTAATTTTATTTAAGCAATTGCGATGAAAAAATAAATGAAAATTGTTTATATTAATTAAAAGTTTAAAATCTTATTATTTTGTTATTATAAACTTTCTTGGCAGTCTCTGTGGCCAGGCAGAAAACATTCCGTGGCCCGGTAGTTGAAGACCACTGCCCTAGATCTTATGTACAATTATTAAATAAAAGCATTGCATATAATAGTTATGTGTTTATTTCTTGATAGAATTTTTATCTTTAGAAACATTTTCTTTATTTTGAAATCAATATATTTGACTTGCTATTAAGTGGTTTAATCAGAGGTAATCATCAATAATAAGATAACTTTTGATCTGATTTTAAGTTCTCAAGTATTTGTTTATTAATTACTATTTCTTTTTATCTACTTTAAACTCAACTGAGCTATTGTAATTGAATCCATCACTGGATAAGCTCATGTAATCCGAATATATATGGTATGTATATTCCTATGACACAATTTAATTTAAAAATAATTTAACCTAATAATAAAAAAAAACACAACACTTATAATAAATTGAGAGAGAGCACTTTTACTATTTTATGTATACACTGGATCTGTTCTCAAGTGTGTGTGAAGTATGTGAATGTGTTTACTCAATCAGTCTTTTTTTTTTTTTTAAATAAAGCTTACTTTTTTCCCATTCATTTTGGGATGACAATAGATGGTGAAATGCAAAAATTACATTGTCTAAATGATGTGAATTTGTAAATTTCAAGTGCATTTATAATATAGTAGCAGTTTTTTTTTTTATATATATAATGTAGCATAATGCCAATGTTTGCATTGTGCATTAGAAAGTTAATATTTAGAAAAGAAAATTTGTACTTTTCACTATTATATTTATTACCTGTAGTATTATCACATAATGTTTACAATGTTCCAAGAGCAGTTCTCTTCATTCTATTTTCTTTCTACTGTAAACTTGAGAAATCAAGGGATACCTTATGGTACAGTGCTATAATATCTCTATACAATAGCTAGTCTTTGGCCCTTATCTTTATTACTATATCATCTGATGTCTATTAATTATTGAAGCTTGTAGTAAATGGCTTTAGTGTAGCATATAAGAAAATCATGTAATAGTTCTATTGTTATTAACTTCCTGAGCCAAAAACTTAATTTATATTTGACATTAAACTGAAGTTTTTAAAATATGTAGAACTGATTTGCTATCAGATTAATATGATTATGCAAATAAGTTAATTTAGATTTAAAATCCTAAGTTGTTTTGAATTTCAGATTATTAACTTAAATAGTATAAAGAAGTAAATGATAGCTTCATATTGCTTAAGTGCATTGATTCCAATTTTGAATCTTTTTCTTACTTATCTCAGCAGCAGTTGGAAACTAGTTTGGAGGATAAAGTTATTGTAGCATTATGCTATCTGGTATACATTTATTATTTAAGTTAATAGTAGATAGCTTTAGGATAAGATGACAAGTATAATTTTTTTTAAATATTTTTTTCAAATACCGATTATTGACATAATGAATATTCTAATCATATTATATATTTATATATGCACTAAATATGTATAAATGTATTTTTTTCTTTGGATATTTGTGTACATAAAGATAGAATCACATACACAGGAAAATCTGAATTTTTAAAACATCTTCCACTTAGGTTTGATTAATTCACATGTGTATATAGCTATACATATACATATATGTATGTGTGTTAAAGATGAAAGAGGGACATTTTATTTTTAAGTAAACTCAAGAGAAAAAAGCTATTATGGGTTACTAGAGCAAATTAGAAACATCTGCTAACTTATTTCTCTAATTGTTACAAGGGATTAACCCCATAAATCATTTATTTACTCATAATTAATCCATGAAATTTTTTAATTTAATATACATATCTCTCTGAGAAGATGAAACAATATTTACAGGTTATAAAGTGAAAATGAAATTCTTCTAACTCCTCATGCTTATAAAAAGATATGGTTGGATTTTATTGCTACCCTATTTTCTAATTATTGTATGGAATTAACCCCACTTTTTCTTTTATTTACATCATAATTAATCCTTGAAAATATTTAATTTAACATGTGAAAAATGAAATAATATTAGCAAGATATAAATGAAAGATGAAATTCCAAGTCCATATGCTTTTAAAAATATATCTAGGTTTAAATCCATGTAATAATTATTGTTAGATAATATAGGGGCCTTTTTTAATTTCTAAGTGAATTCGAGACAAAAAAAAGGATACTATATCTACTACAGCAAATCATTTTTGTTTATGAGAGCCATCAATAGTAATTGATAGATACCTTATAACACCAGTCCTATTCTATTTATTTATTACAAGGAATTAAACTCACTTATTCCTTTTTTTATAAAAAATATATATATATAAAGTAAATAAATCATGCATTAAGCATATAATATTGAATTTAATAAAAAAAAATTTAAAAAATAATGTTTCCTATCTATTATAATTTTTATTAAAAATATATTTCAATCAAAGTCTGGCTGGATTATTGTTTATGTACATACATTTATATATACATTATTTATACACATTATATTAATATAACTACAATAGTAAAGCCAACAAACACATTATAAATCATTGTAGAAGCAACAATAAGACAAATTGAAATATATTGTCATCAGAATTTTTTTTAAAAAAATGAATAGCAAAGAACTAAAGAAGAAAATTAATTATGGAATATTTCTTATATCATTCTAACTATCACATTTGCATGTACTTCACAGTGGATGAATTTTGTCATTAAATTTGAATATATCCTTTACTTGAATATGAGCACAGATATCAATCAACTATTCATAAAGTGTATTTAATTAAATTGCTATTTAAATTATTCAATAATAATAAAAAGAAGATTGATTCTTAACTGTTAGTGCGTTACAAAAACATTTTTTTTAGTAACCCATTAAAAGTAATGACTTATATTGTTTTGTTCTTAATATTTAATATCTGTAAATGAGATTATGTTGCAGCTTCTGCCAGAATTAGAGAAAAGTTGAAATATGGTTTTGCTCTTTAACAATCCAGAAGTATCGAAAAATATTTGCTTAATTATAAAGACCAAGGAAATTTAGATAAATGTATACTATTTAAATGAATACTCCTTTTGACTTTTTATTTGTCAAAGAGCAATGATATAAGTGATTATTATCTTTATATAAGTAATTTTTTAATCAATGAAAGGTGAAACAATTTTATTTGGGAAAAGTTAAGTATTTTTTAAAAAAAATGAAAATACAACCTGCTGACGATATTGGAAAAAGAATATTATTATGAAATATAAACTCTGCATGTAATAAAGAACAATTGTAATAAAATGTTTTCAATTTTTTTTCTTAATCGATCAATTTTTTTTTCCTCAATTGGGATAAATCCATAAAATTTTTGTCTAAAGTTTATCATTACTCTGCTAATCACCATCAGGCAATTTTGAATTAAAAGGCAGACCACAATATTTATTTCTAATTAATATTAAAGAGTATGTGCATAACGAATAATATTGGAATTGCTTTTATCTGTGGTGTATGATAAATATGTAATTAGTTAGCCTATAACAGTAACCTTAAAGTCTTCATCATTTACTTGAAAAAAAAAAAAAAGACATTTTATTTGTGATTTAAATATATATATATATACAGTATATTGTAAGATTAGTGTTGAAATTGAAATATAGATAATTTAGTTAGAAAGTAATAAGCTAAATTTAATAAGTAGAAAGTTTTTTTTTGTTGTTGTCGTTGTATGTAAAAATCACAAATTTTTGAAATAAATTGAATACATCACTAATATGAAAAGTAAAATATCATATAAAAAATTATGACACATTTTGGTCGTATCAACAATTTACACTTTATAACTGTGAATAAAATTTGTGTTATGGAAGTAGTATTTATAACACCATTCTTTTCAAAAGACATTTAATGTATATAAGTTAGAGCAATTAATGAATACTGATGAGAGTGTCAAAAAATCCTTAATTAAAAAATTAGTTATATTAGAATGTCTATTGCTTTTTGTCAATAAGGAACATTGTATTGCAATTATAATTCATTATGCTATTCAAGGAAATGTTTTGAAAATATTTAAACACAAGATTTTGAACATGAAACCAATTTACATGTTCACTCATACTTTTAACACAATGTCAGCAATTATATATTGACTTTGTTGTAAATTAACAAAACAAAGATCCTCTGGTTTATATATTAAAAATTCTTCATTCACAACAATAATCTGCTTTGTACTCTTTACTAGAGTCATTTGAATGTGAATAATCAAAATTAGAGCTGAAGTTACTTAAATATATATTTGCTGACATTTATGTTGCCTTGAGTTGAAGCTATAAAGTTTTTGTATACTTTCAAATCAATTATTTATTAATATCCAAAAAATAACTATATTAGTATTATATTATATAATCCAATTATTCTGAAACCTTTGGTTTTTAATCCTTTTTGAACTTAGAAATATTATTATTTTGAATAATGCAATAGATATTAGAGTTATAATTATACAAAAAGTTGAATACTTTAAAACTATATTTTTGACTTAATTAGTAAAAGTCCCAAAACTCATCATAAGTTAAAAAATATATCCATAATAAGGGTGTCTTATGTTAAAAAAATTAATTGCTTACCACAAATTGAGAATACTGTAAACATTGAATACTTATTTACCAAAAAAAAAAAAAGCTTCCAAATAAGAATGAATGATTATTAATGAATAAATGTTTTACTAAGCATGTTATCTTTCAAGGGACTTTATTATATATACAACTTTGATTACATTTGTAGACATGTCAACATGATATTGAACAGTATTAAGTGATAACATTGAATTAATATTATAAATAGCATAAATCAGTTAATGAGAAGAAAGTACAGAAAATAAGAATATATATGTATATCATATAATTTATTTAATATTGAGTAATAGTCATATGGTTCACTTTCCTATCTTATATCCTATTTCAAACTGACTCAATAGTGATTTATTGCCTTAAGCAAAAATTTCAACTAATGAAAGTCTGTTTCTATCATTGCTTTATTATAGCTTCTCAAAAGCTTGAGCTTAAAAAAAATTAAAAAGACAATTGGACTCACAAGTGCTATACATGTAGTTGAAGGATGGAAATATTCTTATGCAAACACATAATTTCATTGTCACATCAGTATAGGGAGATGAGCAAGTGGTCCATGATAATGAAATGTACACTATATTAAGTGATTGTAAAAAGAAAAGATGAAGACTAAATGGCTATCAGAAAAAAAAAACCTAGTTATTGATGAATCAACACTCTATTTTACAAGATAGCAGATGGTAGTCTTTGTCAGACACTTTATTTGTTTTCATATTCTCATACTTGGAAGTCATTCCACTATCTGCCATCTATGAAGTCTGTTGATGCCTCAACACATTATTTGTCTATATATGTGTGAGAGGGGGGGGAGTATATTTATTTGTCAGATATAAATCTGTTTTTTAATATATTGTTTTAAAAAATTTCTCATTCACCTGATTTTTTGCTGTGACAGTGTTTGGTTCTAAACTCTGTAACTGATACCAAAATTCATGAATTATATATAATATGTATACATATATGTGATAAAATTTTATCAAAAATTGTATATATTAAATCACCATAAAATAATTAACAAAAAAAAATTAGATTATCTTTAATTAGCAATTTTGTAATTAATAATGTTAAAACTTTTTTTTTAGTTTAAAATTTTTTTTTTTTTTTAAAAAAAAAAAAAAGGAAATAACATGAAAACATTAAAAAAACATAACATCACTTTTATCTTTTTTATTAATAGCAAATTAGCTAAAGACCAAATGTCTTTTTTTATAAATTTTGTATGGATAGTTATGTAAAATGTTTTATAATTTTTATGAGGAAAATTATTGAATAAATGGAAATGAATAAGTGATATTAAATAGGAAAATTTAAATCACTTTTCTGAAAAGGTTTATGGCAACTGTCTGCTTATGATGTATAATGATCAGAGTTCAATTATTATTTCATGTATTAAAAAATTTTTAAATGTTTATAATAATTGTTTATTTTTTTAATACATATAGAGATTTTTTTCTTAAATTAGCTATAGGGTAATCTCATTGCATAAGAATTTAGCTAGATTAGATGAAATAATTATACAAATAAAATGTCCATTAATTAAAAAAAATATTGTAATTATGTAAAAAATAAAACGTTTTAATAATAATATAAATATTTGATTTTTATTAGTTATAAATGTAGAAGAAAAAAGATTAATTTTTCATGTAGCTTCATTTTTTATGTATATATTATTTTTGCAAAACAAAAAAAGAAGGGATTAAGATTTTTATTTTTGAAGAAATGAGTAGTTAATTCTGAGATTTTAAAATCAGTTAATGTATAAATCAAATATTTTAAAATGATTAACATATTTATTTCAAAAGTAACAAAAAGTTGTTCATCAGTTAGAGTAAAAATATATATATTTTTTTTAAAACTACAAAAAATAAGTCATTGTTTAATGGATTAATTTCAGAGGTAATCATGATTGGAAGGAACCTTGATATCAGGGTTATTCAAAAAACAAAGGAGTGTGTGGGCAGGAGAATTCAGTAAAGATCAGTAGTGGTGAGTTCTACAGTAAAAAGCTCAATTTTGAAGTCTAATGTTAAATTTAATTCACTTTTAGTTTAAAAAATAAATGATTTTTGCAAAGCAGTATAAAAATATGGAGCTTACTAAACCATGAGCTATATTTTTGCTAAAAGCTGATCATTGCTGACCTAACCATATAACATATTTCACTAAAAATAGTATATAGAAGAAAAATATCACTGAGAGAAACTTTCAATTAGCTTTATGTATTGATCCTTCCAAAATCATATCTATCTCAACTTATTTTAACTTGAAATGAAAATAATTTCCAAACTGGAACCTGGAGCTACAAAAAGAAGAAAAAGATAAATATGTGAAAATAATTATTGAGAAAGCCACGACAAAACAGAAATTTGATAGCCAAGAGTTAACTAAACTTCTATTTGCAAGATTTATAAGAAGAGACATTCATATAGGCAGCCACAAAAAGATGGACTAAAAATCTATTGTAATGTAAGCTATTTTTATGTATATACAATCTACTTTTATAAGTGTTAGTTATACAGAATTGAATAATTGAAAATATTGAATATTTTATAGTAGTTTTTGAAAAGATTTTTTTTTTATTGAATTAAAATTATATGGGGGCATTTTCATGTTCAAAAGAAAAAGAGGAGGAAGGTTTCTTTCATTTTTGTGAAATAAGTTTTATAGGATTTTGATTATTGTAAGGAAATAAATAATCTAAATTAAATATTAATTAATTATAAATAGTAAGAAAGTAATAATAATTATTTGTGTTCCATGAAATTCTATGCATTGTATGAAATTATGTATATTATTTTTAGGTTTGTCACATTATTATTTTATAAATTTTAAATTTTTATTTGTTAATTAATTTTTTTAATAAAATAATAATAAATAATTTTTGATGTCCATTTTTTTAGCTATTCATTCTGTGAATTATCAATGGGTGGTATTGATTTCATGATCTAATAAGTAGCTATGTATGAGCATAATGAGAAAAGGTTATTGTATAGGAGCATACCTAATTTCTCTTGTTCACTTTGACTGGGGTTCTTGATTTAATGCTAAAGTCATGTTTTAATCATAGCTAAGTATGAGCATAATGAGAAAAATATTATTTCATAGAGGCATACAGTTTCTTATTTACCTTGACTAGGATTCTTGCAATCCAAAGAAAGATTATATATAGTTGTATTGTGATTTGTATGTGAATACATATTTATGGGCATCCAGGTGGTTCTTAGTAATATTATTTGAATGGAAAATGGGCAAAGATCACTTTAAAGTTCTCATACTTCATTTTATTTACACATATTTTAGAATGATTGCTTATTTATTGAACTCATGCTAATAGATGGTCTAGAGCATTGATAATGATAAGCAGTGGTATAATGATCCCAACATTTTTTGATTTGTTTATTATTGTAATTATATTAGCACTTGGGTATGTGCAAGTAGATAAAATAATTATTGCTTTCTATATTATAACCTTAGTTTGGCATTGGCTAGAGCATTCTTTTAAATCTAGTCATAAAGCATGATTATTGACTGTCGATTGATTTCTGGTAATACCGTATTATAATTACTTATAATGGCTTCTGGGGGATTTTTTTTCTCATTATCAGTAAAAGTAGGAATTTTTGATGATGATTTTTATCTCTTTTGTATTTTCCATATTTCATACCATTACCATATATATATTTGAAAAGCAGATGAATGAAACCATGGAGAGTGACTACATGTAACTTATTTTTAATTTTTTTTTTTTAATTTTCAAATCTAAAAAAGCCTGAAAAATATTAATTGGAAAATTATATTTATACATAGAGGATCTTTATTCATGAGCAGTTTGATTCAATTTATTTTTGCATGATTATAACTGATTTATTATGGAACAAAATACAAAACATCAATTCTTTCTAAATGGAACTTTCATAGACCAGAATTTTATCAAAAGAGGGAGAGAAAATAAAAATGTTCCTGATGCCCAACTTATAAAAATATTTTGTGATTTAACAATATAATTGCCAATTTGAGGACTGTCATATTAGTTATTGTAAACTGTGATAACTAATTTTTTAAAATTACAGTTTGACACTTAAAATCTTTTCCCCTTAAAAGAAAATTATTTATTCACAGTTTCAATAAAAATTATCAAAGATAAATGAGATGTAGATAAAGGTATTTTACTAATTGAGAGTACTATTACAACTTACAGTAAGAAATAGTGATTGAATGAAAACAAATACTGCATTAAAAAAATGTGAAGATTCAAGGGGTAAAAGCATAGTAAAAAGAAGAATTTAATAAACATTTATTTGGAAGAAGTAAACTTCTGATTGCTGATGGTGATTGTACTTCAAAACATTTTTTCTTAGTTTTTAAGGTAACTTGAAAATCTAAAACAAAATGTTTACTATTTTAAAACATTAAAGATGCTATAACTTTTGGTGGGTGTGTGTATTGCATTGAAAGAAAATAGTAACAAATCTATAAAAATGAAAATCCTGAAAAATACTACCCATTATAATACTATTGCTATATTTATGTTATTTGGTTCCAAACTCTTTCCCAGGTATATACATGCCTATATATATTAAGATTGTCAACAAAATTAATTAACATCAAATAAAATACAGTAACTCTTTTATGAAAAAGTAAACAAAGGCAAAACTCTCCATACATGTGCGGTGCTCTCAGATGCAAGGCTCCTCACTGATGATGGCCACAAGCCAGAAACTAGTCTGGGGATATTGGATGAGTAGGCACTAGATAGGGATTTTATGCACAAGCCTTCTGGCATCTATTGATTACTCTGGTTATCACAGGGTGGCACTGCTGTATGGAGAGTTTTGCCTTTGTTTGCAACAATTATGTTCTAGTATGAGATGGTGATCATGTGATTATGAAAAAGAAAGTACAATAACAAATTAAAAGAAAATATATGCACGTATAATAAGGTATTATACAGCAGTCAAATCTATGTCAATGTGTACATAAACATATTCTATTCATTTCTTTTTTTCTTCCTCAAAAGTTTCTAAACTTATTACCCTTCTATATTGGTTTTGTGATGGAAATTAATGATAAAATAATCAATTCAACAAACAGATAGGAGTTTTCTTCTGTGGAGATTTAAATTGACATATGGACAGAGAGAAAAGTGGGTTAGAGAGAATCCTGGGAAGTCAGGGAATTGGGGGAAAGGAATAAAGAAGGGGATAGAATAGTTGATTTTTCTGATTCAATGGATATTGCACTATTGAATATCTTCTTCAAGATACTGCCAAATCAAAAGATCACTCATATAAGTAGCTGAAGAGAATCCCAAATTGACTATATCATGTATAGATGAACAGAACTAAAAGAAATACAGGATTGCAAGATTATTCCAGGAGAGGCTATAAGTCAACAGTATAGACTTTTACTATGCCATGCAAATTTCATAGGAATTAAAACTGAGTCCTAGAAGAGGCATCATCAAACTTGGGGATGAAGCCTGCAGAAAGCAATTTATTGACAAATTAATGAAGGTTGAGGACAAAAAGGAAAATCTTTGGACAAGAACAGCAAACAACGTTTGTGCAATTGGGAATCAAGTTTTAGGTCAGACATCAGGAGTGATAAAAGAAAATAAGAAGACTTGGTGGTGGAATACAGAGGTACAGGAAAAAATTAAAAGAAAATGGCCAAAAAAGAATGGGACAAAGTCAGAGAGGTGAGTAGTAGGGTCAAATATAATACAGCAAAGAAAGAAGCAAAGAAAGCTGTAGTGAAAGTCAAGTCTGATGAAAGTTTAAGAAATAAGAAGGAGTTAAGAAGATTTTGTGCATTGCAAAACAACAAGACAAGAATGGTAAAGATACTTATCAAGCAAATTGAATAAAAGACTCTAACAATAAGTTGTTGTGCAGCAATAATGAATTCACAGCTAGATGGCAGCAATATTATGGGTACCTACTAAATGAAGAAAACCCTTGGATTGACAAGGGATTGGGAACTTCAAATTCAGGTCCAGTCTTAGAGATCAGTAGGAAGTCAGACAAGCAGTTAGAAGAATGAAGTGTGAATGAGGCATTTATTTATATAGCACTCTGTTTATAAATTGTAATAAACTAAAGATTAGTCTTTCAAACCAACGAACATGTGCTTTTTACGAATGTTAATAATAATATGAATACTTTCATCTCCAATACTTAAGATTTGCCCATATATAAACATTTGGGTTGAATGAATAAGTGGATTCATTTTATTCATTTGCAAAGACTTTATCTTGTATTGGTGATGAAAGTATTCATTTATTATTATTAACATTCGTAAAAAGTGCATGTTCGTTGGTTTGAAAGACTAATCTTTAGTTTATTACAAGAATGAAGTGTGGAAAATCAGTGGGACCTGATAACAACCCGGTGGAAGTGTAAAAGGTATTGAGAGAATAGGGAATCATCTTTCTGACCAAACTTTTTAACAACATCATGGTCACAGAAAATATGCCAAATGAATGGAGAAGCATTTTGGTTCCAATCAATAAGAACAATGGGAATATTCTAGACTGTGATAATTACTAAGAAATAAAGCTGATGAGCCACACAATGAAAATATGGGAGAGAATAATAGAAAATCAGCTACGACAGGAAATAGCCATCTGCAAGGAATAGTTCGGCTTCATGCCAGGTAGAGAACCACAGATGCAATCTTTGCACTATAGCAACTTACTGAATAACACAGAGAAATCAACCAAGGAAATTGTAATGTTTATTGACTTGGTAACAGCATTTGACAGAGTGCCTAGAGATGAACTTTGGAGATTCCTCGGAAAAGTTGGTCCTAGAAAAATATACCCACCTGATCCAAAATATGTATCAAGGATGTCAAACCAGTATAAGATAAGCAAAACATTCATTTCAGGTGAATGTGGGTATGCATCAGGGATCACCTCTGAGTCCCCTACTATTTAATATCATCATTGATGTTCTAACAGAAGATATCCACACAGAAGCACCCTGGAACATGATGTATGTCAATAGTGTTGTGATTGCAGCAAAGTCATACAAAGAAGTGGTAGAGGGAGCATTATGTTAGAAGGAAAGAAGTTACCTGAGGCTGAAAAAATTAGATATCTTGGCACCTGGATGAATAAGGATGGATTACTGGATGGAGAGGTTGTGGGGAGAACTCAAGCTGGTTGGAATAATTGGAGTAGGGTTTCTGGGATACTCTGCAATAGGAGAGTAGGAACAAGACTGAAAGGGAAAGTCTATAAAACTGTGGTGCATCCAGCACTGATGTACAGGGTAGAAATATGGCCGACCACTAAGAAAATAGAGGATAAACATTGTGTAACAAAAATGAGAATGCTTAGGTTCACTTCGGATTTGACTAGAAAGGACAAGTTGAGAAACGACCTAATACAAGAAAATTTGAAGCTGAGGAAAATCAGTGCAAAAATGAAAGAATCAAGATTGATGTGGTTTGAACATGTTAAGAGAAGAAAATTATGTTGGAAGGAAGATTATGGAGATGGACACTGGGGAAAAGTTTCAGGGACAGACTCAAGATCAGATGGATTAGTTGAGTGAAGAGGGAGATGTCACTCAAGGAGGAAATGGCTTCAGACCAAGCAATCTGGAGATGAATGATCTGCACCAGTGACCTCACTTGAAGTGGGATTAATCAAATTGTGGAAGAAGAAGAAGAGGAAATGCATAGCTTTTGATTGGTGGTTTAATTGTTCATAGTTGCAATACATCTTCTTTTTTTTTAGTAATAGTAAATGTTCAACTAAATTGGAGGAAAAAATATATATAAATTGTATTTTGAATTTAAGATGTCTTGTATAATCTCAAATTTAAGACTTTTTATGAATAATTTATGGAAATACTTTAATTTATTTGCTTGGTTGTTTTTATTTTACAAAACTGAATATTTAGATTACTATTATTCTTTTTATATTATATTATTTATTATGTGTAAATTAGAAATATCAAATAATACAGTCTGAAAATATATAGATATTGGGCAATACTGTAATATAATCCAGCAATACTACTCTATTACCATCAATGTTAATTTACTATTGCTTATCACTTTTAATTTTAAAATTACATTATAAATTTTAATGGAGCTTTAACTCATTTAGATAATGTATTATAATTATATTTATTGTATTCTTGTCTCACATATATGCAATGATTAATAATTAATAATCTTTTATAATAAAACATTCAAAACTTGATGTAAGAAATAAGTACTAATATTTGCAGCATGGATATCTACTTGTTTGCAGGTAGCTTCTCTCTTTCTCCATCTCTGAGAATTTATGTTAATAATTTAGTTATAAAACAAAATATTTTTAATTAATTTTATACACATCAACTTTTAATGTTTTGTTAGTGAAGAAACAAAGCATGAAGATGTGATGACATCTTTGATCTTCCAACTGTTGTTTTTCTTTTAATTAATATTAATTTCCTTTTATTATTTCTGGAAAATACTTTTCTTTGTAAAGATAGGAAGTATAAAAAAATTTACTTTACTTAAACAGGATATGCTATTGAATGATAACTTCCTTCATAGCATTTGAACTTATCTTTGTTACAAATTTACAAGAACTTACCAAACAACTTTAAGAAAATTATTCTCAGTATATATTTAATAAAGAATTTGATACATTTTTATACAGTTTTTAAACTAATTTTCAAATTGAAGTTAAAATCTTATATACAGGATATAAATAGATGTTGTCTTATGTGAATCAAATTGATAGCTACTAGTTTTGTAAGTAAATCATAATCTTAGATTGTTACAACAACAAACTTCCTAGGTTTACAAGATTCTGATTTCCATGCCTAATTTTTTAAATATTTACTACAATTGTAATATGCACAGAGATCATATAGATAGTAAAGATAATCATAGATTTTTTTTATTGAAAGTATTATTGAAAGGATTTTATGCATGAAAGAATTTTATTTATAATGATATGAAAGAAGCGGAATAAGGTATCATTGCCTAAGATGAAAAGTGAACTAATGTAGATAAGTTATCTATATATTTTTAATTAAAGTTTGTGGTATCAGGTGGGTGGGAGTGAATAAGGAATTGGTTTACAATTGACTTGATACCAGTTTTAATACTTATAAGTTTATTTTCACTTTGTTTTTACAGTAAACATTTCCTTAAAAGTAAATTGTTCATATTAGTGTAAATATAATTATTCTTAAAAGATTACATTTGTAATTATGAATCTAATTAAAAGAAGCATTTTTATAAAATTTCAGCTAAATGTTGATTTGGAATCTTTCTATTAGAAACATGCTTGTGTATATATATAAGAAAAAGAAATAATAGAAATATTTCTCATGGTATCTAATATGCTATATTTCAAAAAGCCATTCCTTTAAAGGAAAATATACAAATTGGCCATATTTATGTTTAAAGACTATAAAATCAACAAAAGATATGGATTAAAAAAACACAAATATGAAAAAATGAATGAAATTAAATCAACTAAAATCCTGTATAAAAGAAAATATTCGCATGTGAGGATTGTGACACTGTTCATCAATAGTGATGTCTGCATAATATTATAATCATTTCTTTTGTTTTAATATGTGACTTTTAATTTTCCAGTAAATTTGTATATATAATTTTACTTACCATTAATTAAATAGTTAGGTGAGTTGGCTATGAAACTTCTTGAGACATCTACTTAAAGAAATCCTATAT
The DNA here is from genome assembly GCA_028023455.1 of Epiperipatus broadwayi. Taxonomy (NCBI): domain Eukaryota; kingdom Metazoa; phylum Onychophora; class Udeonychophora; order Euonychophora; family Peripatidae; genus Epiperipatus; species Epiperipatus broadwayi. The sequence goes on from JAQFVV010000306.1 coordinate 775,637, forward strand.
TTATTTATTATGTGGAAAAAAACAAATAAAATTTGTCTAGATTTAAATCTACATCATGGATAAGGCAAATGGATCTGTTAATCATTATACCATTAAGAACTTTACTATACAAAATTTAATATTTAATTAATAAGTAATGGTTATTTGAGATTTAAACCAATAAAATATCACATGACTTTATCACATCTTCAGCACACTCATTGCTGTTTCAGCAGCATATTTTTTCTTCACACTTCTATGTCAACTGCAAGATATCTTTAAAAAAAACATTTAAATGGGTTTTTTTTAATTTGGACTGATATTCTGATAGTTAAAAAGAGAGGTAAATGATGGATGCTGGAAGAAATGCATTAGATCCTTAAGGTCCATACGAACTGTTTCAAAATCAAAAGCACTTCACTGATGAAAGCCATAGGCTTTAAACATGTCTGGTAATATTAGATAGATGACCCTGGATAGGGATTTATTAAGGATTATCATCTAGCATCTATTATTTACTAAAGCTTGCTGTAGATGGCATACAAATGTGAAGAAAAATATGCTGTTGCTCAAGACTTTACTGTTTTTGTTCACTATTAATTCCTTTTCTCACTATTAATTCCCTTCTCATGTTTCTCCGCATCAAAAAAATAAAGTAATGTCATTTGCCTTTTTACTAACTTTTTTTTTTTGATAAAACATTTTTTAAAGCTTCTTGTTTTAATTTGTAAGAAAGTCTAAATATTATATTTTATTAAAAATATATTAGTGATGTCTTTTTTTTATGTAAAAAAAATCATTATTTTTTTTATTGTCAGATTCATCATTGATGAATTAAAGTGTTTCCATTCCAAGTAAATAAATTCTCTTTTATTTATGTGGTTCTAGAGACTATTGAACATTATTTTCATCTTCCTAATGACGTTCTGCTCTTTTCATAATAATTACAATTATACATTCATGGCCTAATTAGTATCTTCACCTGTATGGACAACTTCTGCATATAAATTTTGTCAGCAGCATTTAATAAAGAATCAAATGTTTCTAAGGTTTACAGGAAGTGTTACATTGTCAAGAAATACCAGTGTTCTTTCAAAAATTGTACAATATTTTCTTTGCTCATATTTGTTTTGTTTACTATTTTTTTAAAATTAAATTGTAAATAATAAGTTACAAAATACTAATGACCTTTAATCCATGGATTGAACAATATCTGAAGTGTGATTAGCAAAACTAAAGTTTGATATTACTGCTTAAGCTATTAGAATTACAATACCAGCTGTAACTTTATTCACAAATTCTCTACTTCCAAAGCCAAATAATTAATATACAAACTATGTAGTTATTGGTTTTCAAAAATAACTTGCAATAAAAATTTGACATTTTTTCCATGCATCTGTAAACCAATAACAGCTTCATTTTTTTTATTGTTTGTATATATTTTCATTATCAAGAGAGGTTATTAAAACAGGCAAAACTCTCCATACAGTATTGTCACTCAAATGGTGATCATGTGATATTTATTGGCTTATCAAGACATGTTGCATGGTTTTTTGAGATTTGTAAATTGCAACCCCTTTTTATTTAAAAAAAATGCAAAAATGGCATTTATTTTCAACATTCCATCATCTCATTGATGCTAAAAATTTATTTTTATGTATAACTTCCTTCATCAACCAAAAGCTTTAATTTATTATGATAGGAATTTGTTGCTTCTTTTGAAAGTAATGAATTTTTTTAACATTATAGAAACTTCAATATTTTTAATAATCTTATCTTTTCAAGTATCATCATGCAATGACAATATTTATTCAGAGACAAAACTCTCCATAAAGTAGTGCCGCTCAGTGCAGGCCAGTAGGCACTAGATGGGGATTTTTTTTGCACAAACCTTTTTGCAGCCATTGATTATTCTGGCTTATGCTGAATGACACTACTGTTTGGAGAGTTTTGCTCTGCATTAACAGCTTGTGTAAGCATAGGGAATGGTGTTCATGTGATGTTAAATGACACTGTTTGTTATTAAATATGCAAAAACTGCTATGTAAGTGTAGTTAATAAAGATTATCCACTCGGATATTGGTCAGGACATCAATTATTTAACTGCAACTTCTCTTTTTAATTAATTTGGTATTTGTGTGGTGAAGAATTGTTATGTTGTTTATTTCCAATTACTTGCCATAACTTAAGTTCCAAATATGAATTCTATTATTTATAAATAGCAAATGATTTATTTTTGTTGTTGTTGTTGTTGTTATTGTTAATTTATTATGTCATATTTGGAGTATAATTATAGGTACTTTTTTTTTCCAGATTTAGAAAGTATTGTTAGACATTGTAATTGATCATGTCTTAGAATACTTGAATAGAAATGTGTAAAACATTAATAATATTTTTGCTACTTATTAAAAATTGAGGCCTCTATTATTATAAATAGTTATCATATTTTTAAATCACTTTTCTTTTTATTATTTATTAACTTGTACATTGTGAAATAATTTGTTTAGTGAGTATTAGTAAAAGTGTGGATTTTTTTTATAATATTCGGTAATTATTCAATTGTGATTTTGCATATCCTTGAATAGTGAAGACTACTCAATACCTTCTTTACTAAATCCATATTTTTTTATTGAGATATTCAATGTAAAATGTGATCTAATGCAATCTATTGTGTAAATACACTGTTAAACAAGCTATGAATTTAGACATGTACCCAGAAACAGATCTTGTAAATGGTGTTACTACATATTAATAGTCATTTTAGTTAACTTACAGCTACAAACACCTATATTTCCATATATATATTCTGGAGTTGGAAAAAATAAACTACCTGTGATATTTTTATTAGTATAATTTGGAGTCATTGTTTGCATTGCATTCTTTGTTGTATTGAATTATATAAAAATTGAGCAGCAAAAACGAAAATCAAATTGTTTTTTTTTTTAAAGAAAAATTTCAAGTTTACTGAGAAATGTTAGTGAAGGATATCAAATTTCATTTTTTGTTCAAAATAGAAAGGCTATGGCATATTATACTTATGTTCTTCATATTTATTTCATTACATGAGTTTTCTTGAAAGTTCACAATGCTCTCTGCAAGCAATGATAGACTCATGAATTCTAAATTACTCTTTCACAATATCCAAATAGTTTGCCATTGTAATGCGTTTTTGTAGAATAGCATTTGAGTTAAAAAAATTGCATGATATGATAATGTGAACCATAACAGTTTTTCCATCATGATTTATAAGTGAGAGAAGATATTCTTTCTTAATAGTGTGACTTATTTGGAGATGACAAGTCATAAATTATTTTACTGATTATAATCTTTAAATGATAATTTATTAGAGGCATGCCATGCTTGCAAATATCATTATTTTATTTTTATATCACCATCTTATTTATATTGTAGGATTCACACAGTCTGCTTATGAAAATTTATAATTGAGTTATTTTAATAAAGACTGATGTGTTCAGATACATGTCATTCTTTAGAACATTATGGTTTTATGCTTTGTGGCTAATATATATATAGAATATTTACAAATTATTTTTGCTAGATAGGTGCTTATGAAAAAGTATTTTGTTAATTTGTAATTGCATTTCTTCACTATGTGATGTCAAGAGTGTAATGCTAATATGACAGGTTTCCTAGTATTTTATTCAATCTTAGTACATATATGGCATATGTAGATGTTTTGCTAAATAGAGTGCTATAACAAATAACATTTTATTACTATTTTTAGTAAACGTTGAACAATGAATTTTCAGCAACCTTTGTTACAAGATCATGTCAAATTTCTACTTAATTTGGTTAAATAATAATAATTCTATAGTATATTTCCTTGTTCTCTTTCATTCTACATCTTTCATGTTTTACAAGATTGTAGACTAATAGAAACACAAAAAAATAATAATATAGGCTGCTAATATTAAAACTATTGAATATGAATTTACAATACATAAATTGTATTAAAATTTTATTTATTATCTTTATAAAATCTTTAAAACAAAAAAATAGATTAATTATTAATTCTTTTTTTAATTGGTGTAGTATTAGTACGAGTTTTCTTATAATATTTATGTGAACAATACCATGTAATTGACAATGTTAAATGAAAAAAATAATAATACACCTGGGTCTCTTTTTACGCGGACTTATTTAACACAATTTTGAAGTTATGCGATTCGTGTTTCACCGGAAGTCGAATTCTGATAATGCGCTATTACTTTAAATAATAAATTTTGCGCACTTATGCTATATTGAAAGTAATAGCACATTATTGGAATTCGACTTTCATATTAGTAATTTCAATATTTTCAGTGCTTTATAATAGTAAGATTTTATGCAATAATGAAATTAAAGTCATGATTTCCAAATTTTATATATACACACATTAAATTTTACAAGATTATAATGTAAATTTGTTCAAACATTGTGCATGTTAATTTTGCATTTTAAATCACATTCTGTTTTTGCTTTTTAAAAAAGAATGTAATCAATTATTATTTTCTTATTAATGACACTAATCATTAAAGTGCTCTTAAATTCCAACGAGAGCTAAATGTTTGTATGTCTGGATATCGCAAGCTTCATAAACAATTAATAAAATCATCATTTCAAAGATTAATTACTAATTACGTTGTCACCAGAAAACCATTGAAACAACATGAGTGTGAAGTTGGAGCTAGTTGTTTGCAAATGAATGTGTTTTTCGGCAAATAGCTATAATAATTAAAACATGTATAAAAAAATGTAAATTACTGTCCTGTAAATTATGCATAAAAATATATTATTTTGAATAAAATTAAATATTATAGTTAAAAAAAGTTTGTCTTGTATCAATTTTTTTCAAATTTGAAATTTTTTATTAGGCATATTTTATTTCCTTATTTTTTTTTTTTTTTTGCATGAATTTTAAAGTAATTTGTTTTTATGCGAATTTTGAAAAATCTCAGACTGCATTTCCCCTTTTTCAATGTAAGTTACATCTATTTTTGCGCGATTTTGTTTGCGCGTGTTTTCTGAGGAACCTATCTATCGCGTGAAACGAGACCCAGGTGTAATTAGAGATTTTTACTACTTCTTCAAGTTATTATTTTGTTGGGGGAAAAATAAAAATCATAAATGAACATAGAACTAGACAATTTTCTCTTGAATTACCAAAAATCATTAAGGGAGAAATGTACATTCATGGGAATTAGATATGTTAATTTATTTGTTGAATGGTGCTTAATTTTGTTAAATGGATTCATTAATTTACTTAAAATTAAATAAAAAATGTTAATTGAATAAATATTAATTAATGTCAAAATAATAACTAATTCCAGACATTATTGGAAGTATTCAATATTCTTTTTAATTTTATCTGGAGTGAAAGTGATGTCCGATTATCAGTTTCTTTTAATGTGGGATTGAAAAATTTAATAAAAACTTTTAATATTTTATATTTAATCAAAGTATTATTGCTTGGTATGTTATGTGATGTTTGAATACCAAAGTGTCATTAAATTTTAATTTAGGAATCTTTAGCTCTCAAGTATGTCACTCTATGACTGTGCTAAACTCTACATAACATAATTTATTTGTATTATTGTTTTGATATATATTATTTATTAACCAATAAATATACATTATGTAATTTTCAGTAAAAATAATTATAGGAAATTTTGAAAATTTGCTTTTAAAATAAGTTGTGCCGGAAATATATATACATAATTTCATGGAACAAATGTTATTGAAATTATTCATTTGAAAAAAAAAAAAAACTAATGTGATATATATAAACTAAAAAAAATGACAAAAATGTTAATTTTTGAAATTAAGTTCTCATCAGTATTAATGCGCAACAAATGTCTGTAAAAATCAGTTAAAAGCTCATTCCTTCATTTGGTTAAATAATAAAAATAATTGCAGTGCAAATAGTAAAAAGTTACACAGATGTCAATGTTGATTTATTCTCTCATTTCTATCAGTTCATTAATTAATCTGGTTTAGTTGTTATTACTTTTCTTTTGTCTAAAAGGTTTGATGCAATAATAGAGTGGCTGATGCTGAAGATCAATTGTGACCAACTCTACCATTTTATGGGGTTCCAATTTCTGATGAACTCCTAAGCAAGAATCCATAAAATATTATTCACTTTTGTATTTAAATGGTTTAGTTAAAATATAAATAATTAAGATGTCAATATAATTTGATAATGGTGCATGTATGAATTGTTAATTTTCTCAAAAACTTATTGTTGTGAAAGTTGAGAGAAATTAGCATTGTAGATTTGTGAGTAAAACATCTCTGTGCGGAGTTGGTGACTCATTATAACTTGATCATGAGCAAACATTATTATTCACATTGTCTTAAACTGATCATTTGAGATAGAAATGTTCTATTGACTATTAAATTAGCAGCAGTTTGATCATTCCTTGAGCTAGTCATATTTTAGAGTCACTTTAAAAGAAATGCTTTTAAAAATCATTGAGTAATAGTAGCATTGCCAATAATATTCTGAGGCTATCACTAAATAAAAGAATATATATTGTTAGAATGTCTTTCATTCTGATACAATGTATATCTGTATATATAAATTAAATTTCTTTCCAAAGACTTACTGAATAACTAGGGAAGACTTATATTCGTGATATATACTATAGTCAATCGATAACATATGATCATTAAGATATTTTAACTTACTCATTATATACTGGAAAATATTTCTGGTATAATAAGAAATGATTATATAATCTGATAATACTGAACAGTCATCACTTTATAAATCATTAAGATATCAACATGATATTCTTTACTGAAATCTTTAAATAAATATTACTTTTCTATTTTCATCTTTTTCTGCCCCTCCCCCCTCTTTGCCTTTTGTTTATGCTGATTGCATGTATATATGTAAGACTCTCCATCAAAAGCAGATGGAGAAACCAAGCAATAGAATATGTCTACAATAAAATAATAATACTTGGCATTGTTGACGATGCGTTGCCATTGATTTCCACTCTGTTCATGCTCCTTGCAAGTTTTATCGACGATATTTTAATATTATTATTTTATACAGTAGAGTAAGAATATATTATTTTTAAATATATCTTTAAAATTAAATTCAAGCAAACTTGTGTTCAAGATTTGTTTTAATTTTAACAACAGAAGCAGTTTCCTGTTAAATTTTGAAAAAGATTCCTGAGAATGCTTGTCAGTGTACCAACTGTTGTTTGTAAAGTAAATGTTAACAAATCAGAATCCTTTTAGCTACAAGTTAATTTCTTTTAAAAGCTTTTGTTCAGTTTTTTTTTTTACTTTCAGACTACCATCAAGTTAATTGAAAATTTTAAATAAAATTGAGAGTGGGAGGGAGAGAATTATAGGGAAGTTAGAATGACTCATACACCCAATATTAATATTAATACGTTTAATTTTAACCTTTCTGACGTTTTCAAAATGTTATAATTAGTAAAACTTATTAGTAAAACATATTTTTTACGTATCACATTAAAGTATAGTCAATTTTTCAGAAGATCTATAGATATTTGAGATTCGAAAGACAAGGAGATATATACACAGTTCCATTCTGATGGATAGTCGGTTGTTTTTCTTCACTTTTTTCAATATGAAATTGTTTTGTGTGGTTTAGCACATAGTTAGAATGCTAAATTAGAAAATTAATGTCTTTTAATCTAAACTCATCTTGTCCTTTATGTGTCTAAATTAGCCATTCTTTTAATAAAATCTAAAATTATTTTAGAAACCCTGTTTTTCACTAGCTATTTTTTTTAATTACCAAATTTTTTAAATAATCACTATATTAATTAATTATTGTCATATCTATTAAATGCAAAGTAAACTGTACAATTTTTTTTTTAGATTACGGGTGTAAACATTAAGGTAAATAGTTAGGGTAATGCATTAATAAGTAACTAGCATTCACTTATCTTTTTTTTTTACATTTAGTTTGAAAGTTTTGTGAGATGTTTTATTTTTCATTAATTTAGTACACACACATCTATGAAACAATAAATGTCATATATCATTTTTATATGGATCAGGTGCATTTTATTTGAGTTATTACACAAACTAATTGCTACTTTTCCTTTTATTTTCTAATGAAAAATACATAAAACAAAGTAGTAAAAGCAATCATTTCTCAACTGTGTGTGTAGGTATAGATGGTCTTTATATAAATGTATATTGAGATATTAAATATTTTATATTTTAAAATATTTTTAAGCAGAAGATAAACTTTTATTAAACATAATGTGTGAAATTTATTGAAATTAGAATGCAAAAAAAATATTTTTTATTGTATATATTCTGCATCTATATTCATAATAAATAGTTCTGTTATTGTATGTTTATGTGTACACAGTACTCTTTAAATATGCTTTCAAAATAATAAAGTCTATACTGTTGAATACATCTTTTAACACCATTGTCATAATCTTATATATGTTCAGCATGGATAATTTTGTTCTAAGTATATAAGATATATATATATCTGTGGCAGTTATTATGTTTATGGAAAATTTAACTAAGTAATTGTAAATAATATATTATTTATAATAAAATAGTTTTTGTAGAAATTAACAATCTTGAAATTAATATTGTTACTACTATTTTATAATATATTTGCCCAGTTATCCCTTGCTTTTGGACAGAAAATTGAATATACATGCACCTTATACTTTTTCTGATAATGGATTTTTTTCTTTAAGCTTTTGAAACATTTATTATTTAGCTAGATTGATCAAATGACTAACTTCTGAATGACAATGATGAAAAAACAGAGAGAAGCATAGTTATTTCATTTTGAAGAGAATGAAGAGGTTATGAGTGGAGAAAGAAAGTATGTATATATTATCATTACTTATATTTGAAAACATAAAAAGAAAATGTATTTAGACTATGGTATTGATATTTCAATAATGACATTGAGCACATGTCATAAGAGAAGTTTTGGTAACATTAGAAATGGTCAAGAAGAAGTAATCTGACAGAACTACAAAAATTTTTTTTTAGCCATGAATCAATTAGGTAAGAGAGAAATAAATAAAACATTTAGTGAGAGTCTTCAAAAATAAAAGGAAACTATACAACAACAAAAAACTGATAAAAAGGTGATTCATTAAATATATATAAAGAATTAATCACGTTTGAAGTTCAATGTTTGTTTCAGTGAAAATTTATTAACATGAACAATTCTTATTTGATTGCAGTCTGATTAATATAATTGAACTTTTAATTATTGTGTATAGTAAATATTTTTTTTGGATATATAGCCTAGAATAGATATTTATATAGAAATTAATTTAATACAGTATATATTAAAAAAATCAAGATAATTTGGTTATGAACAAAATTTAATTATAAATATATAATATTTAAAATATTGTGCTTTAAATAAAATTAATCAGGTAAATTATTTTAATTTGACATCTTATGATTTTTATTTTTAATTAAACCAATAAAAATAGCAGATTCATTATTCATTTTAATCAAATTTTTGTTCTATATATATAAAATGAAATTAAATAACATACTACTTTCTGTTGGTACGCAAATATACTCAAAATATGATGACTAACTTCTCTATTTCCACAGCACCTCTGAGAAATCAAAACTTTTTTGTTAAGTTGAAATAAAAAATCATGCAATATTTCTAGGAAATAAAATTAAAATTGTTAACTATCATGAAAAATAGTACTAATTCCATAGCAACTTTTTAGATCTTTAAACTTATAATTAGTCTAATATCTCATCCATAAATACTATTTTTTCTATCTATAATTTTTATAAGAATAAATATATTTTTATCATCAAATTTTTTTTTTTATTAATCTTCTTGGGCTTTTATAAAAAAAAAAAAACAAAACATTCCGATGGGACTTAAATTGTAGATATTCATAAAAGATCTCTTTAGCCATGTTATTTATTATTTGGCAGCTTAATTGTATAAAAATTTGGCTTTAGCTTTGAATCCATTATCATATATGAATATTTGGAATAGTAAACATATTTTTGAAATTACAGTATCTGTATTTAGAAAAAATGAAACTTTTATTCTAGAGAATACATAATACAGATTTTTTAAAAACTCAAAATTAAAATCGCTAAGCAAATGAATCATCCTTAAATTTTTTTTTAATGATGAATTTGAATCTTTAAAAGATCTTAATTGTCTCAAATTTCACTTTAATGAAGCTAATCATCAAGCATATACAAAAGTATCATTCTGTTAATGTTAGTGTGATTCATGATTAATACAGAAAAAAAAAAGACTAAGATCTTAGTTTGCATTTTAGTTTCAAGAAGTCTATGAAGTTCTTGTTGGACACTTATGAGGAATTTCTTTTTGAATCTAAATTTTTTATTGATTTTGTAAGAAATACTATTATAAATTGTGGAAGATTATACTCTTGTTGTTGACCAAAATTCAAATCAACATTATTTTGATATAATATTCTATTTATAGAGGGTTTGTACATGACCTTCAACTATTCATGTTATCTCATACTGCTGACACACTTGATCACACACATGTTGAAAAGATGACTTATGGGCAACATGGATAGGATGAGAAGGTTGGTTCCAAGGTAGGCTTTGAGCATTCCATCATCAGATTTTCAATGAAATAGATTGCTGAAGAGTTGTGGGTAGGGTGGATTGAAGCCTATCCATTAAAATATGAAGATTGGCTATCGTAATTAATGTAAGCTGAGTATGAATTGCATATACGTGTGGATATGATAAATCTGGATCAACTGATGAGTGCTGGTTTAGCACAAAATAGGTATATTAGTGATTATTTATCTTTTCAATATGTGTGTGATCAAGTGTGGCAGCAGTATGAGATAGTGTGGATAGTTGAGGGTCATGTGAAAGTCTGAGTTTGAACCCCTTGTTGATTACATATTGGAGTGCAGGTATGAAAAGCCTGTACTGTAGAAAAAAATTCATATAATATTCTATTGTATATGATCAAGTGTTTTAATATCTTTTATAGAATGAAGCTCAATATTATTTAGTATCAAAAACTATTTTTTCAAAATTCTATCCATATTAATATTTTTTTTTTTTTCAGCTGATACTTAAAACCTTATTTTCAATTAACAATTTAATAATAGTTAGTTATTGTTGGACATATATATATATATATTTAAGGAAAATCTTTATTATTTATGTATTTTAAGATATCAAAGATTTTCATTGTGAACATTGGTTAATATATTATCTAAAAAATGGTCTCTGATTTTACATTGTAATAGTCATAATAGCTCAAGTATAATATTATCTGATTTACTATAAACGATTTGCAAAGTGTCACTCAATGAGTTAAATATGAAATAAAATTAAAAATTTGCATTTATTAAGTTATTTTCTAATTGCTGAAAGATGGAAAAATTAAGAAAGCAGTTTCTACTATTGATTTATGAGAAAATCTTTTTTTTTAAGTGAATTAGCTTTATAAGCAACCCAGCTCTAATGGATAACAAAGGAGTATGAGTTTAGGAATTGCTATTTAATGTAGTTTTATATTTCTAACTTGATATTAAATTATTACAACCAAATAGTATAGAATCATTTTATCATTACTGATTAACAAATAAATAAATTTTCAATTGAAAATACTGATTCATGTTAAATCACATCAACAGTAATACAAGGAGTTAGATATTATCGACATTGTTTGATAAAGGCAAATTTATTTCAAATCAAATCCTACTAAAGTAAAGCAATTATAATAAAGATAAAACTCATTGCATAGTAAAAGTCTTTATAAGAGGGGCCTTTTTTTCTCTTTTGTTAAAGAACCATTGAAGGGAAGGGCATTACATTGCTTACCCAGCTTGCTAATTAGCAAGTGGTGTGGGTTTGAATAATTTTCTAAATTTGTTTTACACCTTAACTAAAAATTTCTAAATATGTATTTATTAATCATTATTAATCAACAAATGGTTATCTAGATTAAAACTTTTTCAGTTTTTCTCTGACTTAGATTTGTCTGAGCTTCAGGTATTATTGAGGGTGTACAACTGCTGCATCTTGAACCCTTTTTAATCATATATTTTAAATGAGAAATCATTTCCTGTTTTTAAAAAAAAAAATCTATCTATTATGTATATAAATTTGAAAATTTGTTTGTAATAACTTAACAAATATTGTATCAATTTTGATTAATCTTGAATGATTTTCTCTCTCTCTCTTTTGGAGAATTACATAGGCTATGATTTTTGCTTGATGGTATTTAATTGTTTAGAAAAAATTGGTAATTTACTCCTATCATGACAAATCCACAAATCTAGAATTTGATAGTTTGTACTAGCAGTGTGACCTCTAAGGAATTTTTCATTATTTAAATGTAATATTTTCAATCACTGAAAAAAAATGTCTATAGTAAGAAGATTGGAACAAAATGTATTTGTGGAGTTATTAAGTAACAAAAAAACATTCAAATTTATATATATAAGGCTATGTAAATAAATATAGTGATGTATATAATTGTAATCTTGTGGAAGGAAATTTTTATGCATGTGCTATTTGATTAAATTTACATGCACTCAACCATCAATAAGTGTTTTATAAACATAAGTGAAACACTTATGCTTAGAGTTTGTTTTTATATAAATCAACTCTTATTGTTTGTGCTTTTAAATCAGAACTGTGATATATAAACTAAATTTGTACAAATAATTTGCAATACCAGGCTCCTAACGAGTTCAAATCCTGATTTAAGCATGGTCAATAAGGGTTGGCTTATATAAAAATAAGTTCTAAGCATAGGTGTCACCCTTATGCTTTTAAAACACTTATTGACAAGTGAATGCACATAAATTTAATCTAATAGTACATGTATGAAGATTAATTTCCTTCTACAAGATTACAAATGCATAAGACTAATAAAAATATATTGAATTGTTATTTAAAAATATTACAGTGAACTGATTGTTAATTTATTACACACACTGCTATTATTTTTAAAAGTAAGTAATTTAGAAAAATTAGAAGGATTCGCAGTTAACAACCAGATAAATACTAAAGTTTGTAAACAAATAAGTCAGAAATATTTAAATTAAAGACAGTTCTATCTTTTAATCTTTTTTAAATTTGAAAAGTGTATTTGCTTAATTGTTTTTAAAAATTTGGTAATTTTCTACTAATGTGAATTAAGCCACAGGAACAGCTAGTCTATTATATATATAAATTTGAAAGTTTGTTTGTTATTTCATAACTCAACAAATATTGTTCCAATCTTGATGCATATTACACAATTGTTTTTTTTTTTTTTTGGCAAATTATGATTTTTGCTTTATGGTTCTTAATTGTTTGGAAAAATTTGAGAACTTACTACTGATGTGAGCTAAGCTATAGATACAGAATTTGAAAATTTGTGCTAGCAATGTCCCCTAGGAAATTTTTCATTTTCTAAAAGTAATATTTTTTAGCAAATACGAAAATTATCAATATATTATTTCACTGAAAAAAAATTGTGTGTACTAAGAAGATTGGAGCAATATTTATTGAGTTATTACGAAACAAACAAACAACTAAACTTTCAAGATTATATATATTTTAGAAAATTTGAAAATTATCAATACATTATTTCACTGAAAAAAAAAAGTATTTTAAGTAAATTAGGGTAATATTTGTGGAGTTATTAAATAATAACAGTCGAACATACTTTCAAATTTATATATATAAGGCTAATAAAAATATATTTGAAGGATTATTTAAAAGATTGTAGTGGATAATTTTTAATATTATTTAAAGTAATTTATAACGTTCTTAATAAGATTGTTAATTTATTATGCAATGTTATTATTTTTAAAAGCAAGTAATTGAGAAAAACCTGGATTGATTGTCTGCACATTATATAAGACAAATATGTTAAAAGAATTATGTATGAAAGTGAGAATCAGTAATAGATGTTATAGATTTGCAGTCAACAACCAGGAAAAATATTGTAGCTCTAAAACAAATAATTCAGAAATATTTAAAGATAGCTCTATTGTATGTAAGTTGCCAGTAATGTTTTATCGTTTATCCTTTATATAAAATTGATCAATTTGTTACTTAATATTCTCAACAAATATGGGACAAATCTCAATGAATCTTCACAATTTTTTTTTCTTATATAGATTATGGATTTTTGCTTTATGTTATTTAATTGTTTTTAAAAAAATGTTGTAATTCTCTACTATCATGAGTGAAGTCATGGGGATAGGTAGTATTTAAATAAAAATAATATGCTAAAAAGCAGAAATGTCAGATTTCTTCAATGTCTCATTCATTCAAGTTCATTTCGTTAAACTAATGACAATTTACTATGTTTATTAATAATAATAAAGTACAAATTTTTAAACTCATTAAATTTTAATAAAAGATACCTTATCAAAAAAGTTACAATGATTATGACTTTTTTAATTATTTAAGTCCAAACATTCCATCCTAGATAAAGTCTAGTCTTGATCAGAATCTTGCTGAATAATGCATTTCTTTAGTATGACATCATGATTTGAGGTTCAGTAATGGAATCAACAAATAAAAGTTAAATTTTAGATAGCTATGCTGTAATAATATAGCTTGGTACATAGTTATCTAGAAGTTCTTAACTTGAATGTAAAGGTTTTGAGATGATTTATATTGATTATATGAGTGTTGATGTTCTGATCATAAAACTAAACAAAAGCAATATATTGCAGCTTTTAGATATATTATATTTGTAATGAAGGTGCCATACATTCATAAGTACCAAAAGGATTTACTTTTATATAAATTTAATTGATTTGATGGATTTTTTTATCTTCTGATCTCTCATGTTTAAAACCATTAATGCAAAGAGAAGAAAGCTGAGGAACTGAATTAAAGCATTAGAAATTTTTAAAAAAATTATTATTTATATCACAAAAAAAAAGTCCATCATCCCCTGCCTTCTTTTAACATTATTCACCTGTATTCTGCCCATTCTTTTTCTGTATATTTTAAATGGGCTTAAGATCCTACATATGAGGGGTCAGAGTGACACAGTCAACATGGATATGGCTTTGAACCTGCCATCATATTTTCAATGATATAGATAACTGAAGAGTTGTAGAGTGGAGATGATTGAAGCCTGTTTATTAAAGTTTGAAGACTTGCTATCTTAATATAAACCAAGCACTGATTATATATATATATATATATATATGTGTGTGTGTGTGGGTGTGTGTGTGAGATGATGGTCCAGACCAACTGATGAGTGCGGATTAAGCACAGAATACATATATTAAAGATCACTTATCTTTTTCACATATATATGGTCATGTAGATGACTGAAAGGAGCTTGAAAGTCAGTTCAAATCCTCTCTAATTATATTATGTATATTGTGACAGATACTGGAACAAGAATTGAATCACAAGCAAATGGTGATTGTGTAAAAATATGCAAGCATCCAATTATAATTGCTTTTATTTATTTTAAATAATTATTATATTTATATTTTAAAAATTATTGAATCAGATTAGATATGAATTTCTATCTTAACCTAAATGTTACATATAACTAATAAAATAATCATAATAAACTTCTAATTATCTATTAAATATCTATTAATTCCAAATCAAGTAATTTGTTACCACTTAAAAATGTATATCTGGTCCAAATGATAAAATATTAAAATACAAAGAGAATAATATGTGATTGTATAAACATCCATCTATTATTACTTATAATAAATTATGTAGTATAAGTCAATATAGGAATATTATCTTGTCAAAATATTATTAGTCAATAGATTTGCATTATAAAATTGAATGACAACTAAGCAAGTTTATATGTTTTAAGTGAATTTAAAGTTTATTCATCATCATCATCATTATCAACCATTATCAATCCACTGCAGGATGAAGGTCTCTCCAAGTTTAATCCATCTTCTCCGATCTTTAGCTTCTCTTCTCCACATCACCCCTACACATTTTCTTATTTCATCCATCCATCTTACATGTGGTCTCCTTCTGGGTCTTTTACAATCTGTTGGAATCCAGTTTAAAATTTCAATTGTCCATCTATTATCATCTCTTCTAGCAATATGTCCAGCCCAACTCCACTTCAATCTTTTAATTTTTTCAATGAGGTCAGTAACACCTGTTTGTTCTCTTACCCATACATTGCGTTTTCGATCTCTTCTTGTTACTCCCAACATACATCTCTCCATACTTCTTTGAGTGGTCTGAAGTCTCTGTATTGATCTTCTATTAAGTGTCCAAGTCTCAGATCCATAAGTAAGAACTGGTAAAACACATTTGTTAAAAACCTTTCTTTTCAAACACATAGGCATATTTCCTTTTAATATCAAGTTATTTCTACCAAAAGCACTCCAACCAAGTTTAATTCTATGATTAATTTCCTCTATTATGTTTCCATCTGTATTAATAATCTGACCAAGGTATTTGTAACTCTTAACTTCTTCTAATTCATCATAATCAATCTTTATTTTCATATTTTGAGCAAATCGATTAAACATTACTTTAGTCTTTTTAACATTTATCTTTAGTCCTACTTTCCTACTTTCATCTGATAACTCCTGCAACATTTCCTGCAGCTCGGAAGCATTATTTGCAAAAACAACTACATCATCTGCGAAATCTAAATGACTTAAATAATCTCCATTTACTTTCACTTCTTTAGTTTCCCATTTTAATCCACAAAATACTTCTTGCAGCACTGCTGTAAAAAGTTTTGGAGATATGGAGTCACCTTGTCTTACACCTTTCTCAATGTTGACTTTCCCAGTATCATTATGTAATCTAATTGTTGCTGTTGCATTTTTATAAATATTCTTTAAAATATGACAATATCCTGGATCTATACCTTGATGATCCAATGCTTTAATCACTGAAGAAATGTTTATAGAATCAAATGCCTTTTCATAATCTACAAATCCAAAACATAATGACAACTCATATTCATTTGTCCTTTCTATAACTTCTCTCAATACTTGAATATGATCTACTGTACTAAAACCACTATTAAATCCAGCTTGTTCTCTTGGTTGGTGAAAATCCAAGGTTCTCTGTAGACGAGTTGTAATTATCTTGGTAAAAATTTTATATAAAACTGATAAAAGGCTGATAGGTCTGTAATTTCTAATATCTTCTTTATCACCTTTTTTAAATATTAATATTATTACTGCATTCTTCCAATCATCCGGTACATCTTTATCATTTAGACATTTGGTATATAACTTTGCTAATATTTTTTCTGTTTCTTCACCTGCTTCTTTTAATATATCAATTATAATTCCATCATTACCTGGAGCCTTTCCTTTTTTCATACATTTAATTGCATTTCTCACTTCTTCATTTAAAATTCTGGGCAATTCGGAAGATGTAATAGATATAGGAGGTACTTGTTCTTTATTACTATATAATTCTTGATAAAAATCTTCTACCAATTTCATAATGTCATCCCTCTTTTTAGTAATAATTCCATCTTTTTTCCTTATTGCAGATGTAAATTTCCTACCAATACCAAAATGTTGTTTTACATTCTTAAGACTTTTATTTTCCTCTACAGCTTTTCTTGCTAGTTCACAGTTATACTTTCTTATATCATTTTCAACTCTTTTCCGCACCATTTTACAAAATTCGAGATATTCAATTCTTTTTAATGCATCATTCTTGCATATCTTCATATTCCTTCTTTTCTTCATAAGTTCTCTAGTCTCAGTAGAAATTTTATTAGTCAATTGCTGCTTTTTTCTACCAGCTATCTTTGTTGCAGTTTTTAAAAGTGTATCAGTTATTTTCATATTAATTTCATTCAAATCTGAATCATGTTCAAAATCTACTAATACTTGAAACCGATTTGTAAGTTCTAATTTAAATTCATTAGAATGTTTCTGAAGATTAGGAATATCAACTGTAAATATAGTTTTTCTTAATAATTTTTGTCTCTCTAGTTTTACATTAACATGTATCTTACCCCTTACTAATCGATGATCACTTCCTGTGTTAAATTTATTAAGAACATTACAATCTTGAAATATGTATTTCCTGTTAGTCAAAATATAATCCAATTCTGCTGTACCTTCATTTGGATGCTTCCATGTCCATTTCCTTCTAACATTTTTCTCAAAAAAAGAATTCATAATATAAAGTTTTTCCTTCTCTGCAAACTCCACAAGTCTATGTCCTCTCTCATTTCTATTACCATAAGCAAAATTACCTACAACACTTTCATCTTTCATTTGTTTACCAATTCTAGCATTAAAATCTTCCATAACAATTTTAAAATGTTGTTTACTCTGATCAAAAGCCTTTTGTACATCCATATAAAAATCTTCTACTACTTCATCACTGTGAGAACTTGTTGGGGCATAAACCTGAATTATCTGCATTTGATATCTGCTATTAAGTTGTATAACTAATCTTGCCACTCTGTCTGATACACCATCAATCTCCACAATATTGTTCTTCCACTTTTTATTTATAATGAATCCTACTCCACTTGTATTTCCAATATTTGTGCCTTTATAATAGAGCATATGTCCACTTTTTAAATCAATTGTCTCTTCACCTTTTCTTCTAACTTCACAAAGTCCAATAATATCCCATTTAATATAAGAGAATTCTTCTTCTAATTCTTGCAATCTTCCTTCACTTGAAAGTGGTCTGCAGTTGTAAGTACCTAAATAAAAAGTCATCATCAAATGGCAGCCTGGGTCCGCCTCCAGGATATTCTTAGCACCCTCCGCCTTCGGCCACCAACCGCTGCCTTGGTTGGTGACTTTACAGCCTCCTGGGATTAAGGACCATGCTTTATTTTTGTCTGTCATAATTGTATAATTGGGAAAAATCTTTATCATTTACACAAACATTCATTCTGCCTTATCAGGCACTGAGAAGAAAGACCATGGTGTTTCTTGATCTTAAACTCAGAGGTAAAAAGCCAATAAACTCACCACGCTGGCTAATGCGTGTTGGTGAGCAGCCCATCCATGTCCGTATACTATATGAATAAACATATAGTAATAACAGCTGCAACGACAAGAACATATGGAGTGGACATTAGGAATTTGCCCTGCTCGGTTCCTTTAAGGCCTCCAAGAGGAATCAAAGGGTCTCCTTTCAGTTAATAGCAAAACTCCTTTCTGCAGCCAAAGTTTATTAACAATGAATATATATAAAAAATGTATATGACAGATAAAAAAAATAAGCATTTGAAATATATATAATCTAATTAAATATTATGAGATATATTCTCCATTGAAATCAATTTAATAAAATAAGTGATTGTATATCAAAATTCACCTATAAAATGTTTAATCTATAATATATATATATATATATATATATAATATATATATACCTATGTGACATGAAACATGTTGTTGAACTTATATACTCTTGAAGTACAAGAAAATTAATGATATTTGTAATCTTTATAATTTAATTGAAATGAAATATAATAAACATAAATCTGCTTATTCCTTCACATTGTTTTAATAAAATACCAATGAATAATTTCTATGATGTAGTTCTTTTAGTCTCTCAATATTTTTAGAAGTTATATTCAAAAATAATTTATAACCAAGGAATAAGAAGATAATATTTTTAAATCAAAATTATAATTATTAAAATTTGAGATATAAATTTACATTTAGATAACTTAACTCTCTTATATTCCATATATATAAAATGATTATTTAACTTAAAATATAATGAGTTATATTAATAAATATTATATATAGATAAAAATAATAATAATAATAATACAAATTATCATACAACCTGATTAATCATCCTTCAATATGATATTTCAAAGTAATACCACAGTTTTATTATCTAATCCTTGAATTATAATTTGATGATATTTTATTACTCCAAATAAAGTAGAAATATCATGAAAAGTTATCTGATACAAAACACATTTTGTATATTTTGATATTCTCCAAATATTAAAGTTATCTTTTCTGTTTAGCATATATTCAATACTAAAAGACATAATAATTGAACAAATGCAAGTTTCCACCCATGACGATGCATGAAAATAATCCTTATACACAATATTAAGTTGTTAACCTTTAAAATTATTGAAACATTTTGTTCATGCAATATCCATTTTTAGTAAAGAAAATGTTAAAATGACTTTGAACACTATAAATTTACTTTCTCATTCCCTTAACAATTTTCAATAATCTTGTCCAGTTTTACTGGACAAATATAATCCATCTTACCCCATCATTTTTTATGATTAATAAGTAAATACTTTTGAAATAAAATAAAAAAAATTATATGAAAGAGCTTAGGTCTGCATCTATGAAAGTCAAAACATCAGAGAACAAGTTCAAATCATTCAGTCCCTTTTATAATCTTGTATAATTGATGTCATTAAATCAAAGGTAACACTCTTTTATGACTATTATTGAAATACCACATGCTCCATATTTAAAATTACCTTTACAGCAATAATAAAATAAAAGGAAATAAAAAATTCATAATCATTACATAGAACATAACAGCAAACACATTTAATACATTAAATATTCATGTGTATTGTTTATAATCTATTTTTATGAATGCAATAACCAAAAAACACATATAAAAATAATAATTTCATTAAACATTATAAACTTTATTTTAAGCAACCAAAATTAATTCACAATTTTGTGCTGCCATAATAATAATGCATTTCTGACCTTAATATTCTGTTGTCTTAGTAACTTATTTTAAAGCTCTTAGCTGATACTTTCTTCATTAAAAGTATTGGTGGTCGAGAGGTCAGCGTGACTGCTTTGCACTTGCAGGCAGTTGCCCAGGTTGCGGGTTCACGTCCCGGCCAATGCTATGACCCTTAAAAAAAAAAAAAGTCAACTAAGAAAAAAAAATTATACTTGACATTCTATGATATACTGAATTCACACCAAATTTCAGTGTCACAATATATATGTTATTAACTAGAAAGTTGCTTTCCGTTTTTTTTTTTTTTTGCATCCAAATTCTACAAATGTTGATTGCATTTAGCAATATTAAAACTATTGTATCCAGATAGAATATGAGTTAAGATTTTTTTCACATCTCTGTTGTTCTATATAAATTAGCCTCCTGATGCAATAAAAAACCATAAAAATACATTTTTATAATAGTACACTTCTATAGGAACTTGTCTTTATGTTGATTTGGTTTTCATTAGTACTTCCTTCATTTTTCATTTCTTTAAAAGAAATTTTTTTTTTTAAGAGAAAAAAATTAGTAAAACATTATTTTATTTTTATCTCTGAAAATAGTTTTATACAACTTTAAGATTTAAAAAAAAAAAATCTTATATTTTAGGGTGGGGGGGGGAGAATATCCTTTATAAAATTATACTGAGTTAAGGTACGTATTTATTTTTGCTGTGCACAACCTAAGAGCCAAAGTATTGACTAACTAACTTTTCTGATCTCTTACTCAATACTATAGTCTTTATATATATCATTATTAAGTTTAATAAATAGTTTTTAAATTAAAGATATAAAAATAAATTCCAGAACTTTTCTTGACTAATAAAATTGAAAGGTAAAAGAAATTTTGATTTATTATACTTTTGTTATAGTATTCAGAATCTTAAAAACTTTCTTACATTAAATTCAAAACAGAATATGTATTTTTTCTAATTTATTACATATGTATGTAATATATAAGTACTTAGAAAAATATTCCTTTGAATTTAAACAAAGCAGTGAATATTAACATTTTATATATTATTTCATCTTTTTAATTTCTACTTTAATCTTTTCAATTTTTTTTAATTTTGTTTTCTTTGCTTAACTTAATTATTTATTATTTTCACTTATTGAAACAGAGTTCTATCAACTCTTATTAAATATATCTTTCATCACTATTACATATTTTTATTATTTGATCTGAGTCTTTCCTAAACATGTTTCATTTCAATAATAAATATTCTGGATTTTCGTATTCTGCATTTATAGATATCATATCATAAATTTAAATGCTTTCTTATTTTTGTCTAATTCTCTTTCCAAAGTTCGTTTATGCCTTTGTATCAATGATTTAACTTGAGATGCACATATTTTCAAATATGAACAAAACTATTGGGGGGGTGGGGGTGAGATTTTAAGAATTTATTTAAATATAAGAAGAAAATTAACTTATGCTATGCAAAGATTTTGCAAATCTTTTTAATCTTAGCACAATCTTAATTTTATTAGAGACACTTGTAAAAATTCAAAGAATGTGAACTATAGAAATATTAATAATCTCTGGTTTAAATAATAATTTAGCCTGTTTCCTATTGCTTTGTATATCTTCAGTAACAATATTGTTTTTGTTTTGGTATCAATTTATTCTCTTATCATATTTTTTATTTTTACTATGATGTTGTTCCGATTTTTGACAAAATATTTCTTCTAAGTTTTTTGCATATTTTATTATTTATCTTTCTAATTATCTTTTCAATTGTTCTAATCAAATACTGATTTTGAAATTCTATTCTCATTCACATATCACACAACTTGTTTTTATCATTTTTTTATGTGAAATTGTTACCAACTCATTTAATATAAAATGTGTTATTTGTTTAAGTAACATTTAGGACTAGCACTGTTTTTTCTATAATTCAATTTACTTTATGACAATTTTTTTGATTCAACATTCATCCCATCACTTCTTTTTCGTTTTTGTCTTAAATGTTTAACTTTTTTTATTATAATGCACATTCCATTTTATTAATGATGTTTGATTCTTATATATTTATATTGTGAGAATACATCAAACTTCTCACATTTATATGTAAAAAAAATGCAACACACACATCTATCTTGAATATTATTATTAACAATAATCATTAAAAAAACTTATTAATTTTATATATTAATAATTGCACACAAACTGACATTTAAAAATTATAACTTTAATGATTCTTAACTATACTGACGTGTAGATAATTACACTATATATATATATATAAGCCCAAAATTATCAAAGGAATGAAATTACTATTAAATTTTAATTTTCCTTTGACACTCATTCATTAAATATACAGATAATAAAAATGATATGATAATTGAAACAAGAAAAATATGAACTTAAAGTGACAAGTTATATAGAATGGTTAGCAGAAAGAGAGGAATAAAAACATTTTTTTTTTATTTTTCTTGAAAATAAAAGGGAGATTCAAACATAACACTGATTAGTCAATATGTTTTTGAGTAAAATGTAAGTTTGAATCCACTACTCAAAGCCATTCAACAGCAATCAGTAAAATATCATATCTCCAAACAAGATAATTTTGGAGAATAAAAAAAAACATGCTTATAATTAGGAAAAGGCTTAATATACATAAAAATATACTTTACAAATATCAAAAATCTCTTTTAAATACATATAAAGCTTTAACCTTAATACTATGTGCCTTGAGTGCTTAATTTTACCACAAGAGGGACCTCTACAAATCAACACAAGATTACGTTTTTTATAAAGAGTGGCCAGCTTATCTTCAACGTACTTTCTAATTATATAGGCATATCTAAAGCATTTTGATTTGAGAGTGTGAAGCTAGTAAGTTCTTCACTAATTATGTCCTCTACCTTGTTTAGAAATCAACATTTGCAAAATCTTTTGATTCACAGCAAGTTAATATTTAGATCTTCGAATTAGAACTTACTAGCTTTACACTCTCAAATCAAAATGCTTTAGATTGTCTTATATAATTAGAAAGTAGGTTGAAAATAAGATGGTCACTCTTATCTTTATAAAAGTCATAATCTTGTGTTAAGATTTGTAGAGGTCCCTCTTGTGGTAAAATTAAGCACTCAAGGCACACAGTATTAAGGTTAAAACCTTATATGTATTTATGTGCTGACCATGCACTTAATAAGCATTAATGTTTAAAAATCTCTTTCGTAATCCGATTGAATCTGAACATTAAAAAATAATCAACCACTTTATCATTATTTAGAGGATCATGTAAAATAAAACTACATTGTCAAATTTCAATATTACCAATAACTTCACAGTTATGCAATTATGATGGGCTATAAGGGGTTAACATCATAGAGATTGAATGTTGACCATACTACCATAATGTCGAATCTGATTTTAATGAAAAGCAACTACTATCAAAATGTACTATCACAAACCAGAGGAAATTCTTAGATGGAAATTATTATCATAAATGAAATGATGGAGTCACCATTGGGAAATTCAAACAGCATTTGAACATGTAATAATATTTTTTGAAAGATGAGAAAGACAGGATCCTTAAAATTAAAATTTAATTCATTCATCAATATGAATTGTTTATAAATTAATCTTAGGCTTGACTACACACGATTGTCATCATACATAGGATTCTCTTTTATATATATATTTTTTTACTTTACTATTTTTTTCTTTTGATAATAGATCAAGCTTCATTTAACTATAATCTAAAGTTAGTGATAATTTTTGATTATTAATAAAACATAAAAACAAAAACCCCAAGTTAACTTAACAACCATTGTGACTATCTACAGATTCAAAAGAGCAAGACTTATTACTTTACTTAACTTTAGATATGCAGTACTGCAATTATAAAATTCTATTACAAATATTATTTATTTGTTGTAATTAATATATTAGTTTTTTTTTTTTTTATATTCGAATGAGTGATTAATATTTCTGTATACTTTAACATACCCAAGAATAGGCTTTAAGATAAAAGATAATATCTATAATTTATATCTTTTCAGTATTATATCATGGGGATAGGAAAGTCAACTATAATACATAGGTTACTATTTGAATGAAGAGCCAAATTTGTTTTATGTTAGAATACTGAATTAGTACATTCGAATAATGAATGATCATTCCTCATAAGAATATATATATATATTATATAGCTTACTATATAATAGAAATGTAAAAACAAAAATATGATCATACTTATTCTATTTTCAATTTTTTTTATTGGTTATATAATTCATATTATGTTAAATTGAATTGCACATACAGTTTGTTATTGATGTGATCTTATTAAACATTAGTTATTATAATTATATTCATGATTGTTTATATATTTCACAATTCATCATATCCCAACACACCATGTATATATATATAATTGGTATGCAAGCAATATGTAATCATATCCCTGAACTAGAACTCGTACATTTTTCTGAGTTCGAATTCCATGGAATAACAAGAGTAGATTAAAGGGTACATGGAAATAGGCAGATACAATTAATTTCTACTGTTTTACTATAATTATTTCATAATCATATTGATAAAAATAAGTTATTTCGTGTTGCCCATGACATTTGATGATTAAGTTATTTTGTCTGTTTATACACATGTTTAATCTATCATATACATGTTTAATCTATCATAAATGCCTATCCCATTATATGTGCTATCTGAAACAAAAGGGTTATCAAATGAGGATTTAGTACCATTTATGTTGACCCCTTATAATATATATAGTTTTTCTTTTTTTTTAATTTTCTATTTTCTTGTTTTCGCTCTCTAATTTACTTACTATTATTATTTTTAATTGCTCTTTATTAATCTTTTACACAAAACCTTTTTAATCCTAGCTTTAATAACTATATTGGTGTATCTTTTTTTTTTTTCTGTAAAAGTATAAATATACAATCATCTGCAAAGAATAAAACTAGTAACTTATATCATTTTCTTTTTAAATTGATCATGTGTCTTTTAATTTTTCTAATTCTTCTAACGATTGTATACATATTATTGGCATAAAAAAACATTCCTATTAACCTTAACATATTGTTGTTGTTTTTTAATATAGATAATTTTTTGATTTATATATGAGCATATAATAATGCTGTTATTTATCTTATTCAATTTTTTACTATATGTTTTAATCATTTTCCAATACCATTTTCTGTTAAATATTCATTTATTATATTTTAAATATATTCTTTAATTTATATCTATCATTTTTGTTGTGCATATATTCACAATTCTATCTTACTGAAATCCTTGTAAATTCCTAATATTTTGATATTATTCAATTACATTCCAGCTTTGTTATAATATATGCAAATCATTTTTATTTAATGAATGTTATAGCTATTGATCTATAATTAGTTAAATCTCTACTACGTTTCTACTACTTTTTCTTTTAAAAAATTAGATGTGTTTCCTCCAACTCTTTGAAACTATCATACTGAACATTTCAAAAATATGTCAAAAGATTTTCTTGTACTTGTAATCATCTCTCCAGGTAATTTATTCATCTTTCTGCTTTCCCATTTTATAATTTTTTATTACTACATAAATTACTTCTAAAATTCAAATTTTTATCTAATTTTTGCTTTCTGTCTTTAGCATTCAAAACTCCAACTCATATCTTAAATAATAGAAAGCTTTTTTTTTTTTTTGGTAATAATAATTTAGCTATTTTTATCCAAGTTATCCATATCAGGTTTTAGTTATAATGTGAATGTAAAATGAATTCTTCTTAAACTATTATATTGAATGATTATTTTGTCATTAGGAATCAATACTTTTACATATAAATTGTATGTTTATATCTTGTTTGTGTGTGCACTCACACACATATTTTAGACAGATTGTACAGCATTTGTTATTATTTTTTCGGTTGGGAGAAGGCTAAGTTTAGTCACTGATTTATAGCAAATATTGTCTTTGTGATAATCTTATTATATTCTTTAAAAATATAATGTTGACATTTTTGTAACTTAATAATATTATCTGAGAAAAACATTTGATTTTTAGAAAATCCAAATGTAAATAAAAGTATGCTCTTTGAAGAATTTACTTCAAAAACAAAATTAATATAAATATCCCTATAAAAAATTGAAGATATTATTGAATTATTATATGTACACAGTTTGTACACACTATCACTATATACATACAGTAATATTCTATTCTAGGGTATTTTTCATTCTTCTTTTTTCATAGTGAATAAGAAATTGTTTTGATCTCAGCCTTTCATTTTAAATTATGATTTTGAACTTTTTTTTTTTTTTTCCAATTATTTGATTAATAGCAGTTTGAATTTGAATTTTTTTTTTTCCATCATTGTTCTTCAAACTTATTTTTTCCAAAAAAATATTTATAATTTGTGCTTACTTTTTTAATATAGTTTTCATGTTCTCCAAACCTTAATAAGAAATAAATCATATTACTTTAACATTAAACATAAAATAGTTTTAGTCATTTTATTATTATTGCTATTATTTTTTTCAGTTCAAAATAATTAACTTCCAGTTTAATTTATTACTACAGGCAAGATAACTTTGCTAAATATTGATTACACAAAAATATTTCCAATTGGTTAAATTTATATTCACTCGTTTTTGGATATAATTAAATCGTAATTTTATTATTGCAAAATTATTTCCCAATTGAAGAAAATATTTTGAATCACAATTTATTATGAAATGTGATGCACCCTTTCCCATCTTTAATCTAAACTTTCAAAAACTTTTTTTAGAATAATAGTAATAGAGAATGGTCAGCTGTTCAGAAGATAAGGTGACATTTAAACACCAGAAGTAGTAAGTTCGGCTTCTATTCAAAAATCTTTATTTTTAGTATTCATCAGTCTATTATTTTGCTAAACCACACAATATACAAAGGTTAACTAATACATTGCCATAATATTTTTTCTTATCATAAATTTTTTATGATTTTCTTTGACTGCTGTTGTAATAATAATACAGATTTTTTTAATACAATGAATTTTTTTAAGAATTAATCAAATCTGATGTATAAAAAAATCAAAATTATTTCAATGATCAGTGAAGACTAAAAGAATGCATATATAATTTTTGATCCTGTCTAGAATTCACTTACATTTTTTGAATGGAAGAGATCTATAGTAAGCAAATTATTTTTGTCATTTTATTATTATTATTATTGTGATCTGTAAGTAAGCTTTTTATGTACTCTTGTTAAAATACATTAATTTAAGTAAATTGAATTATTATTTATAATAGCTTACAGATCAAATGAAAAAAAAAAAACATTTACAAAGACAAATTTACAGTGATTAAAAAAACACACACAATATATACAATAAGAATATATATAAAAGTGGAGCAAAAAAACAATTGAATGTTGTACAGAAAAAGAAAATTATATATATACAATGAAATATAGAAAATAAATCTTGACTACATTATAAGATTTTATCATTTTTTATATTGTTTTTTATTTTTATTTTTAAATTATTATTATTGATTATTTGGGTCTGAAGAAAAAAAAAGAATAAGAAAATAATTGAATGGATCTGTAAAATAAGAAAAAAGAGTTTATGGATAGTCCTATGAATGTTAATTAAAGGAAGAATGTGATGAAAAAAATGCCTATTTTTGTTCAATGAGATGATAAGTCACATTGTGATAATATTTTAAATATATATATTTATAAGCCTACTCCAGGAAAAAGTCCTTTCATAGAGTGGCAGAGAAGAGGAAGACACGAGTCATAAGGATTTCTAATTACTAAAAATCTTCCATATTTGTTTTATTCTCTAGCTAATGATAGCTAAATATCCAATTACTGACTATCTTTAAGTTTTATTTAATCTGGATTTGAACTAATCTTGGGAACTCCATCAAAAAAAATCAGAATTCTATACATTTAACCTTTCTTGTGGTTACTAGGTCTTTTTCTAAAAATTTTTGTTGGCCACATTTCTGATAATTTTAGACTGATATTCATATTAATTGCATTTTCTGTGGTAACTGCTGTTTTTTTTCTGAATCATATAAACAACAATAAGTAAAGCTATGAATGTTAATTGTTGTCATATACTCCTTTCTAGTCTGATCATTGTGATTGTTTTTAGTAATTTCGTATTGTTTGGTCAAAATAACTAGATTTAAGAATTAGGTGACTTAGTGTTTCTATTAAATAGATCCAATTAACTATATCATAAACCAATTTAAAATCTATAGATAATTATCTGTCAATATAAATAACATATTCTTAGTTTCTCAAATTTCATGTACTTCTTTTTTTTTATCATATGTTAAACTGTTGATAGTTTTATGTATAGTAGTATATATAATTTTTTATAGTATTTTGAGATCATTATCTTCTTCAGGTGTAGGCTATTTGTCTTCTAATTTTAACTACTCTTTGTGATGCTTCTTTCTTAATACTCTTCATTAGCAAGTTTATATTTTCATAGCATATGTGATTACAGCATTTTTTTAAAAAAGAAGTAATTAAGGCATAATACAGAAGTTTATAAACTGAAGTTGGATTTGAGTCTATTGCTAAAGTTATTTGTGATCTCAATCTCTTAATCCATTGTTTAATTTATTCTTTTGTTATGTATTGTTTTTCTGTTATTTGATTTTCACATTATGTTAGATAATCTTGAACTTCTATAATTTTTTTTTAACTTTTGCAAGGTATATTCTTTAGTGAGTAGGCCTGACTTATTTTGCTGCATTAAAATTATTGATATACTTTAATGTGTGGTGCATAAACTTTTGAAGAACTAATTATTGTTTCTGATATTTTGTCTAATGATAGTACTATTTTTTTAATTTTTCTTATGTGGTTTTTCTGCTGATTTGATAATATAAATAATCATTATTCTTTTTACAGGTTTTATATTAATTTTTGTCTTGGGTTAAATTGTATTAGTGCTTGTAGTAATATAATTTGTTTGCCTTGTGCCATTTATTTTATCCTGCAATTAAAGTTTTGTATCTTTTGTTATTTACATTTTTTTTTTTTTGTACCATGCTAAGCAGTGGAGTAATAAAGTACTTTTGAAATAATAATGTATTTTTTAATCAATATGAATATTGTTTCTCTTTTCTGAATCTTTTCCTAAATAACTGTATACAAAAATAATCCATAAAGCTTACTAATGATTTTGCTATTTGTTGCTTTATGCTTTGAATAAAAAAAAAAATCTTGATAGCAATTTTATTCTGCTATTATAGATTGTTCCAAAGGATATTTTACTTACAGTGAAAGC
This sequence comes from Epiperipatus broadwayi, assembly GCA_028023455.1. Classification (NCBI taxonomy): domain Eukaryota; kingdom Metazoa; phylum Onychophora; class Udeonychophora; order Euonychophora; family Peripatidae; genus Epiperipatus; species Epiperipatus broadwayi. Next base: position 805,572 of record JAQFVV010000306.1, read on the forward strand.
AATGGTATTTCTTCCATTTTATCATTTGATGTTAATAATAGATATGTCTCAGTATGACTTTTTTATTTATGGAATAATTTATTATATGTTAGGCAATACTGGTGTTATATTTTTGTCTTTGGTTATTGAGTAAGCCGTATTCACATAATATGTAGTGTCTAAGCAAATAAATAAAATTATTGTACAATTTATTTGAAAGATTATTACTTGAAAATCTTAAATTTTGAATTATATTTTAATCAATGTTACTACTATGTATTCTGATATATTATTGAATTTGTGTATCTATAACAAAATATTTATCAAGATTGCTTGTAGGCATATTTTTTTTCATTTGGTAATTTATTGTATTTGGATTATTTATTTCTCTAATATTTGGTGTGCTATTTTTAATTCTAATTATATTTTGTTTATTTTTATTTATCTATTTTTATCCATTTTGTCTTCTATAGAATCATTATATTGTCTATTTTGTATTAGACTAGTTTTCACCTAGTTTCTTGTTCTATATTTTTGTTAAAGTTATGTATGCTTTATTTGTTTATTTTTTCCCATTATTTTCCTGCTATAGATTTTATGATTTCCTGCTTGTAACTTATTTGTTTAAATTAATTTGAATTTCTCTTTGATTTGTGCTTAATTCATTTTTTTGTCTCTTTATAATTGAAAGTACTAGTTATTGCTGTTTTGGCTTTAGTATAATAACATTTTTAACACCTCTGTATTGTTTTCTTTTATATTTGCTATTTGTAAGTAAATAATATAATATAAAATATCATTTTATAGCTGCAATAATTCTATATATATATATATTATAAGAATAATAGAGGGAAGCTTTTTTGTAATTTTTTTTTGTCATTCTAAATGTGATTACTATTGCCATTTAATTCAAGCTATAGTAATCAATGGATACTAAGAAGTTAGTGTACTGTGTTCTCACCCCATATTCTCAGACCTGAGGGAGGAGTCTTGGAACTGAAAGCAGTGTGTCTATATCTTTGGATCTAATGCATTCATCCAACAGCCATCTTTTATCTTTTTAGTTAACTATAAATATATGAGCTCTAACTAAAAACACAATAGTGTTTTTAATCCAAGTTAATTTTTGTATATAGTAATACAGATCTGAACCTAGTTCTTTATCAATATATTTTGAATTTAAAAACATTGTGTTTTTAGTTTGGGCTCATAGCTTTATAGTTAATTAAAAAGGTAAAAGGGGACTGCTGGAAGGATGCATTAAATCTAAAGAACTAAATGCAGTGCTCTCAGATCCAATGCTTTTCACTGATGAGTAGGCATTAGATGCACTAACCTTCTAGAATCCATTGATTACTATGAATTGCACTAAGTGACAGTATTGCATGGAGAAAATGCATATGTGTTTACAGATTGTATAAGCAGAAGAAGTGATGATTATGTGATGTTATAGTAGTTTACTTCTCTATTGGATGTATCTACATCTACCTCTAACATGTTTTTTTGTTTTGGTTTCTTTGTTAGGTTTATTATACTTGTCTATTTTTTTTATTAAATGTAATTTAATTTCTGAAAATGTTTATACCTTGTGCATGTTTCCACTTATCTTTTGATATTTCTTTTTAGTTTTACTATCATTCCCCATGTACTAAATGGAATTTGATATTGGATAATAGGTATCATCTGTTTTTCTATTTTTATTATTACTGTGTTGTTTGGGAAAATGTTTCATCAAAATCTTAGTGAAATATGTAAACATCTACCATGACCAAAAAGTTAAATTATTTGATCGCATAATAAATTTCCTTTTTTTTTTTTTTTGCATCTATTTTATCAAATTTTCAATTAACTCTTTTTTGGCTTTATTAGAGCATTTAATAGTAATTAAATTTTTACTCAAAGAAAATTGTGACATGTTTAATCATATCTATTAGGGAAAAAAGTCTAATGGCTTTATTGCTAGATGTTCATGAGAAGTTTGAGAGCCAGAACTAAATCAGTTTGAGGAACTTATACTTCCAAAATTGACACTACCACTACACTAAACCAGACTGGGCAATGTTTATTAGAAATCTTTTTTTTTTTTGGTTTTTAATGCATGACAAATAAAAGCTTTTATCATAAAATATTTTTTGTTCTATTATTTTTAATTTTTGTTCAGATATTTTGCAATTCTCATTTTGTTAAACAATCTGCCTTAATATGACTTCAATTTTAAATATTGTATTTATTACTTACTGTAAGATATATATACAAACTTAATTCTCTTTTTACACAATAGATTGGTTCCAAAAATTATGTGTAAAAGAAATTTGTGTATGTGGAAAATAAGAAGATTGGTTTCAGACCTAAGAAATCAATGAAAATAATTAAATGAACCATACGAAAAATTTTCTTAGAATGTTATATTTTTTGTTTGCTATCAAATTTTACTTCATATACATTGCACATAAATAAAAAATGAATTATAGGAACATAAATTTCATTTGAAAAATAAAAAAACTTCAAAGTGAAAGCACTTGCAATGAAGCACTCATTAGTTCTTCTACACAAGCCATTGAAAACATTAAAATTCAAAGGGTGTCATCACTTCCACATTATAAATAAAAAAAAATTAAAATAAAGATGATTAATGTAATTTATTGTAATTTATGATTTTTATTTCATTTAACTTATTATTTTTTAATTTAACAACTAACACATTTGAAAAGAGAAATTGTGGGCTCCTGGAACTGTACACTTATCAAAAATATAGTATCTTGCTTGCCCATAAAACAGAAACGTACCAGAGATTTCATTCGATCACTAAAACTTGCAATGTATAACTTACCATTTATTGATTTTGGGCAAAATTAATAATTAAATGTAAACAAAATTGTATTGTTTTAACATCAACACCAACAAAAAATTTTTTTTTTAGAAAACCAAATAAAGCATCAACATCAAAGAAGTATTTCCCCTTCAAAACAAAATGTCAAAAACATTACAATGTGGACAAACAAATTTCCCCCATTTGTAGGAATATTGTTAAAAAAGGGATTTTTGTTTTTAAAATAATGGGAAATAAAGAGATGAAAGTTTTTTTAATTTTTAAATTAGATAACAATAACAGGCTTTTTTTTTTTTTTTTAGTTTTGTGGCATAATCTTGACAAACTCAACTTCAGAAATAAACTTGTAAATAAACATTGAATTAAAAACATTTATAATCTTCTAAAAAGGAAAATAAATTATTTTATGTTACATGAAATTATTTAGAACTAAAAAAAAGTTTAATAACTTAAGGCAATCTAAGAATTACTTTGAGAATATAAGATGATTTTTAAGCCTTCTAGACAATAACATTCATTTTCTCTATTCCAATCATGAATCCTTCAAGCAGTTCTAATCCCAAAATAGCATTTTTTAAGCAATAGTGTTATTTAAAAACAATTTGTGTAGAAAGATATATATATATTTTAACTCATGCTATTTCAAAATCATGCAAAAAAAATTATGTAAAAAGAGAATTAGGTATATAGCTAAACTCTTAAGTGTCAAACTGATTTAAAGTTTTAGAAGTTTTATTTTTTGATTGCAAAAAGTACTTTAAAATCAATTTGATACTTGATATTTTTGCAAGAAGTTAATATGCATACCTCTGGTATATATCAGATTTAGTATGTGTACATTATTATATGTGTAAATAAATCATTAAATCAAGTTTTCAACTGAAACCAAAAAAAAAAATCCCTAATATTTAAAACATATTTTGCACCCCCCCTCCCCATGTTCTTATTTCAAATTTAATCTAAAAATTCCAAGTATGATTGAAGAAATAATTATTTTGGAAGGTTTTTTAATGCATAGCAAATAAAAGCATTTACTATAAAATATTTTTTATCTCTATTATTTTTAATTTTATTTATCTTTTTTTATAATTACTTTTCATGTTCTTGGTTTTTAAATAAATTTATTTCAACTTTACCATACTAATAATAGCATTAATTTCTGCTAAGTATTATGAGAGTACACAATTATTAAATGTGATGCTGTTTGAGTTAATAAACACATTTATAATTACATTCTGAAGAGGTGGAAATCATTCCATTTTTTATATATCTTTATTGATTTATATATATTATTAGAATGAAGTTTTTATTTATTGTATAAAAGTTACACGTGAGTTACTTTTTACAAAAGTAATGACCACTTATTGTCATAATTTTATTTTCACATTGAGTAGCAAAAGGCATTAATTGATCTCAGTTATGCTAACATTATAAAATATAGCTTCACAATTAATATCATAGTTGGGTATATATTATTTGCATATTTAATTTTATTGATGTTTATATAAAAATGAGTTAAATAAATTTCTATAGAATATTATGTGGATGTATTTATTAATTGTGTAAAAGATAACATTATGAGTTATGTACTACTAATAAGGTTTATTAAAAAAATGGAGTTTATTATTTTCTGCCTATTCAAAATATGATTGTATTTTATCTTTCACACTTTAAAATAAAGCTAGTAAAATCTGTTTAATTTAAATAAGATTCAAGCCTAATCTGATTTTTGGTTAGAGATATTTGGGATTTGGTATAATTGTGAGTTTTGTATTTTTATACTTTATAATTTGATTGCCATTTATAACATTTTATATTTTAATTTCACAACAAATTTGTAAAGAGTGTGTATATGCTTCCATTCATGATATTAAAATAAAGTAAATTTTTGTAATGTATTAATTTCATAATTGATTATCTTTCACATAATGTTGAGGGGAAAAAAATCAAGCAGCAGTTTATGTGAATGTAATAAGAATACTTTTATTTTGTTGGTAGTATTCTATATTTTTTAAATTAAAAATAGAAATTAATCCTTAATATTTTGCAAAGAAGCTACTTTAGATTGAAATCAAGATTTAATGATAACCTTATTACAAAAGAATATATTTAAATCTATCACAAAACTTTCTTGCACTATTAATAAAACATAATTTGTTTATTAAAAGAAAGTATTTTTTTTCAATGCTATTTTTTTTTTCCTAACAGAAGTCATTATTATTAAATACTTGTTTAATTTTATCCAGATATATTTTTCTATTTATGGTGATATCTTTATAATAATATTTTTTATCTTATTCTTTATTCTATTGGAATTTTATGGTAATGAACATTTGATTCAAAATTCATAGAGTTATATAATGGCATGTGTGTTAAAAAGACGATCATTAATTTTACGTACCTACACATTTGTCAGTAAAAGTTTATTGAAAGTGATATTTCTTTCAACAAGAATTATTTTTAATCTTCTTGAAACCTGATAGCTTATATATATATATATACATAAGTTATTCATAGCCATCAGCTTCATTAATCTTTATAATAATCAAAACCTTGTGAATAGATTATTGTAAAACTTCCGCTTTGATTTAATTTATTATTAATTCTTTCATTGAATTTTTTTTTTTCAAATTAAATTTAAGCAATGTAATTTATTTTCAGTATATTTCATTGTACTTAGGATTTATATATATATAATGAAATCTTGACATAACTTTATTGCTACATATTGTTTACATTTAAATGTGACCTGCTACTAAGAATAGTCGAACATGGAGGTGAATTATAACAATTTATGGATTAGCAAATTATAAATATTCTATATAATTACCGATAATAGATGCAAATTATTATTATATATGTTATATTATTTTTTACACACAATTAAGTTAATATTATTGCTTAATAGGCAGCAGAAGGTGAATTTTTTTCACACATTGAAGTAGATAATGACAATCCCAATTTGCACTTCAGTTAGCTTTATCCTTCTGATTAGTGTCTAGATAATTTGTCTCTTGTTGCATTGACCCATCCATTGACCAATTTTAATTCTTATGTTCTTCAACATCTTGATATTTGAACCCTGTTTTACTTTCTTAGTTAACTGTATATGTCTGAAAATAACTACATACTTTTGGGGAGGGGGGAAGTGACAAAGTACCAAAAATTAAATATCATATGATTATTTCTCTCTTTACCCTGGATAATTTCATAAGCTTGAAAGTCATGTGGTAATTGATTTTGAACATACTCCCATCCCAAGATACAAGTGGCTGCATATCAGTAAAATATATAATTACTAAATTATTTTGGGTTGTGTGTACTAAATTTGGTAAGTTGGTTTGAATTCATGTCTTTATTATAGTTGTTGAAACTTTTAACTCACAAATTTAAATAACACCATATAATACTAAATTATCCAAGCACTTTACTACTGTTACACAATACTTTATTTACCACTCTTTCTTACAGTTTCTTTATTGCCTTAGCAATCTTCTTCAGAACTTTATATCTTCTAACCTGTAAAAAAGAGTAGTAAATAAAGAATTGTATAACAGTAGTCAAGTGCTTGGATAATTTAGTATTATATTGTATACATTTGGCAATGCAATAAGAAAGAGTATTTATTAAATTTAAATAACATGGGAAGAGTAATCTTTTGGATAGGTTAGTACAATAATAGCACACTCTATCATGAAGAAACTTAATTTTCTAACAATGGGAATATGCTTGCATTTTCATTTAGTGCCAATTGTCTTATTCAGTGATTTTGTAATTATTTAAATAGATGAACAAGTCATTATTGTTTAGTGTACTCACCATCTTGTGGTTGATTCACAGAAATGATTACGCTTCCTGAAGATTGGTAGCCAGAAACTATTCTCAGGATTAGAGCATAACACTACCATGTAGTGCCTTCTGATTACTTTAGCTTCTAATAGTTGGATCTGAAAAAAAAAATAGAATGGATTCTCTGATATTGTTATTTTCAACATTTGAAAAAAAAGATCTTAAGAAATAATGATAATGAAATAAATGGATCTCCTTTTCTATTTGATTGCCTTAATCAGGAATGATTAATTTTTTTCATACATTTCTAAATTTCTTATGAGACTTCATATTCAATTTATTATTAAGCTGAGAAGAGGATAGGGATACTTTTTAAAACAAGTCACTAACAATTTAGTCATTTCTAGATGATCAGAAGAAATTATCTTCGATATTTGCAATATATTTTTCAAGAGAATTCCATAGCTTGATAATATGATCAACTTGAAATTCAAAATTGGCAATTTTTATATTTAACAACTTTTAAAATTTAACATGAATATTAGTTGCTTTTATAAAGCAACAATTATTTTGTCATTAAAATTGTTTAAGATTTAATTTCTTAATATTATTGTAATTATAAACTCAGAACATATTATATTCTTGTGTAATATTATTTTTTTATTTATATTTCACCTTCTAACTGTAATATAATCCATAAAATGCCATGGTTTTGAGCCACATAGGCATTCAAATTTCTGGTAGTAATTTGTTTGTCTAAACAATATGGTCAATCATAGCTTGTACAAAAATTCAGTAATTGAAGACATTTGTGTTCACTAAAGCCATTTAAATTCTAATAAATTTAAAATAACTTTTACTGGTCTTTTTAAAATATGCATCAAAGACTTCAACAATCCCCCCCCCCTTTTTTTTGTTGTTGCTAATAATACTTTTTGAATAAAATGTTGGAACCTAAGCATTGGTAACGTGCAGATATTTCATTGCACCAAACAATTCATTGTGATATATATAGAAATTTCAAGAATTTTGATTACTGAATTATATTTCATAGTAATTTCAACTTCACACACTCTCTACTTTATGAATGCTTATAATCATTTGTCTGTTTAATTAAATTTTGTCTGCAAGTCAAGTTCTATTAAGATCCACTATTATTTATATTAAACTATGGCAATTTTAGAGGTTATAAGCAATAGCAAATTTGCAAAGTAGAATTAGACATTTCAGTGACTCCCATCAGGAGATCCAAATTTTCAAAACATATTGTTTTATATAAATGACAATTTTATTATAATGTTATATTTATATATGAAAAATGATGTTTTTTATATTAAAATAAAACATTATCTAAGAAATATTCATAATCATAATTATTTTCAGCCATTATCAATTCACTGAAAGTCTCTACAAGTTTAATCCAGGTTCTCTGGTTTCTAACTACTCTTTTCCATATCACATCAGCAAATTTTCTTATTTAATTGATCCATCAGTTTTTTACAGTCTTTTAGGTCCACTGTAAAGCTTCAACAGTCTATCTATTACCATTTAACAATATATCTACTCAACATCATTTCAGTCTCTTTATTCTTTTGGTGATGTCACTGATATCTGTTTGTTCTCTCACCCAGGTATTTTGTTTTTAATTTTTTTTGTTATTCTTGACATATATCTTTCCATATTTTTTGAATACTCTGAAGTCTATACTATTTTTCTGTTAAGTGTTTAAGTCTCAGATCCATAAGTAGTTGATAAAAGACATTTATTCGAATATTTTTTTTCACACACATAGCTATATTTTCTTTTACTATTTAGTTATTTTTAACAAAAGCATCCCCCCCAAATTTAATTATGTGGTCAATTTCTTTCATTATGTTTTCATATGTGTTAATAATTTAACCAATGTAATTACAATTGTTAGCTTCTAATTTGATTATTAACCTTTATTTTGTTCTGAGAAGATCCATTAAACATTAATATTTATTTTTAGTCCTACTTTTTTACTTTCATCTATAACTCTTGCTATTATTTCCTGAAGCTTTGGAGCTTTATTTGCAAAAAATAACCACATCTTTCCAAGTCTAAATGAATTAAATAATCTCCCTTTACTTTCACCCTTTTAGCTTTCCATTTTAATCCATAAAATACTTCTTGTAAATTGATGAAACATTTTTGAAAATATGGTGTTGTACAAACTTTTGAATGTTAATCTCATAGTATTGCCATATAATCTAGTCACTACTATTATATTTTAATAAACATTCTTTATAATGTTGATGGCCTGAAGCTTTAATCACTGCAGAAATGCTTATACAACCCAATGCCTTTTCACAATCTACCAATCCAAAGCATATAAAAATTCCTTTTCATTAATTCTTTTTATAATTCCTTTCAATACCTGGATATCATTTAGTAAAAAGTCCACTGAAGATGAGTTGTAATTAATTAATTAAAGAATCCTCTTGTAGTTAATATCAAACTTCTTTCTTTAGCCACTTAAACAATTAAACATTAATGTTTACTGAATGCTATTGAATTTTATATAGAAGGATAGAAGACTGACAGCTCTATAATTTTTAATATCTTTTTTACCATTTTTTTTAAATATTAATATTAGTACTGCATTTTTCCAATCACCTGGTATATCTTTATCATTTAGATTTTTGATATACAGCTTTTGCAACAATTTTTCTATTTCTTCATCAGCTTTTTTAAAATATCAGTAATAATTCCATCATTACTTGAAGTTTTTCCCTTTTTCATAAATTTAATTACATGTCTCATCTGTTTATTTAAAATTTCTCATTTTAGTAATTGCTGAAAAAAATTTTATTATCAAGATGTTATTTTATCCTTGGATATTTTTATTCTCTTAAGTAACTTTTTTTTTCATTTCTCAATTATGTTTTTTTAATTCATTATCAAATCTTATTCATACCATTTTACAAAACTCTAAATATTTACATCTTCTTAATGGCTCATTAAAAAAAAATCATATTCCTTTTATATATATATTGTCTTATCTTGTTTCAGTAGAAAGTTTAGTGGTAACTTGTCATCTTTCAATCATTTATCAATTCTAGCATTAAAGTTTCTCATGATAATGTTAAAATGTTAACTTTCATCAAAAGTATTTTGTATATGCATGTAAAAATCGTCTACTATTTCATCACAGTGAAAACTTGTTTAGGTATAAACCTGAATTATGTACATTTGGTATCTTCTATAAATTTTAATATCTAATATTTTCGTTGAAATACCATCAATGTTCGTAACATTGTTCTGCCAATTTTTATTTATTATGACTTCTGCTTATACTCTCAATATTTTGCTTTTATAATAAAATGCATGTTCACTTTTTTAATCAATTATATCTTCATCTTTTTTTTTTTTTTTAATTTCAGAAAGTTTATCAATGTACCATTTAATTTTAATAATTTCTCCCAATTTATATAATCTTCCTTCACTTGAAAATGATCTGCAGTTACAGAAAGTTATCATCAAATGATTGCCTGTGTCTACAGTCAGAATTATTAGCACTCTTCTTTCAGTCATCAACTGGTGCCTTGGCTAATGATTTTGTAGTCTCCTGAGACTAAAGAACAACATTTAGTTTTGTCTTTCATGATTCACAGACACATTCATCCAGCTTTCAAGTAAATTTCATTTGAGAACTAGTAGGCTTAAGAAAAAAAGTATGCAATGTTGTTTTAAATTCAGAAATAGAATCCAGGACATACTCCATGTTTGTTTTTTTTTGGTAAACGGTCCATGTTCATTTACCTTATTAAGAATGATACAGTGATAATGGTGTCAGTGACAATATTGTATATTGTGAACATTATGGATTTACTCTGCCCATTTTCTTTAAGGCCTCAAACTTCTGTCTACAGCCACTTATATAATTAAATGCTAATATTTATTGAAAACACCTAATGATGCTATTGAATTAAGATAAACTTATTAATATATTTACTGTTTCAACAATCCAAAAAGTTAGTTTATAAATATATATTGCTGATTTTTAATTACTGATATTAAAAATAGAGAGAATTTGAACCCAGACTTTCAAGCTCCCTTCAGTCATTCACTCCATTCTATACAATTGATACACACGACCACATACATGTGAAAAAGATAAATGATCTCCAATATATGTATTTTGTGCTGAACCAGCACCCATAAGATGGTCTGTATCATCATCTTCCACACATATATACAATGAGTGTTCAGTTTCTGTTAAGATAGCAAATCAAACTTTAATGGATAGGCTTTAATCTTTTCCCACTCTCCAACTCTTTAGCCATCTATATCATTGAAAATCTAATGATAGTTAGAATGACTTACATACAATGTGAGTATGCCATCAAAATTGGCAAACAAGGGCTTTGAACATGTCATCATCAGATTTTCGGTGATATGGATGGCTGAAGATTTGGAGAGTGGAAAAGATTGAAGACTGTCCATTCAAGTTTGAGGAATTGCTGTCTTAATATAAACTGAATACTGATTGTATAATTTTGTGGGAGATGATGTTCTGGACCAATTGATGAGTGCTGGTTCAGCATGAAGTCTGTATATTGGAGATCAGCTCTTTCTCACATGTATGGGGTCATATGTATTGGTGGTATAGGATGGAATGGTTTGAAATTCAAATTACAGAATTACATCTAGATTAAATATATATTATACTTGTATTTAGTTATCAAAAATATAAATAAAAAATTGAGAATTGTAATTTTTTTTTATTTCACTGCTCTCAGAAATACTTATGAAAATAATGCTAAAGAGAAAATACACTACTGGCTAATAGAAGATTTTTAATTACAAATATTTGCTTTTATATTTTTAAAAATTGGACCTCAAATATTCTTTCTATCATCCTTTGGCAAAATGTCACTCACCAGAAGCATTCTCTCTTTGTATGTATATTTAGAAATAAGTGGAAAATTCTTTAGAGCTACTGCTTTTTCTTTCTTTGTTACCATTTCTATTTGATATTTCAATTATTACTATAATTAATCTGCTAGGCATTTTAACACAACCAGATCTTTATGAGATGAGCCATTTTTAAACTATAATTTCTAGATTTTTTTAAACATTTGTGGGCATCAAGGGAAACCAGCTCTTCATCATTTGATTTTACTATTTTGTATAAGATCACAGTACAAAGAACTTAATCTTCTGATCCTATCACTATTTAGATAATATAAATAACTTTACATATGTTATTTACCCAACAATAATTATCGTCCTCAAACAAAAAGTCGAAATCAAAATTTCTGCATGTGTCATTAAACAGTTGAAGGAAATGTTGTTACACAACCACACAATTCATTGTTATAGTTGATGAAGACATGTCTTCATATATTAATATACTTGATTGAAGATAATAAAATAGAAAAAATGATAGAGAATGAAAATTTATAAAAACTGCTTATGTTTTATTTTTATTAAAAATAAGACTTGACCTTTGATGAGTTAACATTATATCTTACTTGTCAGCAAAAGATATTCTTGTTTAGAATATTGCTATTAGTTATTTACAGTTATTCTTTTAATATGAAAATTATTTAATTATTTGACAAATATGGAAGCTGCCAATAGCTTTGCCCTTAGTATTCAATATAATTAGCCTACTCGGTACTTTAACCAAGTAGTAACATTTCATCATTATTTATAGTAGCTTACCATTTGTGATTTCCTGACACATCTTATTCTACTATTTAATAATAAATTATTATTATAAATATTTCATAATTCTGTAATTAATTGTTGTTTAACAGTTTATAGTTTTATATTTCATAATAAAAAATAATATTTTGTTATAACTTTGCCAAAATTCTTTCTATTTCTTCACCTGCTTCTTTTAATATATCGATTATAATTCCATCATTACCTGGAGCTTTCCCTTCCTTCATAGATTTAATTGCATGTTTCACTTTTTCATTTAAAATTCTGGGCAATTCAGAAGATATAATAGATGTAGGAGGTACTCATTCTTTATTACTATATAATAATATAATTATATTATCATATAATTATATTATTTATATAATGATAAAGATATACCAAATAATTGGAAGAATGCAATATTAATTTTAATATTTAAAAAAGGTGATAAAGAAGATATTAAAAATTACAGACCTATCAGCCTTTTATCAGTTTTATACCAAATTTTTACCAAGATAATTACAACTCATCTACAGAGAACATTGGATTTCAACCAAACAAGACAGCAAGCTGGATTTAAAAGTGGTTTTAGTATAGTAGATCATATCCAAGTATTGAGAGAAGTTATAAAACAGACCAATGAATATGACTTGCCATTATGCTTCGGATTTGTAAATTATGAAAAGGCATTCAATTATATAAACATTTCTTCAGTGATTAAAGCATTGGATCATCAAAGTATAGACCCAGGATATTGTCATATTCTGAAGAATATTTATAAAAATGCAACAGCAACAATTAAATTACATAATGATACTAGGAAGGTTAACAGTGAGAAGGGTATAAGACAAGGTGACTCCATATCTCCAAAACTTTTTACAGCAGTGCTGCAACAAGTATTTTGTGAATTAAAATGGAAAACTAAAGAAGTAAAAGTAAATGGAGATTATTTAAGTCATTTGGATTTTTCAGATGATATTTTGTGAATTAAAATGGGAAACTAAAGGAGTAAAAGTAAATAGAGATTATTTAAGTCATTTGGATTTTTCAGGTGATATTTAGAGCTTCAGGAAATGTTGTAGGAGTTATCAGATGAAAGTAAGAAAGTAGGACTAAAGGTAAATGTTAAAAAGACTAAAGTAATGTTCAATGGATTTTCTCAAAAGATGAAAATAAAGATTGATTATAATGACTTAGAAGAAGTTAACAACTACATATTTCTTGGTCAGATTATTACTGCAGATGGAAATATAATAGATGAAATTAATCATAGAGTTAAACTTGGTTGGAGTGCTTTTGGTAGAAATAACTTAATGCTAAAAGGAAATATGCTTATGTGCTTGAAAAAGAAGGTTTTTAATAAATGTGTTTTATCAGTTCTTACTTATGGATTGAGACTTGGACACTTAATAGAAGAGCAATTCAGAGATTTCAGATGACTCAAAGAAGTATGGAGAGATGCATGTTAAGAGTAACAAAAAGAGATAGAAAATGCAATATATGGGTAAGAAAACAAACAGGTATTACTGACATTATTGAAAGAATTAAAAGACAAGTGGAGTTGGGCTGGACATATTTCTAGAAGGGATGATAATAGATGGATAATTGAAATCTTAGACTGGATTCCAAGAGATTGTAAAAGACTGAGAAAGAGACCACATGCAAAGATGAATTGATGAAATACTAAAGTGTATAGAGGTAATTTGGAGAAGAGAGGCTAGAGATTGGTGAAGATGGATTGAACTTGGAGAGACCTTCATCCTGCAGTGGATTGATAATGGTTGACAATGATGATGATGATGATTTTGTTACATATATATATATTGTTTGTCAAAAAATGCGATAGTTTCATAGATAATAAAAATTATACATTCAAATTCTTGTAGTTAATGGTAAGTTATTTTTACATTTATATATTTTAAAAGATTGCAAATTGTACAGATGCCTATGGCAATAATTTGTAAGATCAACATCTCTCATTAATGATAACAAATATTTTACTTTGATATTTTAATTCCAAAAGATCAATTTGTTTCTGTAAATAATTAGTTAAACAATAGTTATTATTGGAATAAATTTCATTTCCAGTATTTACTAATATTTGCAATGATTAATTTAGATTAATATTGTTGTACTAAATTAAATAAAACTATTTATATAATAGTTATATATGATAGTAGATTTGGGCTTATTGCATTTTTAATTAATGAACAATTTTTAAATTTTGGTGTATAAAACTGCAAAAATCTCAGAACCATCCCTCTCCCCCCATAACACACTTCAAAAAAAAATTGGCTACATGAGAGTTATATATCAAACTTTTACCATTTCTCCAACACATTTGTACTCTACAATATCTTCTTTATTTTTGTCAAATTTGTACAACTACACATTGTCTTTAGTACTATAATGATTAATATAATGTAAAGTCTACCTGGTTGATAGATCTAAATAGTATTTATCATTGAGCAAAAGAAAAACTAATTGATAAAAAAATAAAATATCTTAATTTATTTTTGGTTACAAGTGTCTATTAAATGAAATTAAGAGGATAATATAGTTTGCAATAAAAATAATGTATTTACCAAAACACTATCAATTACTTAATAAAAATAAGTGTTGATGACAAATAAGACATAAGAGAAATTAAAATCGATTAGAAATGTCCACTTTTCTTTTTGAATTTACAATATTCACATTTTTACTTGAATTTATGGATTCTGATATGTATTAAATATTGCTTATTTTTACTCTATACATATTTTGTGAATGAATTACTTTTTTCTTTTTATTTAATACACATTTTTATTGCAAAATATATATGCATTTAACTTTAATTAATATACATTTGTAGCTATAAATTCAAAAACAAATGTGGACATTGCTTTTAAATTTGTATTTGTGCATATATTTTACTTGCTATGTTTTTGTTAAATCATTTTGAAAAATTAATTATTTTTACTGCAGGTTATATTATTTTTTTATATTTATTTTAACATATTCTTGTACACATAAATTCATGAGTAAATACAAATATTTTTTTATTGATTAGATTTTTTTTAAATCAGTGAGTACTATTGTATAATACTATCAAATGGGTAGATTGCACTTTATATTAATACCCTAAATGTGTCCCTGGATAAAAATAAACCTCGTTTTATAAGTATGTAGACATATATACAATATGCAATTTAAATGATTTAGAAGTTTCTGGATTTTATACATTGTAAAATAAAAACTATTCTCAGAAACTACAATTAAATTCAATAATAGAAATAATTTTTAAAATAATTTAAACAGGAAGCTAATTATAATTAGTTTCACTTATAAATAAGAATTAATTAGTTAATAAAACTACATTTGAAAAATACAAGATAATCCAATAAATGAAACAATAGGCAGAACAATATAAAAAGACTTGTTAATCTGTATTTGGTAATTTTGGACTATAGCTACTAAAGACTTTAGATGACCTAATGAAGAGTGTTGCCTGACAAAAGGATCTTCCCAGTAAATTTTGTTATGAATTTCACCACTATGGTATAATAATGAAAGTAGGAACTTTTGATAATCTATTCTTTATAATTCTTTTATTAAGCTTTGAGGTATTATAGATATATATTGATATGTAAACATTTTCTGTATTTCAAGGTACTTATATAAATTATTTACCTGAATATGTATAATAAATACTGCAGAAAATATTTGTTATGTTAATTCTAAACTAAAGTAAACATACATTGCAAATAAATTGTCACAGTTAACTGGATTTTACTCAGGTCTCAAAGGGATTGGACCAGATTTGCAAAAAAATTGCACAATTGGGGCAGTCTAGGAGACTGTCTTTACCACATATAACGATTAACAAATTTGATGTTAATAGTTATCTTTTTTTGATCAATGGTACAACAAGTTATGCAGTTAAAGTAGTTACCCTATTGTGCTGTGCTTGGCAGAATGTGATCAAACTAGATAAGCAATTTTGTGATTCAGTAGATTCTGATCAGCTTCCATATACCACAATAATAGATGGACTGAATACTTAATTCAGTTGTCATTTGTTGAAGCCTGTTGCTCAACTGCATTTTCACAACAGATGACAAGTTCAAGGGCAAAAGTTTTATATGTTCAAACTCTATGAGAACTATTAAAAGGCTGTCTACATAGCATTTTCTTTGGAGTCCTTATTAGAACAGCTATTATGGGGGGGATGGGTGAGTGATGACTTCTCAGACATCTACTGTGTTTGGCTATCAAAATGGGACTAGCTTACAAACTAATCAAACCACATGAATTTCAAAGTGCAAATGTTTGAGAAATTTATAAAATTGTTATTAATAAAGCTAATAATATTAGCAAAGTTATTTGCTTTTATTGCAGCAAATCAGACCATTTTGCCAAGAAATGTAAATGGAAAGAGCTACAGAAATAATGGTGTGAAAGATCATTTCGAGAAAATGATGCCATGAAGATAAATAAAAAGAGTCAATAAGCAGAAACTAGCCTATATAAAAAAAAAAATAGATCCATGATAGAGACTAAAATCACAGAAATTAGAAGCCTGGATTTAATAATTGCAACAAATAAATAGTAAGGGAAATTGATAGCAGAGCTGGTGTATTGATATTTAATTATAAGGACTAGAAAAATGTAATTTCCAATTGTGATAAATTCCCATCTTTGATAAAACAAACTTAGAAGCTAAAGATGCTAGTAGAAATTTAATTCAAACTATGTAGTACATGAGTACCAGTAACAATTAATAAAGTAAATTATCTATTAATGTATGTGGTAAGAGATAAGATAAACCTTATAATATGAAAGTAGTTTAACCTTTCAGAATCAATATTTAATAAAATTACTATTAAATAGGAATTGAAAAAGAAATTTCTAAAATTGTTCAGATAACTACCATGCATAAGTAAAACATGGAAAGTCCCCTTCACCCAACTTATTAAGATTGAGAATTATGAGTGGGCAAAGATTTTAGTCATCTTAACAAAAACCAAATGTACAGGTACATATTTGTGGTGGCTATTATTGTACAGTTAAAAAAGATTTGCAAAAAAGTCAGAATTAGCTCCCAAATGTTTGAGAGATTTTGGAAAAAATGGAGCAGACAGAATATTAAGTAAAACTTAACTTGGAGTCAACTATTTATCAGATACCTTTGTCACAGAGAATAGTTGAGAATTTTATTATTACTATCACAATGGACTATTTAAATGCAGTAGATGATCTAATGAACTCACTGTAGTCCCTAATATTTTCCAGGCAAAAATGGCATATTGTTTAAGTAGTAGACAGGGTGATTTCCTTATTTTAATGACATTTTAATTGTTATGAACTCAGAAAAGAATTTAAAAAATGTAGTCTATGAGAAACTTTAAAGCATAGGAGCAAAAATAAATGCAAATAAATGCTGAAGTTTTAGTAACATAAACTTCAAGTAGACACATAACTTAAATATTAGCACACTAAAAACTGTATGTTAAACTTGAAAGAACTTTAAATCTATCCATCATTTAATTGAGATTCATAGCCATATTTTTGTTTATTTTCAAAAGCAAATTTTTAATTTTATATACAAAAAATAGATTGTTGGCATTATACTGAACTAGTTCACTGAGAAATGTTTTGTAAGTGCTGAGTTGTTACTATAATAATAGTTTTTGCATTGACATATATTTTAATAATATTGTATATCTGAAGTATATACATTAATATAGTAATCTGAATATAAAGACTAAAAAAGTAATTGAGTGGCTTATTTATTGGGAGTTTACAAGAAATTTGAGTACTAGATTTGATAGAACTTGTTTACCACTGCTTTAAATCATGCAAGGCAAAAAAAAGGATTGATAAACTACCTTCCAAAGTAATTGATTAATTTTTAATATTGAATATCATTTAAAACAATTTTTTTAGTCTGTAATTTTTATTTAAAGTAGAATGTTTTATTATATCTTAATAATACATGTTAAAGTTATGCAGCAATAAATTGTGATGTTTTTAATAAATAGTGCAAAATTCTATTGATTATGATTAACTGTAGGCATTGGTTCATAGAGATTCTATTATTCAGCTACTTCCATATTATATTTATCAGGTGTAGACAAGTTGGCACGACTCCTGGAATTAATATGAATGTTAATAACAAAATAGCAATTATAAAAATAATACTTTTAAGATTAAGTGATGAAAAACGAATCATAATGCAACTTATTGAACACAAATATTGTACAAATTACTGTCAAAACCAAAAGCAATAACTTATTGATAGTCGTATTAAAATTAAAATAAATCTTCATTTTTAATTTCCTATATGAATCATTAAAAGCTTTTATACAAAAGAACAGCTAATTACAATTATTTTTAAGCATTTAAATCCTTAAACAAATCACATCACATCCTGTCTACTTCATAACAAAGCTTGTATTTTGCTGTACTCTTTTTTTTTGATTAAAAGACATTCTAAAAAGTTTAAAGGGGAAAAAAAACAGTTTAGACAAACAATCATTGTATTTATTTAACTTGTTTTATTATTATAATTTTTTTTATTGAAATATACACTTCATAATTAAATTATATACCAAATTAAATAAATCTGAAATTGGTTAATTAATAAAATTTCAGTTCAATTTCAAGAAGCAATACAGAAACAAATAAAAAAAATGAAGAACACATGCGTCAAATGGCTATTTTCAAGATTAAAACGTATTGTGTGATGCATTTAGCAGTTTTAATATTGAAATGAAAAATAAAATCTCAAAAGACAAATTACAGTGAATATATTGTTATAGAATATGTTTGTGTTTTAAATTTTTATATAAAAATTTAACAAGATTTTAAATTTTTTTTTACTTTTTTATAAATTGCAACAAAAAACTATTGACATCGTTTTACAAAGAATACTAATCGTACATTTTTATTTAGGAAATAAATTATAAGAAGCAGCAGCCAATAGCAAATGTATATATATACTCATTCCAACTACAAAAGAAGAAAAAGATAGAAAGATAAAATATTAATACAACAGAAATGGGTTTCATGATGACTATATAAACTATTCTGTGAACCACAAATATGGATCACAGTGTTCAATTACTCTGTTTATTTTTGCAGTTCTGTTTTTTAACTTCTACAGCAAACATTTTGTCCTGAAAAAGTTCAATGCTCTGTTGCCTTCTCTAGTCAATCATATTTTCCATAATGAAAGCAATTAATCCTACCTCTCTTTAGAATGTTTTTGAGATGATCTTTATAATATAAGTGTCTCTTTCAATAAAATTATTTTTAAATTCACTGTAAAATATATATTTTAGGAAGCCTTGTATTGTTTATTTGTTTCACATGTTCAATCAAACAAAGATGTGGTTTTACCTCTAGCAAATTGAAGGAAATATTGATTGGTCTCATGATCTTGTCATAGCATTTTTAAAATGTTATGGAGGATCCCTAAATGAAAACTTTTTATGTCTTTAGGTTATATTGAAAGGGACCAATTCTCACATACAATAAATTAGGCTAATTTAATGACAAAAATTATGTCACAGTAATGAAAAATCATCAGATAGAACTCATTATCTAAATCACCATTCTACTTAAAAAGTTATCAAATTTTTAACTTAGTTTATATTCTCAAGTTGATTACCTTCAAGATTAAAAGTTGCTGAATATTTTTCTTCCCTTATTGGCTGATAAAGAATTTGAGTTTTTAGAATATTAATTATTAAACCAAAGTCTTTATATGTTGCAATTAAAATATTAAGTACATTCTATAGATCATCTTTTGAATTGGCAAGAATAAGAATAGCATAATCATCATCATACAATAAATCCTAAAGTTAAGAAGACAAAATTATTGTTTTTGCATTATGAAATAAATAAGTATTTGTTTATGTACTTGTTATAGAATACAATTTTTACAATTTACTTTTTATCTACATAAAACTTTTTCACTATAAGGTTACTTAAAATTTCAAAGATAAGGTAAATTATGAGCCATCAAAATCTCTACCACTAATAAAATAATGAATTATTTATATATTTAAATATTTTTATTAAGAAATGTAATAAAGTGAGTAATTGTAATTTTTTCCTTCTTAAATTAGAAGCCTTAATTTTGAAAAAAAAAAAATGTGGGAGTGGTAAACGATATGTATTTGAACAAAAGTACACTTACAATTAATCTTATTTATACAAAAAAATAAAATAATAAAGCTCAGTGATTATAAAGATAGTACAATAGTATTGCTGCAAGAAAGCTATCACATGACTGAGGGCAGGCTGAATGCATGCTATAGGCATAATTGAGAATTGGTATTTGCTGGTCTTCATACAAGTCTGTAGCTTAAGAATTCAAATTTCTAATTGTTTTAGTTTTCATTTAATATTTTTTCAAAGTACGGTTATTGAGTCTATGTTATTTCATTTTATTTTTTTTATTTATTTTTGTTAAATATTCATTTAATATTTGAATAATGGATAAAAATAATTGAATGTATTATGACTCAAAGCCTAAAAGGATTAAGGGTAACTGATAAAAAGATAACCAATGACTTAATGTACATAGAATATGACATCTCTCTAATTTGTTGTGAAGGTTATTTGTATTTTATTTTTTTATTTTTACAATCTGTTTATCACTACTGACATGATCAATCAAAATTATTCTGGAGCCTTTATTATCTAAACATTGCTGGATAGCTAATTGGGCTGGCTATGGATTATCCATCTGAAAGAAAAAAATCTAAGCCTATTGTTATTACAAAAACTTGTAACATTTAAGATTGACCCAATTTGTATTCAAATTACAAGTCATTGTCATAGGAGGCAGGTGCATTAAAACACTAAACCATGAGATGATTTCTGTGATAAGAAACCTAAACCTCAGGAAATTGTTGATGAAACTAGAAAATGCAAAGGGTTAAAACTGGCATTCCTGATTTAGCTAATTATCTTGATAAATCGTAATTATTTTTATTATTTTGGTATGACATCCATTTTAAATGAAAGGATACAACTTATTAAATTATCTTTTAAAAGGTAAAACTTCAAACTTTGCTCACTATATTTCATCTTGATATATGAATAAGAAAAATAAAAGTTATAAATATTTTGGCTATGAACCATTGCATGTGATTCTATAAATAATTTTCACTGTTTATGGTACTAAATTTATTACCGAAACCAAGAGCCCTTTATTACACTATCTGTATAAAAAAATATTGTGATCAAAGTAAATGTGTGGATTTTAGTTAGATTTAGTATGTTTAAATAATTTATACCATTTTTGAATAACATTGTTTTTGAAAATGCAGAAATGTACTTTTGCCTCTGTAGAAAGTGATTACTGTATACACCTGGGTCTCGTTTTATGTGATAGATAGGTTCCTCAGAAAACACGCGCAAACAAAATCGCGCAAAAATAGACATAACTTACATTGAAAAAGGGGGGATGCGGTCTGTGATTTTTCAAAATTCACGTAAAAGCAAAGCACCAACGTAAAATTACTTTAAAATTCGCACAAAAAAAAAAATAAGGAAATAAAATATGACTAATAAAAAATTTTAAATTTGAAAAAAATTGATACAAGACAAACTTTTTTTAACTATAATATTTAATTTTATTCAAAATAATATATTTTTATGCATAATTTACAGTACAGTAATTTACATTTTTTTATACACGTTTTAATTATTATCGCTATTTGCCGAAAAACATTCGTTTGCAAATGGTCAGATTCTTCACAAGAGGAAATACAACTAGCGCCAACTTCACACTCATGTTGTGTCAATGGTTTTCTGGTGACAACGTAATTAGTAATTAATCTTTGAGATGATGATTTTATTAATTGTTTATGAAACTAACAACTAAAAATTAAATTCTTATTTTTGTCTTTAATTTTTTAATTTTCAATTCCATTTAAAAATCAAATTTCACATCACATTAATTTCAAGTCACAGTAAGTAATTTTTAAATTGTTAATTACAATTAAAAATCAGATTTTAATTTTTAATTGTCAAATTTAATTGTGCCCAGCTATTACTCACTTTTTAAAAATAAACTTGCAGACACTAAATGATTAATAATTGATTACGTTCTTTTTTAAAAAGCAAAAATAGAATGTGATTTAAAATGCAAAATTAACACGCACAATGCTTGAACAAATTTACATTATAATCTTGTAAAATTTAATGTGTGTATACATAAAATGTGGAAATCATGATTTTAATTTCATTATTGCATAAGATCTTACTATTATAAAGCATTGAAAATATTGAAATTACTAAGATGAAAGTCGAATTCCAATAATGTGCTATTACTTTCAATATAACGTAAGTGCATGAAATTTATTATTTAAAGTAATAGCGCATTATCGGAGTTCGACTTCCGGTGAAACATGAATCACGTAACTTCAAAATCGTGTTAAATAAGTCCACGTAAAAAGAGACCCAGGTGTACTCTATTATCATTATGAATCATCAGTGGCTGCTGACTTTAAAAGCTTTAGTAATAATTAAAATCTTATCATTTTTAATTGCTAAAATTACTCTTCATCAAGCTTAGAAGAGAGAAAAACTTTTATCAAAATATTTTCTTTAAAAACTGTAGTCATATATTTTTTGCAGTTTATTTATATTAAAAGATTAAATGGTTAGAATGTGGTCAAATAAAATTTAAACTGTTAATATGCAATTGTTAATGTGTAATTATAATTCATTTCAAAACAAATTTTCTTATATAAACTTTATCCAATCTGATCATTAGTGTAAAAAAGATGTAAAGAAGCTAACAGAAAAATAAAAAGTATTTAGCTACAAATATGTGAAGTATAAAGAACAACAATGCCTTGCATTAATAAAGTGATGATTAATAAAATAAAAGAAAATTTGAAAAAGTAAAATTTTACACCAGGCAAATCTATGAAAATTTAATGATGAGTTGTATTGCAGACAAAGCTAAACTAGTATAGTTAGAAAAAGAATGTAATGGCATAGAAGAATTACAAAGTAATGACACATTTGATTCTTTCTATAGCAGAATAAAATTTTTCATGAGTGGTGATAAAATTATAAAATTATTATATAATTAAAACAAATGCAAAGTTATTAATACAGAGAATATATGTAATGAAAAAATTGCAATTATATATAAAGTGAATTTAATGATTTGCATGTTAGAAAACTGAAAGCTTCATCTATGTTATTAGAAGTGGAAAGTAAAGTGAATAAAAATAAATGGTTTGGAAATAGAAGAAAAATGTAAAATATACAGTCAAGATGAAAACATGAAAAGCTTAGGAAATTAATGAAATCCCAATTAAAACACTAAAGTTGTTGGGAAATAAATAGATTGAATGAATTAATATTTATAATATAATTTATGATTCAGGGGAATAGCCAATAGACTTTTTTATATATCTTTACAAAAGCATCCTACTGAATTAAAATGTATAGGTTTACTTATTACAAGTAACATGTTTATATCAGAAGAACAGTTTAGATTTAGTAAGGGAGAAGAACCAAGATATGATATTAGTTGTTTGAACTATAAAAAGAAGAGAAGTTAATATTAGTTTCATTGATCTTATAATTATTTTGATAGATAGCAATGGATTGTTTTCTTATTGGAAGGAATATTAGAAAGTTTTACATGTCTGTGAAGTTAAATCTTCTTACAGAATATCAGATATAATAGAGGATAATACCTAAAATATCCAACTTTGTTTATATTTGATACAATAACTTTTTAAGGTGTTGTTTTGCTTTCATGAGAGCATTAGGATTAGAACAATTCAACACATCAGTTTTACTGATGGTATTGCAATCTTGCAAATACTAAACATAAGTATTTGAAAATGTGTACATTTGCTGAAATATATTCATTCAATTAATTTTTGTTGAAAATTTTTATAAGTGCAAATTCTACTAGAAGTAAAAATGCTATTATTGTAAATCTGAAACAGTACTAAACATAATGTGAAATTACTTTCTTAATTTTTATCACTAGCATTGTAACTTGGTTTTGCAATATGCAAAATAATGACCCTTCATCGTTAACTTAAAAAATATTGGCAAAAAAGGAGCAAAGAATACAAATATCTTTATAGAATTAAAAACAAATGTTGTCCTTATACAATAACAAAATATATTAATAAATTTTAAAATATGTACATTACATCAAAAACAAGTTTTATTTAATATATTGAAATTTTAATTTCCTTTCAGGAAAAATATGTTAATCTAGATTTAAATAGTATCAGCAAAAAAAAAAAAAAAATCTAATCATTTTAATATTGTTACACCTATAGCAATTAATTGCCATTACATTTCTTAATCTAATTTTTGTTTAATTAGGATTGCATTTATATAAGATAAATAAAATCACAAATCATTGATTTAAGAAAAAATAGTGCAACAATAAAAAACTCAAAATTTTATTGGTTAGATAATTACAAAAATAATAACTTTGATAGCACACTTTTAAAGTATACCAATAATAAATATTAAATTATTCATTATATTAACTTAATTTTTTTTTCTGCATGGTTTCTCTTAACTTAATGAATAGTGATTCAAGAAATAGAAATCTCATTACATACGTCTCTTGTTAATTGTAAATTACAAAATTATCATTGAAAAAAAAATGCAGAAATTAAAATGCTTTCATTAGATAATGTATTTTTTTTTCAATTTTAAGCCTTATTTTTTAGTGTGACTTTTAACATTGTTTATATGTTTGGAACTTAGAATAATGAATTGAAATTTTTTTTGCCATAACATTATTATTATAATAGCTTGTCTTTTATGCATGTCCAGAATAAATCTATATGATGCCAAGATAGTTTATAATTCATAGAAGTGAATGAGATACTAGAGACTTCATAGAAGTGAATGAGATACTAGAGACTTCAGCAGTTCAGAAGAATTTTCTTCATAGATATAACATTAATTCTTGTATACCTTTTACAAAAATTCATTGGTTGGAAAATTTCTGTAAAGGATGCGATTTTCAAATGGGACTAATTGGATAAAACATTATCCATCAATTTATAAATGACATTCATATTGTGAAGAGAATTTTAACTTTATATGTTGGAGGAAGGATTATTTGTCCACCAAGTTTCATACATAGAAGGGTGAAAACTTTCACATAAGATAGTGTGAATTTACTAGTGGTAATTTCTGATATATTTTATACTAAGTATAGAATTAAATGATACTGCATTCTTGATTCCTTGACTTATCATTCAATCTGGCAAGTGGCAAAGGTTTAAAATATTACATGTTCAATAAGGGGGTTTACTTTGGTGAAGATGCAGGTCTTATCGATACTTTTAATCACAGTAGCAAATTTCTTCATACAATTTGCCACCTAGTGCAAGTCATAATCATCATTGGATGCTAGAAAGTTAGTGTATCAAAATCCTTATCCAGTGCCTATTCATCCAATATCCCCAGACTAGTTTCTCACTCATGGTTTTCATCAGTGAGGAGTCTTGGATGCGCCTAGGTCTTTGCTCTAATTGCATCCATCCAGCAGCCACCTTTTATCTTTTTACATAACTGTTAAGCTACAATCTTAAATTGGAAAGAATAATGTTTTCAGTTCAAGCTAATCAATCAGATCTAAACCCAGTTCAGTATTTTTGAATATTTTGATATCTTTGATTTTTTAATAACCACAGTCATCAACATTTTTTGGATAGGATTTGGTATTAAGCCATTATAACATCACAGACCACTTATTTCTTATACTTCCACAATCTATCATGGTAGCAACTTTCTCCATACAGTATTGCCAACCAGTGAAATCCATAATACTTAATGGATACTAGATGGTTATAACATCAAAATCATTTTTTTATCTCAGGCTATTCTTTTATGGAAATCATATGCTAGAAATTAGTCTGGGGATATTGGATAAGTAATCAATAAATATGGATTTTAATGCACTAACCTGCTAGTATCCATAGATTTCTGTGACTTGGAGTAAGTGACAATATTATATATTGTGTTAACAAGTGTGTAATCTACTCTTTAATCACTGGTCTAAAATATGTCTAAAACTTATGACTATTTTTCTTTCAACATCTTAATATAATCTTGTGATTATTTTTCTTTCAACATCTTAATATAATCTTGACTCTATATACAGTTTCAACTATTTCACTTCCACATTAACAAACACATTATATTTTAAGAAGTAAATATACACTAGTAAAACAATTGTTAAGATATTGTAAGCCAGGAGTAGCCAAACTTTTTTGATCATAGACCCCTATATAATTTTTCGAAATCTCCATCGACCCCCCCAAAAAGTAATTTTCAGTTAATTAAAATAAAACTATCTATTAGGTACTGTGTTTGTACATTTATTTTATGATTTTAAACATTTATTAAAGTAATTTTACATTGTGTAACAATAATTTTATGAAAAATATGTGTGATTTGCATATTAAGAATTGTTTTTCTTCGACCCCTACTTTTGTTAAATAGATCCTGGGGGTCTATATAGACCACTTTGGCGACCTCTGTTATAAGCTATCAAAAAGATTTGGACAATCTAAAAATATTATTTTAGATCATGGTCAGGATCTTTCAAGCCTATATCTTAGAGCTGTTTTAATTCTCGGATTTGAGCAATTTTAGTCAAGCCAAAGAAAAAAATTAAATATTTTTCTCTGTACTATATTTAAAAATATATGGTCAAGTAGTAAGATAAAGTCAGGTGTTGGTGGCCTAGTGGTTAGCATAGCTGACATCCAAGCAGTTGACCCAGGTTCGCTTCCCGGTCAATGCATCTGGCACATAAAAAAAAAAAAATAGCAAGATAAAGAAGTCAAATCATAGTAACTGCTGTGTGACATTGTTACATCTCTTATAGTATCATTCAAAAAAAAAACTAAAGAAATTGGAACATGTTCTTATAATAATAGATAACAGATGTATCTTTTATATAGGTTTTTAACAGATGTATCTTTTCAATAACTTTTTATAAACTTGAACAAAGGAAAGTGATAGAAAAATAGATTAAAATTGAAGTGCAATGACAGTTTTTATTTAAAAGGACCAATGAAAAAAAGTTTTTCAAAGATGTCTCTTTTTTTTTATCCTATTACCTGAAAAAACTCTGACTATCTGAGATCATTTTCTCAAGGCAAAGAAAGCTTCTTTTGAAAATTAATTAAAAAATAAACCAGAGAACAGAAAATGAAAATGACTAGTTATTGCTCTTGTACAAATTATTTTAAAAACATTAAGGCCATTATTACTTTTATTTTATAACTAATATTTCAGACAATAAAGCAATATTCTAGAATTGTTTCCACTTCATTTATATAGATGAATCACTATAATAATTGAATTCATCTTTTTTTTCTATAGAATTATCAATTTTGATAATTCCATAGAGAAACAATAAAATGTATTATCTATAAGAACTTTTAGATTTATTTTTATTTTGTTTTAACATTATACTATTGAATTGCATAAATATTTTTTTAAGATTGGAATGAAACTTGAATCAAAAATCTTTAAGGTTTTCTGATATATATTGATCCACATACACTCATACTTCTCACTTATGATATAAATGAGAAAATCAAATTATAAACCTTAAATGCATAACAAAGATTAAAATGCCTACTATAATTATATATATGTTTATTATGTGATGTGATAGAAAGATCGTTTTTTTTTGCCTTGAAAATGTTTTGGGTGAAAATCACTATAATCAAATAAATGAAGCATGGCTTTGCTTCACACCTTTTGTGATATCAGGATCTTTGTTTTATTCATATCTTGAAGATAAACTAGAAATGGTTTCGTTAGAAATTGGTTAACAATAGTGGAGCTATCGCGAACTATGTAATACAAACATTTATTATTATTTAATCTTGTTAACATTTACCAAAAACTAGAATCGTAAAGCTTGATTTGCAAAGTATTTCCTACCATAAAATTCATATATATATGTGTGTGATTTAAATATTATGAAGTCAATTTTTTACTCGTATGTTTACGTTTTCTTTTTTCTATTTGGTTAAAATGTCAGTTTTGAATTTCAATTTTGTAATGATAGCTATTGTCTAGCTTATTTTAAAAATTAGATTTCATCCATAAATGTTGTTTATTTTTTCTGGAACACGATAAAGAGAGGAGAGTCCTTGATTCGTTTTGATATTTATTCATGTGCAATTGGCAACAAGCCTTTGAAGAAGCAATCCGTTTTTAGTTCCACCTTTAGAAATTAATAAGATAATAACAGTGTGACGTCTGCAGGTCATCCTGTTCATTTTTGTCTGTGTATTTTTAACGTTAGGAATGGGGGAAAAATTAATTATTTTTTGTAAGTATTATTTCACCTTTTTTTTATATATATATATTGACAATTTTAGCTAATAGATTAGAAGAAAGTTCATTTTGATTTTTTTCAGAATTAAATAATAATTCAATTTCAAAACAGAAATTTTATTTCAAGGATAATCCATCAAAAATTTTTATTTAAAATTTTTTTTTCTTTTCTCTTTTTCTTATATAACGTGAAGCTTGAAGATGACCTAGTATTTTAAATTGTTATCTGAAGTTTATTAAATTCAGATTTTAATGAAGTATAAAAAAATATAGTACAGACTTATTATTCTTTACTAAATTGTATTTAATATATATATGTAAACATAATTGTAAAACAAAAGTTTGTGAATGTATTATTGTATATGTAAAAGTATTGCTTTCAGTGGGAGATTAGGGAACATGTTCAAACTTTTCAGAAAAAAGTTTATTACAGAAGTTAAAAGGAATAATGCAAGATATCATATGACCTCTGTAGATGCTTTTATGGTTATAGATTGTTTTATATTGTCATTTGTAAAACATGACTCATATTTTTCTTTTAGAATTCAGATTGACCATACTTATTTGCAAGTGGCAGCTGAGAATGTTTGTTTTATGATAATGATATTACATTGATGTTGACTTTGTGAAGCCATTTATTTAAGCATATCTTTTTTCGTGAATATTATTCTTTATCCAAAAGTTTTCTGAGGTAATTGTAAAAATATTTTAATCATATGACACTATTATATGATAATCATTGGTGATAGTTAAATATAGCATGATATCCTTAATTTAAACAATTCAAAACAAAGCAAAACTCTCCATACAGTAGTTCCATCTTGTGCTAACAAGAGCAATCAATGGATGCCAGAAGGCTTGTGCATAAAATCCCTATCTAGTGCCTACTCATCCAATATCCCCAGACTAGTTTCTGGCTTGTGATCTTCATCAGTGAGGAGCTTTGGATCTGAGAGCACTACACCTAGATCTTAGGATCTAATGCAACCCTCCAGCATCCACCTTTTAACTCTATTTAACTACAAAACTATGAGAATGAAATTGAAAACACAATTAATATTTTCAATCCAAGCTCAATAGCTTATATGTCTGAACTCAATTCAGCACCCATACATTTTGGTGTCTTTGGCTCTTTAAAAACCATAGCCACCACTATCCTATTAGGCAGGATTGGTGTTAAACAACTAAACATCAGATGATCACTATCTCATATTAGCACATAATTGTTATTCAAAACAAAGCAGAACTCTCCATACAGTAGTGCCATCTTGTGCTAACAAAAGCAATCAATGAATGCCAGAAGGCTTGTGCATAAAATCCCTATCTAGTGCCTACTCATCCAATATCCCCAGACTAGTTTCTAGCTTGTGACCTTCATCAGTGAGGAGCTTTGGATCTGAGAGCACTGCACCTAGATAGGGATTTTATGCACAAGCCTTCTGGCATCCATTGATTACTCTTGTTAGCACAAGATGGACTTACTGTATGGAGAGTTTTGCTTTGTTTTGAATTGTTTAATAACAATTATGTGCTAATATGAGATAGTGATCATGTGATGTTTAGTTGCTTAATATCCTTAATTTATTAGTATTTTTTCACACTATATCATAAACTTTAACAAGCCCTGTACAGAGATATTTACACATTAAGCTTTAAAATTTTTAATGGTTAATTTTCTACTGTGATGCCTCTTTGCTTTTTTTATTTGTATTTTAGTTTTGATTTGATAATAAATCCATTGTGTTTCAGTATTAACCATCTTCACATAACTAGTCTATTATATCTTTTCTTTCTCTAACTTTCACATTCATAAAGGCTTATACAAAATAGAACCACTAAAAGAATCATGATTTCTATTTTGGTATACATTTATGTGAATTATAGATAGTTGTTTTGGGACATGTTATATTGATTGTAAGTAGAAATCTTTATTACTTCAGTTGTTTGTCATATTTTATTAGAAAATGTGAATAATATAACATGATTAAATTGTTCACTTTTGACAAAACTGAGTGAAAGACCGGATATAACATGAAATTTACAGCATCAAATTCCAAACAAATTTAGCAAAATTATCAAATATTTTTTAGTATGCATCCATAATGCAATCTATTTATTCAAAAACTATATTAGATTAAAAATTGACATGTTTAGAAAATATAAATTACTTCTACTAAATATCTGATGAATTCATCATTATTTTTGAGAATGTAGTTCCTATTATAATTTTCCACTACAGTTAATATCTTTTATAATAAATGAATTTTTTTTAAAGAATGTAATATATAGGTATTTTTTAAATAGAGTATAAGTACAACTAAATTTCTTTACCTAATATTATTTCTATGTTAATGTGATCAAAATTTGGATGTGGCATATACAATGAATTAAAAAGATAACATAATATTAAATTCTGTACTCAAAGAAAGACATATAACTTAGCAGTTAAGTAGCAATATTGATAATGCAGCTAATAGGGTTTTTTTTGCAAAACTTTACGTGAATATGGCATATATATATATATTGTAAGTGTGGGTGTTACATCTCTCCAGTACCATTGAAAACACCCTTTTCCTAATTTGAATCCAAGACTTAATAAATGAAAATGAATTAAAATTCATTTCAATAAAAAAAAAATGAAATTAATGAGAAGCACTATAACTGAGAAACCATTAATTACTTTCACCAATTAAACACCTAATTTATTCTTACAATAAATCCATATCTTAATTAAACCGTAAAACATATACATGAACACTAACCTTTGTTAAAAACATCTCATCAATTGTGAGAACTCCTATAAATTATAACAATATGAGGGAAATATAATCTGATAGATTAGACCCAAGTTAGAAATGAAAATTTATTTAATGGAAAGAAATAACAAATAATTTTTTTTGTTGTTATTAATATATATAAAAATCACTAGTAATGATGTAAATAATTAATCTAAATCATAATTCACAGACCTGCAAATTAAAATCATTATAAATCATCTTATATTGAACATAACTCATTTTAGAAATTGAAAAATATAAAATCATTGAGCTTCTTCTAAAAGGACAGATAAAAAAATCACATCAGCTGAACAACCTGCATAAAATAGAAATCGAACTTGCAGTTCAAATAGAGAATTCAGCTGCCATTATAATGAAATATTAATGGAAACAATTCTTTGGATAATCAGTAAAGAAATAAAAGGCATATAGTTTCAAATCTAGCCAATTGAGAAATTCTAAATTAAATTCAAATTATTTAACATTTCCAAAGTGTTTATAACTTTAAGCTAGTGATGGAATTAATTTTAATATAGGATAACTAATAGTAAAAATATTGTTTTTACTTTACTCAAGATATTCTACTAAATATGTATAAATAGCAATATAGACAATTATGTATTGCTAATTGCAAAGTGGCATTGGGGAAAAAAGTCATCATCCATGGAGCTGTAATTGCCAAAACTGAAATGAAATTGACCTAGCATTTATCATGTATGCTGTGAAACATCAAATCTACTATTAAGAAATGAATTGACCAACCCTATATCTCAAAGCAAGCCTTCTAAAGAGAGAAATTATAAGTGACATAACAAATGTTTTAGAACACTCCAATCTTACCACCTATAACCTGAAATGAATTAAGAAGGATGATTATACTCTTTTATTAGGACGATTTTCCTTATGAATTCTCAAGTTACATTTAAGTTGACATCATAAATTTTAATTATTTATTTATTTTATGTAAATTACTTCATTTATCTGTTTCTTTTAATAAGAATGGAAGGGGAGTATAAATTATTGATACATAATAAAAGGGTTAAATATTATTAGCATTATTGTAAATTAAAATAAAATGTAAGTTCTGATGAGAACTTGCTTGCTTTTATAGGTCTGATCATGATCAAAGGAGAGGTAAGATTTTACCTTAATATATATTAATTGCCAACATTTATATAGTGATACTGTTATTTATGTTTTTTGTTTTTAGTACTTATCATTTAGTTAATTGTATTTGATCTACCCGATTAACTATGTCTAGTATAAATAATCTTTCCTGCCTTTATCATAATCAAACACTATAGTAGGGAAATCCCATATCATCACCATATGATTGATGTGAATTAATCTATTAAGTTAGTGGGCATAATAACAAATTATAATTTTAATAAAATAATTTAGCAAGCAAAGATGATTTAAATAATCATAAGTTGTAAAATAATTTTCTCTTGGGTTAATTTGGACATCAAATGGTTATTCTCCGAACAGAACAAAGGTTGGACCAATTGTTAAAAATAATAATCAAAGAAAATCCATCGATGTTAAATTATTTATATTGTGTTATTAAGTTTATGCTTACTGTAAATAAACTTGTTAAATATATATTTAAATTAAAAATTAGCGTTTGTATATATCCATATTTATTTTTTAATTTGTTATATATTCTCACCCATTTACATATGTTGTCACACACTCACATACCCTCATACCTTCATGCATGTTTTCACATATATATTAAGTGATATTGATATACCCTGAATTAAACGACTATGCAGATTCTTGCTGAATTTTAAATCTGAGAATAATGGCAATTAATAAGGATAAGAATGAGATGAATATATGGATAAAGTTTGATATATGTATCCCATCTGCCAAGTTTGATATCGAAGTGTGTGTGTGGTTATATACATGCCGAGATCCTACATAGACTCTCTTACCCACTATGATGATCTAGCTACTATATTATCATGCTATGTAAAAAACCTGTTTCATTACAATATATATATATTTAATGTAACTGAATGTTTTAACTCTCTAACAATTGATAATTTTTCGAATAATTCTTGTTTTATTTACATAAATTATGATACAAATGAACAGTTCAAATAAAGTAGCATTAAGATCAGAAGAAAATATTTTTTATTAATTTGCTTTATATATTTATTGACAAAATGTGACATGAAATTAGAAATGTTTAGAATTAGAAATTAAAGAAAATCATGCAGAAATTAAAAAAAAAATACAGCAAAAACTTGTAAAAAGAAAAGTGAAATAAGAATCCAATTTTTAAAAAGGTAACATTTGTCCAGTTATAAATGAAAAATAGTAATGACATATTTTAATTCCCTAGAGTTGTGTATGTAAATTATTCAAGTTTCTCTTGCATATAAGTATCTTAATGACTCATTGCATATAATATATAGATAACATTTATTTTTTGCTATTTTTGCTTTTATTTCACTTCATTTAATTTATACTAATGATATTAGTCATTTATAGTTACTTGATGATTTTTCTCACATTGTTAATATGCTTATTGTAGTAAGATGCTAATCATAGTATAGATTTTTTTTTTGGAATCATGATCTAGTATAGACAATATTTTTATGCATATATACTATAAATTCAAGGTTATTGTTTACATTGATAAGAGTATTCTGCATGGTTTGGTGTAATGATATAGAGTGCCAAATCCTGGAGTTCCAAATCCATGGATCATGAATCACTTCTGGCAGTCAAACTTTTTATGAATTCCCAAACAATAAACAATTTGACTATTTATTTAGTTTTAATGGTAGGAGTAGGTTTCATTTGTTATTTTGTTATGCTATTTTATTATCATTATTGAAATACTTATCCATAATTTTGATAATTTTTATTTTATTTTGTTTAATTGGTATTTATGTATTAGTCCTGCACTCTCATGTCATATACATATTAGTTCAGCAATAGTTTTCTAATCTAATGATCTCAAAAAATAATTTGTTGACAAATTTAATCAATCAATCAATTATAAAGTTTTATTTGGAAAAATGATAGCCTATAATTTTACTTAGTAGAAATGAAACAAACTTCTTCAAACAAGCATTTATTTTTTTTTGTGAGATATTATCTTCCACCAAGTCAACTTAAAACTTAATAACGTTTTATTTTTAAAAATGGCCACTCTTAACTTTATTTATTGAAAATTAAGCAAACATACATTTACATTTTTTGTGAGAAGTGATCTTCTACCATGTAAACTTTTAACAATATAAATTTGTTACGTGTGATAAACAAATAAAAAAAAAAATGTACATATATATATGTCTTCATTTATTTTCTCAGAAGGTTGTAAAAGTTTTTAATTTGGTCTTTATATATACGTTTGTTTCCACTGACTTTCATCTGTGCATGATTAATATTTATCCATAATTTTAATTTGAAACCATTTGCTCTACTGTCCCCATGCTTTATGAAATTTATGATTTTAAGATTTTGGTCATATGCAATTTCAATTAATAGTTTTGCCTAATTTTTAACAATATTGAAATATCTTGAATTTAATATTTAAATAGAAAAAAAAAAAAGACATCTGACTAAAAGTAGCTTTATTTTTTTTCCAAATTGGATTGCCACCATTTTCACAAAGAGAAAAGGTTGTAAAATATGTATTAATAATTAAAAAAAAAACATTATACTTTTAATTTAAAGAATACCTTCATTTATATGGAAAATTTTCTATTGATAATATGTATACAATTTTACTTTGGATAGTGATAGGCCTTCAGGTAAGGATTTTCCATAGTAATCATCATCAATTTGTATGCACTATTTTGATTTACAATCAAATATTCACTATTATGATCTTTAAATTTTTTTTTAAAAAGTTTTGTTTTTAAAATGTCTTCTTTTTTTTTTTAAATAGTAACCATTTTGAAAGATTGATGACATAGTAGGATAGTGACTTCATTAAAACCTCAACATTCAAAAATAAAATAGTAACATTTATCCTAAAAATGTACATTAGAGTACTGAGTTTATTCGTTATACAATACACAATATTATATTTTGATTATATAATTAAAATGCAATTAGTACATTTTATCTCATTTTCATTAAGTGTTTAAGACAATCACTGGTTTTATTTATGTCATGTCCAAAGTAAAGATTTTTATTTTTAATGATTACAAAACAAATAAAAAGTGCCAGTTTCATTCACTACAACAAGTAATCAAAAACATACTTTGATCATGAACAACAAAAAAGTATACTAATATTTAATTTTAAAATATGATCTATTCATTGAATCAATTTTATGGATTAAAATTGCTACAGACATTTTTGATTGCAGCAAAAATATAATCATCATAATTTAATACAAGCACTGATTATATGTGTGTTTGGGAGATGATGATCTGGACCAATGATGTGCAATGTTTCAGCATAAATACATACATTTGAGATCATTTATCTTTTCACATATTTGTGATCATGAGTATTGATTATAAGATAGAGTTGATGACTGAAAGGAGCTTGAAAGTCTATGTTCAAACCCTCTTCAATCAAATCATCATAATTGTAAAATACAATCTTCATATTCGTAAGTTATTTTGATAAAATAATAATTTTGTGCATTATGCAACTATTGATCAATTTTATGTGATCAAAGGTTACTAAACTTAAGTTTTTTATTTGCTCACTTTTAAATTAATAATCTTGAAATTTGTTTTTAATGTATTCAAGAAAATAGTATTTTTATTGTATACATAAAAAAATACACTATTTGCAAAAACAAAGATTTATTCATTTACATGATTAAAACTACAGCAAACAATTATTCATTACATTTTATTTGCTCACTTTTAAATTAATAATCTTGAAATTTGTTTTTAATGTATTCAAGAAAATAGTATTTTTATTGTATACATAAAAAAATACACTATTTGCAAAAACAAAGATTTATTCATTTACATGATTAAAACTACAGCAAACAATTATTCATTACATTTATTTATCTAACTTTTATTTAATTTTGATTGCAGTTATGTAAGACAAATTCATGATTAAAAAAAATAAATAAAAAGCTTTTGATGATAGAATATTAAACGCACATAAATAAATTTTAATATGTATGTTGGATTGAATTAATTTTTTTTTTAGAAATTTTAAAATGGACATTGTGGTTAGTTAATATTTTTTTCTACATGCTTTATTTTAATTCAACAAGTTGTGAATTAGAAAATATTTTCTGGCTGCATAAAAAGTGGCAGATCATCAATGATATACATATTAAAATTATAGTTGAATGAAATATTTGAAGTACATTTTCCCATGTATTAGTGTTTTTTTTTTTTAAAGTAATAATATGTGTAATAAAATATTTATTCATTAAGTAACATTTTATTCCAAGTTAACTTTACTTTCTTAATCCAGTTTTTATATTTTTTGAATTTAAGATAATGAATTACTTTTTCCCCATAGAAATTCCTTATAATTGCTTTTGTGTATGTGTGCGTGGAATTTTTTTGGTTTACTGGTATTTTGAGAAATCAATTGAGCTCACTGTCCAAGATGAAGATGTATCTGCAATAACTTTGTCATAATTTTATACTTAACCTTGCTGTGAAAAGTTTATCCTTAAATTTTTGTCCCCCTTATTTTTAAATACAGTAAGCAGAATAAATTACAATTCAGTTAATAGTGATCTCATTTTATTATAGACATTTCTTGCAATAATATATATATATATATTTTGTTGTTGCTAAATTCATATATATATTTAATCACCAAATTTATTCGCAATTGGTTAGATAAAATCATTCATTTGAAAATTCATTGTTGATTATATAAAATAGTTTCTGATTTAAATAAGGATTGAATATTAGAAGTAATAAAGCATGTGACAAATTAATAAAAAGATTTTAAAAAAACTTGTAAGAAGAAAACATTGTTGTAAATAAGGCTGAATTATTACCTGAGTTTGTGTGGAATCTTGAAGTGATGTTAGAATATAAATATTAATGAAACTTCAGTAAGAAGTTTTTAAATTAGTAGTCTAATTTAGGTTAAAATTACAATTCATCATCAACTCTATATATTTATAATATATTTTTTAATCAAAATTATAAGTTTATATATATATATGTAGAAGAGAGATTTTAAGTGAAATTGCCATTTGAGAAATTGTTATTGGGAGAGATTTTTTTTTAAAAAAATAGTAATTTGGAGGACTTATCATATAAAGATGAATAATTAATGGAGAAATAGAAAAGTGTACCAGTAAAGTAAATTTTTATATAGATTAGTCCAGGTATTTTAACTACAGACTTCTAATCATTAGTCTTACAAACTTTTCCAGATATTATAATATAAATAGAATTAACCTACATATCCAATTTAAAAATTTCATTCTGATTATTTGTATTTGTAATGAATAATCAAACATAATCTGATTTCTAGCCTCCTTTTTTTTTTTTTTGTTATTCAGAACTTAAGATTATTATAGACATCAGAAAAAAGAGAGGCTGGGGGTGGGTATTCTGCCTCTTTTGTTTATACTTGATGATAATTCCAGTAAATAATTTTGAATTATCATTAACTTCTATTTTAATCGGTATTAAATTATTGTGCACTGTCTTATAATAATCCTTCACATATTGTTTTGTCATGACTACCAATGTAAATTGGAATCTAAACACAATAATTATTGGAATTATTGTTTTAAGAAATTTTGGGATTGTAGTTTTAAATCATCATTCATGGTCAATCTAAGTAACTGTCCAGTTATTGGTTATTAAATGGATATCTAGTTGTTATTATCTACAAGGTAAAATGGAAAGAGAAAATGGTACTAAAATTATCATGAGCTCAATGAATAATATATTTTTTACTGTCCCTTTTGGAGGGCTGTTTTATCTTTTACAAAAAGAAAGTACTCAAATCATATATTATTGGGTCAAAGATAATTGAAAATATTGATAAATATTAGAAAGTAATCAATCAGTGATTTGGTGATTACACTAATACTTTTGAATAATGAATTTTTTCAAAAAATTTGTTATAAAAAATCTTTATATGGGATTAGACATTGATTGAAGTAGATAATAATAAAGCAGACTACTAAAAAAAAGAATTAGGGTGATATGTTGTCACCCTATTTATTCAACTTGTATTCAAAATGTGTATTAATGAAATTTAGATTGGAAAAAAGACAGTTTAAATTTGTATTTGGTGTAAGAAGCATCAATATACATCATGGTAATGAGATTACACTTGTAACAAAATTGAAAAGACTTCACCCTTCGAACTATTAAAGGACAGGATTAAATGGTGCCATTTGGACCAACTTTAAAATTGGCAATTAATAAAACAGAAGTCATAAAAGTTATCTAACCAAAAGATCCAGCAGCCTAGAAATTTGCTGGAAATATATAACAAAAAGCCTGAAAAAAATATTGCATTGAAGCTTTTGATTTTTCAGTATTGACAAAAAAATAAGGAAAATCAAAAGAGAATACTCAATCTGATCAGTCTTTAATTTTTGCTAAGAATCCAAATTATCAGACTAAGAATATCTTATTTTGTTTATATTGTGAGATGAAATAATTGATTAAAAAAATGTATCACCATGAGAAAGATTGAAAGTGAAAAATCAAAAAAGATATAAATGATCTCCAGCATTATAATAATATGCTTTTGAGGACCCTAAGAAATTGATTAGATGATTGAACACTCTGAAAAATATCCATATAGATATAAGAAAGTTGATATTGACATAATACCAACTAACAGTAGTAATAGATAAAAGTTTTTAAATAAGTAACCCACTTTTTCCAATAATCTCTCACAGATCCAGGGATAGACTGATTTATAAAGACATTAACGGAGTTTGAAGTAATTAAAAACTTTATAGTAAATAGTCGAAAAAATAAATAAATAAAACTAATCAAGGAGTAAAATCAAACCTTAAGTTATCTTACTGATGATGGTTACACATGGTTAGATAGTTATTAACTATTTGAGTCATATATATTGATTTCAAAATGAGTACAATATTTTTCATGGTAAAAATTCTGTAAATTAATAAATACACCTTTTGTAAAGAAAATATTTAAGGTTCAATATGTATAATTATTGTGTTTAAGATCCTAAGGGATTCTGTGTGGATTTATTTATTTTAATTTTTTAACAATGTGACTACTTATATTTAAAAAGTATATATTTTTAGATAAAGAAAAGTAATACTTTATTTTAAAAAATTAAACATAAAAATTTGATATTCAAGAAACTTATCAGTAAATATAAAAATATTGAGCTTGTATTTTTTTTTTTTAAAGTGATAAAATTTTATGGAAAATTTATTTTAGGTATAGTTAAAGAAAAAGAAAAAAAACACTTGCTAGTTAAAGAAAAATAAATAAATAATATATTTAATTAATGTTTTATAATTAATGGATTATTTGATTAATCTGTTTCTAAATGGACTATAAGAAAACAGAAATTTAGTACATAATTAATATCAGAGAAAATAGCTTTTCATATCAAAGGGCATGGGCTTGTGATCAGGAAAACATGTTTTCATTAGGATCAGGGAATATATATAAAGAAGTTAATAAAGAAATAGATTTATATTCATTCATTTATAGATTCATTGACAGATCAGTGCAGGCATTCATTCTTTCATACTCCTGGAGAGTGCGTGAATCAAGTGTGAAGCCTGAGTTAGAGAAGAAATGAAATGAATATTTGGATGAGAAATCACTGTAGCTTGGTAATAATTCTTATGTAAAGAAGTCATATAGTTAGAAAGTATTTTTAATACTAATTTTATTCTAGCATGATAGATAACTTCCTTATAAAAATCTTTTCAATGAGATGTGTAAATTGCAACCAGAAATGTGCTTCCATGCTTCCAAAAAGTAATTCATCAATGGTTAAATGATGCCAGTTATGTCTAATAGTTAGAATCCTAAGGAAGATGATGATGATGTAAGTGTCAATATTATTTTACTTATCTTGATGTCTTGATAGAATTTTGTTTCTGCTACTCAAAAATTGTTCTAGGTTGCTGAAGTGATTGATGTATTTAGCTCAAAAGAATTTATCCAGGAATTCAAGCAGAAATATTAAACAATTACATGTCAGGGATAAATATTTTGGCTTTAGAAAGGTACCTGGATAGTATGCTCACTGATTATTAAGTTCATCATAAAATATGGATGTTTTTAACTGTTTTTTATATTTGTAAAATATATTTTATTCATTTTAGTCTTATTTTTTTAGTATATTATTATAATATATTTTGATTTAGTTTATTGCAACTTATATATGATCCCCGCCCACCCCATTATGATTCAAAAGCTAGGCTTCTTTTAATTATAGTGAAATGAAAATATTTTTTTGACACATCAGTTCAGTTCTACAATTTTATTATATCTGTGTAATGAATAAAACTATGAATAATTTTTTAATTAATCTATTTCATTTTTTTTTTTGTTACTTAAACTAAATTTAATATAGGACTTGTTCACTGTATCTTAAATGGCTTGTATTATTTTCCTGAGAATGTTTAGGAATATGGTGATGTACTAATGTAGAATATCTATTACATCTTTTGAATTGTCCAGAATTTTAAATGAAGAAGTGAGACATGCAATTAAATATATGAAGAAAGGAAAAGCTCCAGGTAATGATAGAATTATAATTGATATAATAAAAGAAGCAGGTGAAGAAATAGAATTTTTTTTAGCAAAGTTATATACCAAGTATCTAAATGATAAAGATGTACCAGATGATTGGAAGAATGCAGTATTAATATTAATATTTAAAAAAGGTGATAAAGAAGATATTAGAAATTACAAACCTATCAGCCTTTTATCAGTTTTATACAAAATTTTTACCAAGATAATTACAACTCGTCTACAGAGAACATTGAATTTCCACCAACCAAGAGAACAAGCTGGATTTAAAAGTGGTTTTAGTACAGTAGATCATATCCAGATAATGAGAGAAGTTATAGAAAGGACCAATGAATATGAGTTGCCATTATGCTTTGGATTTGTAGATTATGAAAAGGCATTTGATTCTATAAACATTTCTTCAGTGATT
Source organism: Epiperipatus broadwayi (assembly GCA_028023455.1). NCBI lineage: Eukaryota > Metazoa > Onychophora > Udeonychophora > Euonychophora > Peripatidae > Epiperipatus > Epiperipatus broadwayi. The sequence continues at coordinate 847,071 of JAQFVV010000306.1, forward strand.
AAGGCATTGGATCATCAAGGTATAGATCCAGGATATTGTCATATTTCAAAGAATATTTATAAAAATGCAACAGCAACAATTAGATTATATAATGATACTAGGAGAGTGAACAGTGAGATGCGTAGACAGGGTGATTCCATATCCCCAAAACTTTTTACAGCAGTGCTGCAAGAAGTATTTTGTGGATTAAAATGGGAAGCTAAAGGAATGAAAGTAAGTGTAGATTATTTAAGTCATTTAGATTTTGCAGATGATGTAGTTGTTTTTGCAAATAATGCTTTAGAGCTTCAGGAAATGTTGCAGGAGTTATCAGAGGAAAGTAGGACTAAAGATAAATGTTTTCTCAAAATATGAAAATAAAATAAAGATTGATGGTTACAAATACCTTGGCCAGATTATTAATACAGATGCAAACATAATGGATGAAATTAATTATAGAATTAAACTTAGATGGAGTGCTTTTTGTAGAAATAACTTGATACTAAAAGCAAATATGCCTATGTGTTTGAAAATGAAGGTTTTTAATAAATATGTTTTACCAGTTCTTACTTATGGATCTGAGACTTGGACTCTTAATAGAAGAGCAATACAGAGACTTCAGACCACTCAAAGAAGTATGGAAAGATGCATGTTGGGAGTAACAAGAAGAGATTGAAAATGCAATGTATGGGTAAGAGAATAAACAGGTGTTACTGACCTCATTGAAAAAATTAAAAGACTGAAGTGGAGTTGGGCTGGACATCTTGCTAGAAGATATGATAATAGATGGACAATTGAAATCTCAAACTAAATTTCAAGAGATTGTAAGACCCAGAAAGAGACCACATGTGAGAGGGATGGATGAAATAAGAAAGTGTTCAGGGGTGCTGTGGAGAAAAAAAGGTAAAGATCAGAGAAGATGGAATGAACTTGGCAAGACCTTCATCCTGCAGTGTATTGATAATGTTTGATGATGATGATGATGACTAATGTAGAAAGAATTAGGATCTTATGGCATGAGGATGTTAATTCATTATTAGTAATTCTGTAAATGAAAATAGCATTTGGTATATTCAGATTATAAATAAAGCTACTAAATAATGTAACTATTAAGTTTGATTCTGACATAGTTAGTTGAAATTAATGCTGATTAAAGAATATTACCCATGCTTCTTTTACATTTGATATTTACAAAAACAATAATACATTGTCTGATTATGATCATTATCCTCACAAATAATTAAGAACTAGGGTCAGGATCTTTATGTTTAATAAATATTTAATTTTTTTTTTCACTATATAAATGATGGCCAATGTGGGAAATATATGAGAATGAGACAAAAATTATTCATGCAAGACAAATGCATAATTTTTTTAAATAATCTTTTTGCTTTTCAGGACACTTTAAATCTTTTGTATTCCCTCAATCAAAAATGTTTTAAACCGAGATGCAATTCATGAATGAAACATTGTCTTCACTTCTTTATCAGATATGAATCTTTGTCTTTATCAGCCTTCTTTCAGAGACCAAGCAAATAATATTCTTATGGGGCAAGATCATAATTATAGGGAGGATGTTACAACCCTGCAAAACTAAGGTTTTTGGAGAATGTTAAAAGTATGGATAATGGTAGGTGGACATGCATTCTCATGCAACAATACAGTACTCTTGGATAGCAGCTCTTTATATTTTGACTAAATTTTACTCTTCAGCACTTTCAATGAAATGAACATTGTTGATTGTTGAATCTTTTTTCTGATAATTTTTGAATACTGGCCATTGAGAATTCTAGAAACTCTTAAGTATCAATTTTCCAGCTGATGGTTAACTTTTGAAGTTTTTGGAAATTAATGTTTGAGAATATTTCCATTCCATACTTTGCCATCTACTTTCATACTCATAATAATGAATCCATGACTCATCACCAATAATAATTATTATTCATCTTCCTTAGGATAATGATCTAAATTTTGTTTGCAGATGTCCAAATATTTTTATTTCTGACTTTTTCATGAGTTTTTTAGATATCCATCTCACACAAACTTTTTGAAACCCAAGTCTGTTATGGGTTATTGCATAAGCAAAACCATGGCTGATTTGTAAATAATTTGTTACATAATTCCCTGTCACTCATCTATCCAACAGAATTAGTTCACATGCACATTTGATGTTGTCATTAGATATGTACAGACATCCAGCTTTTTCTTCATGCCTGATAGTTGTGTGGCCTTCAACTTTTCTATTCATTCATACTTTCAGAAAAAACCTGGTTATCTATATTTTTTGGAAATGTTTTAGGAAAGTCAGTATAATCTTTAATAATGTAGTTTTTTATATCCAATTGAGAAGGCATCTCTATTATAAAAAGTCCAATATCAATTCCAGTATTTGACATACTCTTCTCTTCACTATACTGCCATATCCAGATTCTGTAGTCAGTGAAGTACTCTCATCACTAACATACAATTGTTTCTCTAAAGCTTTAAATTGAGAATTTACTTGATCTGATGTTTCTTGATAAATCAAACTGGCCTCATGAGATTCTGACCTTTATTTCAGTTCTGCACTTGTCTCACGTTGTTCTGAATTTAAAATTTCATTTTGGTTAATTTCGCTTATTTTACATTTAACACCAAACTGAAAAAGCATTTGTCATCCTTTTTTATTAATCTCTCATGTTTCTATTTTTCCTTGCGTTTTTGAGCTCCAGATTTTTGAGATGACATTTTATAACCATTCATAAACTGAAATGATATATAAAATATATTCATAAATGAAATGAAACTCAACTTGCAAACTTATATAAATAAACTATTCACTGAATGTTCTGATTAATAAAGATTATGCCAAACAAGGCTGCAAGGCAGTTTTGCTATACACATGAAGTATATGTTCAATATTTTCTTTTTAAAAATTTACTTTATAAAAAAAATTTAAAAAATTTTCCCTTCATGGGCTCCGGAATAATGTAACGGTTGCATCCCCTTCTTCTTAGGCCTGGGTTTTATTATTTGTATGCTTTGGAAAACAGATATATAACAGATTTTTTATTTTTGTAAATGTGCACTAATATAAATCACTTTCAAGGAATTTTATGATTTCTCATCTATGTGCTTTCTGGACAACGTATAAACTGCATTGATTTTAATATGTTTCTGATAACGAAAGAATCTTTTTGTAAGATATTGAATCACATTTTTTTGTTAAAGCATTGAGAAAGAATCAGAAATTTATTTTCTTGAAATCTGCTGCAGTTAAGGTCTTTTTTTTTTTTTTTAATAAAAAAAAAAAAAATCCTGCCAACTTTTTAAACTAATATACATAAACTTTTTGTTTATGTTCTTTTAATACGCTTTCTGTTACGTTTGGCTGAATTGCAGGGTTCAGACTAAAACTAACAGTAATACCAATAAAAATATAACTACTCACTATTTAATTTATTAGAACAAATATACATACATATTATACAATCAATAAATACAATTTAACATATAACTTAGTCAATAATGAACTGGTCGTGCTGAATGAGTAGACTCACTTCCAGCTGTATAGCTTGTCTCGTGAGTTTTAAGCTTAACTCTTCTGGCTGTACTGGATAGCTTGCCTCAAGTTTGTTAAATGATTCTTCAGCTGTACTAAACAACTTGCCTCGAGTCTACCATAGTCATAGCAACTTCCAGTTTTGTCAGGACTTGCCTCACTACATAGACATATTGGTAGTGAATAGTAGAAACGCCTTTGCTATTGGAAGGGGTTTTGATAGAGAACACGTTCAGTCATTCAGGTAGACAGACGTTCTCTCATTTGTAGATTTTTCTACCCATTTCCTGCTATACTTGACAGCCTGCATCATGAGTAGGATTTAACAATTGTTCTCTGGTGAGTGTATACTGTCTTTCAGGTTTGATTGTCGGTCTCTGACTTACCTCTAAAAAGGCTGACTATTTATTGCCAGATCCCCTACCTTACTGGCTGCAATCAGATTCAGAGAGCCTAACCAAAGATAAGATTTTATACACATGTTTGCACGTTAGCCATACTTATGTTTCACTCTTTGACCATGTTTATACATTGGTTATCCACATGTTTGCACATTGGTTAGCGGCAGTGTGTGCTCAATCCAATTACATATGACATACCCCCTCTGACTAAATTTAGCTCTGGAGAACATAGTAATTGAGATGAACTGGTTGATGGGTTGTCTGCTTTGTTGGTTTCCCTGATTTATTGCTGTTCTTGTCTTGTTCATCTTCCTTGTTTGATGGTCTTGTCCCCAGGTATTTGCCTGGATTGAATTTACCCATCTGAATACTTCTGAAGGCAAGATCAGATATGACACTTTCCAAACTTGGGAAATATCTACCTAGCATACTTTTTATTAGTGATTTCTATACGTTTATGTGTGTGAGTGTGTTTGTTCATAACATTTAAATATTTATCTATGCCCCCTTATTACATAAATTTGAGCAACCTATAATAACATTGTACAGAGTAGAATGTGACAATTCCCTTGTTAGTGGTGAAGGTATATCATACTACATTTTTGTTTCATAATCAATACTCATCTAATCAATTCAAATCAAGCTGATAGGTATATGTTGGATATAGGCTGACTACCTTCCAGATAATAATCTTTTTTATTTATAAATATTGTAATTTTTTTTAATGTTCATTATAATGTTACTACAATAATTTTACTTAAAATGCTACTTTATTATATTTTTAATTTGTATATTATTTTATTTAATTGACATATTCATTCATTGTACTGAATGTTTTTTATATAAGTAAATAGAGAGATTTGAACTTAAGGATTTTTTTTACTCTATATTCATCCTCCACTCCATCTCAAACAATCTACACACATGACCACATATATGTGCCGATTGTTTAAGATGGAGTGGAGAATGAATATAGTCTAAAAAGATTCTAAGTTCAAATCGATTTACTAATATTATATTATCATAGAAGAAAGTATGCTTTCTATTTGATGCAAGATTTATTATTTTAATTCTAATACACTGGCCTATTTAGTCGGAGTCTTTTTTTCGCAGTAATTTAATTAGAATATAGAAAATATTCTCTCTACATGCACTCAAATATAAAACTATGTATAAAGTGAAAAAATATTTCAAAACAATTTGGTTAAAACTTTTTTAAACAATCTCTTTTGCAATAAACTCATCAGCTAATATCTTTTCAATTACTCCTTACTAGATTTGTAATGCCTTATGACTTATGTGAAAGATTTATTCCTTTGCTTTTGCAAGCAATTTTTGTAAAGTTCAGTAAAGTGGATGTATTTAGTCATAGTTTTGCCACTCTTCTAACTTTAGTCTACTCTATTATGATTAAATAATTTAAATCTCAGTTTTTTAAATGTCATGATTGGATAATAAAATTTTTTTTTATTAGCAATAAATAATTCACAAAGAAACTACGATATATATATTGCAATTAGGTGTTCTATGTACATATGCCATTTAAGATTTACTTGTTCCATAATTTTCAACAGATACGCCTTAAACATGCTTATGTGACAGCTAATCAGATGGAATAATGACATCACATGGAACTCTCAATTCTCAAACACAAGTCAGAACTATCAGAAAAAGATGGGACCCATCTTGTGTTTGAGAATTGAGAGTTCCATGTGATGTCATTATTCCATCTGATTGGCTGTCATGTAAGCATGTTTAAGGCATATCTGTTGAAGGTTTTAGCTTTCATGTTATTACAATATTATCTGTTTACGCTTGATAAATTTGATATATTTTTGTTCCATAATTGTATAGTAATGCAAATGTTCAAGTGATACTTGCTGACATTGCGCAGTTAAGTTTTATATATACTCAATTGTTAAAACATAAAAGTTCAGACTGATTATTATTATTATTATTAGCATCATCATGATCATTATCATTATTTTTTGTTAGTGGTATTGAAATATTATTAAAAAAATAATTGAAAGGGTCTTTATTTTTTGAAAGTTTATAAATTGATACATCAGAAGTAACAAAATTGGAAACAAATCTATGTACCTTAAAGTCCAAAATCTGCCACTCTATCACTGCATTAAATCACATAAGTCACTGACATATGGTAATGTGTAGAAAATTATGACAATTTTATATCTAGAGAATTTTTACGAGGTTAGTTCTTAGAAAAATCAGCAACAAAAATTATAGTGTTACTCTCCTCTTCCAAAACTTGCATTAAATCATAAATGTGTTGATAGTTAACATATATCAGAAGTAAAGAAGTCTTGTTACTAATATCACTTCCACAAAGGACATCTCATAGAGAAGAGTAGCTAAACTCATTTTGTAGTTTCTTTATTAAATGCTGCTTTGTATCAAATTTTCTCTTTGCTCACTAGGAATCTGTTGTTAGAATTGAAAACTGCTGCATTTCACATAAACCACATTGCCACTCTCATCTATTTATTATCTTTGATGTTTTTCATATTCTAAATGGCCACCGATTACTAATATAGATTTCACGTTTGTTTTTTTTTCTAAATAGAGAAATTTTTATAAAGTGAGTGTTCGTATAGAACTTTTTGCCGACTTTGAATCACAAGGCAATTAAAATGTATAAACATTGCATATATGTAAAGATGAAACTGTTTTTAAATATCTTAATTATAGCTTTAAAAATCAAAATTATTGATTTATGATAACTCATGAATCTTGGGTATCTAGAGTTAATTTTTGGTAAGAATTGAGCATTAACAAATACTCACTGTTGTTAAACATTTTTGGAATGATTTGATTCAGTTTAGCACAATAGTAAAGGGATGATCTTAAGAATTAAAAAATTCCTGGATCAATATTTATCCAATTAAATCAGTACTCTGCTCCATCAGCTAAAATCACATAACACTGATATCAACTATCCATATAATTATTATATATATATATAACATTTTCTTATTACTTGACCTAACCAAGGGTCATTTTGAAAAGAAAACAAACAATAAATAGTATGGTTTTTATAATGACCTTAATGTTTGATCAGAGTTGATACAAAATAATGTTTGCCTAAAATAACAATAGGGTATATATGTAAGTCAATTTTTTTTATTGTTTAATTGTAATATCTTTCCCTAAAGTCAACTTGTAATTGCAAAACTTATTTCTAGAAGATTATATAATTACATACCTGTTATAGTTATAGAATTGTTTTATTAGAAAACAACTTTAAGACTTATATTGTTTACATAATATGACATTATATTTAGAAAAAAAATTATGTTGAAGGCTTCAATAATTTAGATGAAATACAAAAAGATCAATTACATCAAATATTTATTTTGATTAAGTAATATGTATGAGGAAGTTTGTATTGTTGTAATGGTGTAAATTGTGATTATGAAATAATATTTTTTTTTAAATTACATTAAATTGGCTTTCAATACTAAACATCTCTGCCAAAGCCAATAAATATAAGTCAACAACTATAAAATATTAAATAAACTAGTGTCATTAATTGATAAAGTAACATGATTAAACGTTTTTATAATTGAATATTCATTCATTTTATGTCTCTACATATTTTTCTCCATACAGTATGATTAATCTGATTTGGTTCACAAAAGTGTCCATATAGTTTTTTATGTTCATAAAAAAAATTGTATGTTTGTATTTTATTATTTTTTACCCTATTATATACACATTTACAAATGTTATGGCAATCTTTTTTTTATTAGTCTTCATAATTAGTACATAATATAATGATTTCTACATAATATAGCATTGACAACCTGAAATTTATCTTGCTTAATTAATCTATCTTAGAACATGATGAATTTTTCTATTTAAGTTTGTAATATATAGTATTTTGAATTCAAGATGTTTGCTTATTGGATAAATCAATAATTCATCTCATATTAAATGTTTCAATATGTTGGTTATTCTATTTTTGGACAATTATTATTATATTTACAGTTGTTATTTTGATTTATTTAATATATATATGTATTAGCAATAGTTTTATTTAAACTGGTTTATATTTTATATATTTTTTATTGTTATTTGTAGGTCTTGGAAAACATCTTTTTATCTGAGGAAGTGAAGCATAATTTGACAAGGAAGTGAAGTATTTCTTGTTTGATGAGTTTCATCAATAGGTGAATAATCCTAATGAATTATAATAATAATAATGCCCTATTATTATAGTGAATACAATAATGTGGATATTTCCTGGATCAGGGATTTACTTTTGTTTTTATCAGAATTGTGTGTTGTGGTTAACTTATTTTCAACATAAAATTAAAACTCTTGGAAAATAAAACATTTTAAATGAATTTTATCATTTAAAAATATATAAATGTGTTTTAGTACTTGTATATTCTTTGATATTTGAACAAAATTTAAATGGTGTATGTGTTGCATTTTAAAGAAGAGCCAATTAAATGGCAGGAGTTTTCACAAAAATGTCAATTGTCAATTGAAATGGATATCAACCCTGTGATAAATCTACATTCCCCCAACCTTAGTGATGAAGATGACATTGGTGCATCTAAATCTGAGATTTTGTCCATTATTAAAAAAACTGGTAATTCAAGAAAAGGTTTAAGAGTTACTTTCAATGATAAAAAACTTGTTTCATTTAAATCCTCACCATTTTTTGGTAGAAAATGCTTAAGTGCCTCAAAGATTATTAATAAAAATTCCAAAATCAAACCCAAATCTGTGCTGGTAATTAAAAAAGATTCAGAAATTATGGCAGCAGATTCCATAAACTGTGAAATGGAAACTCAAGATTTTCATATTAAAAGTGATGCTTTGCTCAATGGGGATATAGAAACTGATGAAATCAACAGTAAGAGTTTACAGCATAATAGCATCTCTTCACAAGCTTTGGTTAAAGAAAATGATAACATGTCTCTTCCTCTTGAGAACTTATCACCAAAATTAGAAGATAAAGAGTGCACAGTAGATCTTAGTCCTCACAGCTCCCTATCAGAAAGTGAAAGTGAATCATCTCAAGATACTATCATTTTAATGACTACTGAAGAAAGCAAAAATAATCAGCAAAAAATTGAAGAAAGTTTAGCTAAATACAATATTTCCAAGTCAAAGAAAATACCATTATTCTCTAAACTTGCTACTTCAAATGACTCTTCAGAGAATCGTACTAATTTTCGAAAAGAATTATTAAAACCACTGGTCAAAAGAGATATTAGAAATAAGCAAACAAAAAAGGAAATTAAAACAAAAGAACCTTCATTAGAAGAAAGGCTTCGTCTTTTAACTTTGGATTTAGATTTAGATTATCAAATTAATTATCAACTTGATACTCCTCAAGAAAGTTTGAGTGAATCTAGTACTCCTAGTTTGAATGGAGAAGTTAATTTGCTAAACTATCCAGAATCTTTTCAAGTTGAACATTCTCATTCATTTTCTGAATCTCGTCAAGTACCTTTACAACATAATCCTTACTGTCAAGCAGCTCATGGATTTTCTACTCCATATTCAAATTTGGAAGAAGATAAAATTATTAGCTCATCTCAGAAATGGAAACATAATAAATTGGATACCTATCCTGAAAACTATCAGTGGAATCATAACAAAGGAAATCTAAAATCACCTGATTTGACTAGGTATCAAAATTCCAAAGCTGTAGATCCTGCTGCTTTAGTATATGAATGGTATCGAAGTAAATCTGGCTTAAATTCTTCTAAATCACAAACTCGCAATAGAATTGACACACCGGTTCCTAATAGCAATCACATTCAGCCATCATTACATAGAGACCATGATTGGTACCAGGAAGAAAGTAACAATTATGATGGTAGTCAGTCTCATGAATCTCATCAACGACGTTCTGAAAGTTGTGATTCTTTTCTGGATCAGCAGTCTCTGGTAAGATTCAATCCTAGGTTTCAAGCACATAATAAGTCTATTAGTTTTCCTCTTAGTACCTCAGCAGAAGATCTACGTGAGTCAGATGAATTAGAAACATTTGTTAAGCATGGCTGTGATCGCATTGAAAGAATTCGTAAGCGTTATAGCTGTGATTATGAAGAAGAAGGCTGGTTTTCTCGACGACCTTCTATACGGGGGATCCGTCCAAGGTTTGGTTCTACAAATGAAATTTTAAAACAATTACAAGATCAGAGTCGACCCCCATCATATGCTGAACATGATCATCAAAATGTTCAATGTGCATGGTCTATAGAACCCAGCTCAGAATATCATTTAAGTGCACTTAGCCCTCAGCATATACTACTTTCACACCCACCTTCAGCAGCTCCAAAAGTTATCACCAGATCTGCTCAAGAAGGTACTTACATTCAACTTTATTTTTCCAAAGCAAATAATGAACCACAATCAGATAGATTGCCTATTTCACCACCAAAGATCAATAATCCTCTTTCTCCTTCTAAACTTAAAACACCAGATAATCTTATGGTTCCTCCTTTTAATCAGTTTTCTTCAACAAATACCAGTCCTACCCGTCCACTTCCAAGTTTTCAGCAGGGGAAAGTCTCTATGAGAAAACCTCAGTTGGATAGTTTACCCGAGTCACAAGAAAATGTCATATATTATCATATGGATGTGTAATGGTATATTTTATTTTATATTGCATCAAGTATTGAGTATTGAAGCACAATTGGAGTATTTATTTAATTTTTATAGCAATTTTTATATTATTATTTATTACTGTAAGTTGATTAATTATTTCAAGTTAGTAATGAACTATTGTTCTTGTTTGTTATATGCTGTTTATTGTTTAAAGCATACATTTTTTTTATCAATATTTCTTATTTGGAAGTATTTGTTATCAAGTTATGTTAGTTCATTTTAATGTACATATATATATTATGTAAAAGAAATTCAGCAATATTGTTAAGGAATAATTTCAAAATAAAAAATTTGTATATATAGTATGTAAATACATACATTCATATATATTTACAGTGTGTGTTTATTTGTGTATATTTTATAAATATAGAATCACACACAAATATAATAATTTGATTATATATATACGCATATAAGTATATACAATGTTTGTAAATAACAAATTTAGACGTGTACACATAGTTAAAATGTGTTTCTGCAGCATTATATATAATATATACACACACACAGAGAGAGAGGTGTTGCATGCATAAATATGAATATAAAAAGTGATTTTTAATTGATATCTATAGATTTTTTGATATATATATGTAATAATTGTTATTTATTCAAGAATCAGAGAAAATATTTTCTAAATTGGGTTCTATCTATATATATATAAAAGTAATTTTTACAAAATTGTAAATACGGTTTATTTTACAAATGAAGTTGCTTAACTTAGCTTATGATAATCCCAACATTTTAAAATTATGATGCAATAATAATAACGGAACTTTTTGTCATCAGACTTAGGATAAAAGTCCAGAGTTAATTTGGGTTAATCAGATTATCCTACACCGCTAATTGACAAATATTCTAAACATACTGACTCCATGTTTTATCATTATCTTTTATGATGCAATAATTTAAGCTATTAAAAATAGAGGACAAAAAAAAATTATAAACTTACTATCAAATTAGAAAATTATATATAGTAAGATTAAATTCTTTGTTAAAGTAAATGTTAAAATGTATTTAATAATGTAGTTATTTATATGATTACAAGATAATTGTTAAAAATTTTAATTATTCCTTTAGAACAATATTGTTTATCAGTTTGTCTTTATTTAGATTTATAATTTCTAGCTATTAAAGTGTGTTTAATTGATGGGGGGGAGGGTATTGTAAAAAATAGCAATAAAAAAGCAATATGTAAATATATACAAAAATATTATTAAAAATTATCTTCATGCATTACAACCATCTTTCTTGTGCTTTCAAAAGAAATTATTTTCAAACTTCTGTAAATCCACTTACTATAAGCTTGAATAATCAATGGGCACAGTTGATATAGCACTATGAAATATCTATTTTTCAGACTAAGTGAATTCTGGCTTTGTCTTTATCACTAAAGACTTGGATTTGAAGCTGAAACCAATGCATCTAGAAGCCATCTTCTATTCCTTTATATTCAACTTATTAAATTGAAAATTATAAAAAATAATTGATTTAAATTTTGGCTTACTCATTGCATAGCTCTACAGGTCTGATATCAGTCTATATATTTTTGAGAGTTTAGTTCTATAAAACTGCAGGCTTCTTCTACTTCCTGTTATAAAAGAACCAGCAATATCACAACTTTCTATATGCTTTCAAATGGAGTTGTCATCTTTATATTCTAGAACCAGCCACTATAAGCTTGGGAATCAGTGGACATCAGATGATATAATGCTATAAAATCCTCTTTCCTAACAAATTTGAATCTAATTCACTTGTGCATATAGCAGACACTTTTTAAGCCTTTATATTATTCAAGTTAATAATCCAAAATTAAAAAATATAATATTTCAAGCTCAGATTAACCTTCTTGCATTATTATATAAATTTGATATGAAATCAGTTTGTCAATAACTTTAGATCCCCTCTACCTTTGTTTAAAAAGGTTAATGTCAACCACAATATCATATGAATTCTCATATGGTTACTAGATAGCTGCTCTTTGAAGCATATGAATAAGCTTATTGAGAGATCACATGATAATTGTTAATATTAATCTTCCTAGCTAATGGATAAAAGAGCATATAGTTGTTATAGAACTGAGATCTCAAAATATATAGATACTGAGCTGGTGTTAGCTATGCAAGCAAAATAATATAAAAGAATAAAATGTTGATGCTCAATGCATAATTGCATAAGTTTCAGCTTTGAATTCTAGCCAGATTTTATAGCACTATACTCTGTAGGTGCCCATTCATTATTCAAGCTTAGAATAGAAGACTTGAAGCATAAATAATAGAAATATAAAAACACATTTTTGTTTCTTTTTGCATTTACTCTGCAGTTAATAACAAAACCTTTACTAACAACATGGAATAAAATAATATAATTAATTCTGATTCTAAAGAATTTAATCAAACTGATTGCCAATTATGCTTAATCATATATATACAAAATACCTCTGGTAATGGCATTCTTGATTTAAAATCTTGCTACAAATTTTAGTGAACTATGAAAACATGCTCATGCATCATACAAGGGAAATATAAATGGGCTAAGTGTCTATAAAAGTATGACATCATTACCATGAATAGAGGAGACTGTATCATATTATAATTGTATTTTTTTTTACTTTTTACATTCAGTTCATTCAAATATTGTCCTATGTCTTTAAATTCTTAGATATTTATTTATTAAACACTACTGGATTATTCCTAAACCCTGTTTGTGATATTTAAGATTTAGTTAGCTTAGACTCTAATTCCAGATCTTTGACATGGCAAATTGATACACAATCACTCTGTCATAAGGCTTTATAATATTTTAATTGTGAAACAGAATTCATTATAAAATAAGAAGACATATATTGCAGGCTTGACTAATGGTAGATTACATCTGCATCTTTTTCTTTGTTTGCAAACTTTAGAGATACATTTTCTGAGCACTCCTGGAAATACTCAAAACATATATATGGTGAAAGAATAAACTGGCTAATCTCAGTAGTTTCCTTGTACTATAGTTATGCTTAAAAATAAGCATTTTAATACCCATCATATTGTTAAAGGTTGTTGCTGCAACCTTCAAAGTATAAAAAGCCTTGTCTCATTTACAAAACAGATTCAACTTATAGATCATTGTGTTTCTTTAGATTGATTTTAAATCAGCATTTGATTTAATCAGTTAAATATTTTAATCTCTGCCCCAAAATAGTTATTAATTGACAATCTGTTTTTAATTTAGGATCTCCAAATCTATTGAGAATATTTTTTTATTCCAGTAAAATGGACTCTCAATGTTTTTGTTTAAAGTATTATTTGCTATTTCTTTGCTATTTTTATTGATTAGGTTGTCAGGTTTTTTTTTCTCACATGCCTGTACAAATTTTCACTCTTGTTAAATTTGCTGTACATCTTATAAATGTGAAATATGCAGCTAGATGACAAATTTATTTTTTTGCACTTTACAAAGTGCTTTCCAATTTTCCCACTAATCTACAGAAAACTAGTTTAAATCCTTGCAAATAAAATTACTTTTTAAATGAGGGTGTCTATAAAAGCCTCTAAGATAATCTTAACTGTGCATTTTGCTCTAGATGCTTTGTTGCAGTGGTAAAGTGATGGACTGTAGATCTCAAGGACATAAATTGTGGTTTATCTCTGTCACTTTCAGTGCCAATTTTTTTATGAATTCCCAAACAAAATATTTGCTTATATATATATTAACTATACAGTTTTATAAATATCGATTTTCAAACTTAAAAAAAATAGAAAAATTCTTAATATTCATACCTACAAGGTTCTATCTAAACTTACATTTTAATTTAAGGTACAAAGCATCAATGTGTTATACATAAAGATGATTTTAATGGATATATTAATTACTTGGCGACACACAAAAAAGAAAGGCTTAACAAGGAAAACCTTTTAATTTAATATGGTAAATGTGCTTTCAATATTTTTGTATTGATATAATCATAGCAATGAATGAATAAAACTGCATACGAAGACTATGATATAAATAGCATGTAAATTGTTTTCAAATTATATGCAAATATGCTTACATTACCCATTTTTTAGAGAGGAGGAAGCAGGATTCCTTTTTGTTTATAGCATTATTATTATTGGCAATATGCCAGGCTTCCTTTGTCTTATGTTTAGCTTGTTCTTTTCTAGATATAAAATGCTGGCTAATGTAAATTTGAATGTACGGCCAAGTTTATTTTTATGCTCTAGAAATATGGATTTGTGATCTAGATTGCCTTTGGCCCTTTTGTAGAGGTATGGTTATTGAGAAAGTCTTATTGCCAGGCTGGCATGAGATTCTCCAATCTTGTGTGTGAGAATTGCAAATTTTTTAAATGGTTAAGAATTTTTGATAGATAATGTATAAACTTGTATTTCTAATTGGATATATTAAAAACTTACAAATTTTAAATCATTTGGTTTATTAGTTGCTATTTTGTTGAAGTTTGATAAAAATATAAAATGCTAACCAACATAAATTATCATATTCCTAAACAGCTTTAAAAAGTTAACTTATGAAAATCATGAATATGTTTGGATAACTTCTGTTGTTGCCAGGGTTATTTGTAATAAAAATTAAAAAATGATATTTTAAACTAATAAAAACACAAACTCTGAGAAATAAAAATGAATCATTTCTTATTGGCTCCCAGTTGAAGAGATAAGATAAGCTGATTTTTGTTAAAGTTTTCACAAATCAACTCACAATTTATGTCTATGAAGATTAAAACATATATATATATAACTGGAATAAATATTAATTAGTAATTCTTGAAGAATAACTAAAAAGTTATATAAATACTTTTTAAAATCTCTTTTCTTATAAATAATCCCAAATATATTTTGTAAATTTTTTGAAATAAAATTCTATTCAAAAAATTAAGTAAATATACATTTTTTTTAAACATTAATATTAACAAAGGTATTTATTAAAATAGTATAATCTAAAAACAATAATATAACAGCTATATTTGATACTTTGCTACTTATGTAGTTTGCCTGCCGGAAAACTTGCCACCCATTTTATTTTAAATTATCTATTTTCAAGGGTTTCCAGCACATGATATAAACAATATGGCTAACTCTAAGCTATTGTATTCAATATGTACATTTTTTTTTATTTATGAAAATGATAAAGAAATACCAAAGTCCAAAGAGTTGTAATTAAAAACTTTTTTAATGTAAATGCAGTAAAGAAAATAAAACATGATTAAGCAAACTATAACAAATTATGTCGATAGACATAACTTTTACTGTCCTATAATTTTGAAAATATTTCATAGAAACATACAAAAATCCAATGGGTTGTAATTAAAAAAATTTTTAATATAAATTCATTACACCAGCTGTAAACTAATCTTGATGTACTCACAAATGATGTTTTGAAGCCTTCTAACCATGTTCCTTTTCAAACAGATAGGTGCTTAGAACATGTTAGCACAAGACACCACCATTGTATCTCTGTTTTCACATAAAGTGTAATATCATGGCATTATCACATATTTTTTAGATGGGAACTATCCTATAACTTTGAAAATATTCCATTGCATCTTGTTCTGATGATGGAAGATTCCAAATTTTAATCATATTTCCAAAAATGATAAGGCAAAAAAGAAATATTAAAAAAATATCAGCATGTGTTAACAAATGCCAACAAAAAATAACATTAATTTTAACCACATGTTATCTGTTCACTTTATGTTAACATTTGGCTGTTATACTGTGAATGAAATTTATTAAAAAATGTATTCAAATTTTTTAAAATTAATATGTATAGCTTGTTAACATTTCAAAAGGATATTAACAAATGTCTTCTAAATTGAATGTTAATTTTAAAAAAATTGAATACATTTTTAAATAAATTCCATTCGTAGCATAACACCCAAATGTTAACATGAGGTGAACAGATAACACATAGTTAAAATTAATGTTATTTGTTTGTTGACATTCTTTAAACACGTGCTGATCTTTTTAACATTTCTTTTTAGCCTTATCATTTTTGGACATATGATTAAAATTTGGAATCTTTCATCAACAGAACAAGATTCAGTGGAATATTTTCAAAATTTCAGGATAGTTCCCACCTGAAAATGTTTATGATAATGGCCATAATATTACACCTTATGTGCAAACATATTCTAAGTGCCTATCTGTTTGGGGAGGAACATAGTTAGGAGGCTCAAAAACATTGTTTATAAGTGCAATGAGATTAATTTACAGCTGGTATAGTGAATTTACATTAAAAAAAATTTTTAATTACAACCCTTTGGATTTTTGTGTTTCACTGGAATATTTTCAAAATTACAGGATAGTAAAAGTGATGTCTGTCCACATCTTTGTTATAGTTTGCTTAATCATGTTTTATTTTTTTTACTGCATTTACATTAAAAAGGTTTTTAATTACAACTCTTTGGACTTTTGTGTTTCTTTATTATTTTAATAAATAAAAAAATGTAAACATTGAATATGATAATTTAGAATCAGCCATATTGTTTTACCGTGTGTTACAAGCCACTAAAAATGAATAATTTAAAATTAAATGGGTGGTAGGCAAACTACATAAGTACCGAAATTTTTAATGATTGTTCTACATAACTATTCAGTAAATTATTTTATTTTAATTACATTTTTTTATTTGTTTATTTTTTATTTTAAAAGACTCTTAGAAAAAGATATCACTTTTTTATTTTATTTTTTGAAAGGGATTTGTTGTCCTTATTAGCTTTAAAATCAAAATGCAAGACTTAAAAATTTTGAAATATTAATAAGTAAAATAGTCATTTTGGCAACACTTAGTGTAAGGCTTAGTTAAATATATAGATTTAAAGATATGTATATGTGTTACAGTTTCACTCACAAATTAAAAATATACCAATTAATGCCCATTACCTATTTACAACACTCATCTAATAAGTGATAGCAGATATAAAACTTATTGTGTATATTTATTGTATGATACTGCATAGGATGAATCCTCCATTTTACATTGCTTTTTGAATGCAAAGTTCCATTCAGTGCACTCTCATATTGTTATAAAATTTGTATATCTTTCTATGTGTGTATATATACGTATATACTTTTCAAACTTAAATTTAAGTTCATCTTTATATGTACATAAATATTTATATAAGCAAATATACTCATAAATCATTAATGTTATAATCATTGTAAATATTTATTTATGCCTTATAATATATTTTTATTATTAGAATATATAAATGAAGTAAGTATTTTTACAAAATTATGATATAGAGCTTATGTTAATACTCTGTAAAATGTATATCAAAATTTATTAATTCTGTTCATAGACATTAAAAGTTTAAATTACTTATGTATAGCATGATCATAAATTATTCATCCCATAATAATTATTAATAATTTTGTTATGATAGAAGCTATCTTTGCTGTAGATATGCGACCCAAAAAATATTTTTTGTTTAATTAAACTCCTACCTGCCACAGTTCAGTAAACCAGAATTCTATTAATCTCTTATCAGTTTGCATACTCTTTACTGTTTTATTCACAGTTGCATTTGGACCATAGAGTCTATTCTGGAAATAAATTTATATTTGAATTTTATTGTTAATTAACTGACAAAATTATTAATATTTATGATCTGGTTGAATATGTTATTAATAGCTTGTAAATATATATATATAATTCAACCTGAATCACAATTTTGAAATTTAATATAATATTCTTTTAAAAGGGAATGATATTTCTTATAATCTTTTTTTCCTGGAAATACTGTACATTGGTAATTATATGCACCTTTAATGAATGTAAAAGATTTTAAATTTTTTTTGATTTTTAACATTTTATATTCTTAGTTATATATTTTACTTTATTTTTCATTGTTGATTGAAAAAAAGAAAAAGGTAAAAGTATAATTACAGGTTAATTACTTCAGAACATGGTACTGTTTTTTTTAGTAAGATAGTGAGTCAATTATTTAATTATGAAAGTTTTTATTTTGTCATTAATTTGTTTGTACTATAGTTGTGTAAATTTTTTCTATTTTTATATAACATATGCATATATATATATTGTAAAGTTTTACATTATAATCTCTATGCATAAAAACATACATACAAATATGATTTTTTTTTTAAAAAATAGTAATTTTAATAATATATATGTGTATGAAAAGCTACAAATTTTTTTATCTAATTTTTAATAGAAAATTAAATCATGTCTTTTATTTATTTGAATGATTTATTTATTTTTAAAGCTAGTATTTTTTAAACAAATAAACAAAAAGATAATTTAAGTTGTTTATTTCATGTGCAGTAAACTGGAATTATAGAATTAAAAATAATTGAAAATGCAGTATATAGAGTTAAAAAAATGTTCTGGTAGATTTACAACCTATATCTATCAGAATGCTTATACTGGAAAAATTAATATAAAATACTTTGGATGTAATTGATATAAAAAGAAAAAAACAGTAAGAAATTCATTTATTCAATCAAGTAAGATGAAGTATTACTAAAAAAAAATGGCTGTAAAATTAAAATAAGTCATATATTTATATACATTTATATATGATCATATATTCTGCTAATGTATACAAATGTAGATACATTCTTATAGAAAAACTGATTTGTAATAACTAATATAATTATGAAAAATCTTCTAATTGGATTAGACATAGAGACATAAAATGCTATTAATAGTATTACATAAGTAGATGAAGAAAGAAAAGAAATGTGAAAAAATTTACCATTTATGAATAGTTAAAGCATCCTATTTTATTTAAGAATATTTAGCGAATGTGGATTGTTTAATGTGTAATGAGAAGGGTTTATTAATTGCGAGAATATTTGCATGAAATATATGCAATCATCATTTGAGTTATAAAAGATTAATTTTTGAAGTAATTGTTAATATTTTTAAAAGTTCATAATTAAAAAAAAAAGTGCAGTTAAATCTGATTGTAGAATTAGTTCTATTTCAAAATTTTAACTTAAATCTTGAGCAGAAACTGAGAAATAAATAACAATATTAATAATTCTCTAATTACTAACAATATAGAAAGATTGTGTGTTCGATATTTATGTAGCTAAATGTTAAACACATATTAACAATGTGAGATTAATTGGAAAATTCAGAAGTAAAACTTAATCAAATCTTTATTTGCTCTAGTTTTGTTAGAGTTCTCTTTTAATTGTAACTGATAGTTGAAAATACTTGTATAGAAAGTGTAAGTAGACTGCAACATCTGACATAAACTACAAGTAAGTTTTTTTTATGGGTAAATAAGCAGATTACTATGTTATTATATAAAAAGGGAAAGAGTTACAGAAAAAAAGGCTAATTTTTTTAAGTGGACTAACAAGACTACTTTGGACAAATGTGAACAGATTGCAATGTCTTCTTAAACTATATTAGTAGCTTGCCCTGTTCAGTTTAATAGTGAACATATTCAATTATTATAGATTCCTGGGTTGAAGTTAAACATCACTTTTTCTATTTGAAAATCACATAACATCCTTGGCAAATTACTATTTATTCAGAGAATAATGATTTAAAAGAGAATCATAAGTTAAATTTTCTGGGAACACTTTGAGAAGCCAAATTGAGATTTTTTTTTTCTGACTGATTGTCATACAAAGCTTGAATCAAAAATTTTTTGTTACCAAGCATTATAAAAAAAATGTAATACTGATGTTGAGACATGGATTATTATAAAATTGTCAATTTATATAAAGAATAATGCTGATGATGACTATGAGTAGTGTACCTCCATTTATATTATAAATTAAAATAGGAAATGTACTTTATTATTTTAATCTTTTTTTTTTATTATTACTAAATCTTTGGTGAACAGAATTCATTTGTGTATTTAAATGAATTTTATAAATTCAAAATTACTGTAGTCATAATCTAAGATAAAAGCTCAAGAGATGTTTTAAGCTTTGTTCCTTTTTTTTTAAAAAAAATAAGCAAAAAGGGGAAAAAAAAACTAAAATATATATTAAAAATTTATTTCTTTATAAGATAGTTACAAAGAAACTCCATTCTATTAAAAGTTGTTTGTATTTGAAATTTATATATATATGTGTGTACACATATATTTAATGTTATTCAATAATATTTTCTCATAATTTAGTGTATTTTAAAAATTTGTAAAATAATCATAATGTAGATAATATTGTACATAAAAAATACCCATGTTTTTCATGATATATATATTATACAATTTCTGACTTGAGATCTCAATCTAGATTCATTGCAGGTATGGATTAATATTTTCAGAATTCACTCATCAAGCATAAAAATAATATAATGAAACATACAATCTTCAAGTGCTCTTTCATTACATTTTACCAATATCAAGAAATAATTTAATATTATTTTCAAAATATTTAATAGCACAGAAAAGACAAACATATTGCTTTTGTTTGTAATCATTCAGTAGCCAGTTTTTATTTATAAAATACTGTACTATTATATTCCATGTAAATATTAAAATCGCTTTACTTATGCTATTTATTTGTATAATTTTTGACAGTACAACACTTTCAGAGCTTAAAATACAACCAATGCAAATGGAAATTGGAAGAAGTAGATTGCTTTTATAAATATTATCCTAATCAAAATTATGGCCTGAACTTTTCAAACATTCAAATTAACTTGATACATGTGTTAATGACATGAAGGATAATAAACCAAACGCAGACCATTCTATAAACACACATTATAATGTAATTTTTGCTTATATCTATTCCGTATTAGATATATAGTGATTACCATTTTTAATGCCATTATTAGAAAAATTTCATGTTCATTTTATAAGACTGTTAACATTTGTTGCAAATATCTATGTCATTATATTATTTCTAAAGCTGTGTTCTCACATTCAAACGGAGAGCTTCGAGTTATCTTCTAAAGTTTCATTAAATTTTTTGTAGGAAAAAAATCTTGCGTATTAAAACACTTATTATAAGTCTTCTAAAGAAAAAAAAATGTATTTGTCTTTTTAAGAATAGTAAAATTAATACATTATTACTAGTCTCTATAGTTTTTTGTTTTTTTTCATATGTCATAGCATCGACCGGGACGCGAACCCACAACCGTCTGCAACCAACTACTTGCTTGCAAGGCGCTGCGATGACCTCTTGGCTAAGTTGTTTGTGAAATAAATGGAATGCTGTTATTTTAATGTAAATAGTACTAGCATCAATTAACAGAAAAAAAAGACAAACCAAAGTGTATTTCAGTTTATCATTTGTTAATCAATACATTTTACTGATTATTATTTTTCCATATAACCTTTGCATGTGATAAACAAGTAATGGCTAATATTACAGATACAGTACTGTAATTTATTTATTTTGAGGATAATGCAGTGCGTAATGAAAAAGTCATATTGACATCTAATAGAAAGTAATCATAAGAGGCACACACTAATTTTCTTTTAATTATTATTATATTGCACAGCATTTAAGGACTACATTGCCTATGTTATTACTTATATGAGATTTGTTTTTGATGTAAATGTTTCTAAAGAGATTATGAGTACAATTATTTTAAGCAGATTTTTTAAATATAATTTTTGTAATTCCACATTATTAATTGAATGTAATCTAAATTTATTTTTAATATTTTTTTTCTGGTGGCTGGCCCTTACTTAGGTAGCTAAACTAATCATTAAGTTATTAAAGAGTACATGAGTGTCTAGCTATTCTTAGTTATAGGATTAATTAAGTAAAAAAAAATAAGGCTTTAGACTCTAGTCACTAAATAATTGATTGTTTTGGTGGGGAAAGTTTCTTCACTATTTCTTTTTAAAATTGCTTGCTTTCAATATTTATAAAATAAATGATTATAGTTTGAGCAGAAAAAAATTATTTATTAAGATATCTCTTACTAATATATCTCATAATTTTTAAGACTTTTGATTTTTCATGTATGAAGCTTAATGCAAAATAATATTATAATTACAATCTTCTAGCTTCTAATGCAGCATAGTATTAACAATTTTGTGTCTCATTATTAAGCTAGCATGACTTACTATTCCAATATCTTTTCTATAGCTAAAATTCATTTTTTAATCATTGCAATTGTAATCAAATTTCATCATCATCACTTTCAAACATTATTAATCCACTGAAGAGTGAAGATTTCTCTAGGTTTAATTTAGTTTATCTGATCTTTGTCTTCTCCACAACATACCAACAAACTTATTTTATCTATCTATCTCATATGTGATCTCTATCTCTATAGTCTTTTGATATCCAATTTAAAACTTCAACTGCCCACCCTGTTTGCTTTAAATCTTTTCTTATTCTGACATATTTACATCTCTCCATATTTTAATGACTAGGCTGAAGTCTCTGTATTGTTCTTCTGTTCAGTGTCCAATAACAAAGATCTGTAAATACGAACTAGTAAAATACATGTATTAAAAAATCTTCCTTTTCAAACACAAAAACATCATTCCTTTTAATATTAAGTTATTTTTATCAAAAGTATTCCATTCAAGTTTAATTATATGATTAATGTCATCCATTTTTAAAATTTATATTAATGATATAATCAAAATATTTGAAGTTGTTAACTTCCTCTAATTTACAATTATTAATCTTTATATTCTTCTTTTGGAAAAATCCATTAACCATTTATCTTAATTTTTTTTAGGATTTATCTTTAAACCTAATTTTTGACTTTCATCTGATAATTCTTGTAATTTTTCTTGAAACTCTGAAGCATTACTTGTGCAAACAAAGCTATTATCTTCAATGTCTAGAAGATTTAAATAATCTCTATTTATTTTTCCTTCCTTAGTTTTTCATTTTAATTTACAAAGTATTTCTTGTAAAACTGCTGTAAAAAGTTTTGGAGGCATAGAATTACTTTTATGTTAATCGTTTAAGTATCACCATATTACCTAATCATTGCTATGGATTTTGATAAATATTCTTCGGAAATGTGACAATATTCTGTGTCTATTTCTTGATAATATAAAATTTTAGTCACTGTGGAAATGCGCTTATAAAAAATTGCTTTTTGTAATTTACAAATCATGGTAACTCATATTTATTGGTCCTTTCTATAACTTCTTTTAATACATGGATGTGATCCACTGTGTTAAAACCTTTTAAATTCAATTGGTTTGGTTGATTCCAATCCAGTGTTCACTATATACGAGTTCTAATTATCTTGGTAAAGATTTTGCATAGAACTAATAGAAGATTGATAAATTGTAATTTCTAATATATTGTTTACTATCTTTTTTAAAATTCATATTAGTACTGCACTCGTTTAATTATCTAGTATATTTTGTCTTCATTATTATAACTATTACCTAATCAATACAAGTAATACTTTATATTTAGGGAGTATTGTCCTAAGTAATTGTATATGTTTAAATTATTTTTTGCTTTAAAATAAATAGTGAGACTTCTTTAAATACCTGTGTGCATGTATAGAATCTGATTACTATTGAATTGTTGAGGACAAAATGAAATTTTGAGAGTAGCGCAAGTGATGAACTAGAAGATACTAAAACTATGATTTTGATGTTTCAATAGTTGGTTAGAATAGAGCTTGAAAATATATTTTACAATATATTGTAACGGAATAGGGGATAACAGAGATGGGAAGATGGAGTGAACCTCGGGTAATTGCAAATCATCGTCAACCCCAGTTCAAAATATAAATATAAAATTTACAGTAATGATATTAATATCAAAAAATATATAAATAATTTTTATCTATTAAAGAGAGCGTGAGATCTCTAAGATCAGTCCAGTTAGAGATCAGTTAACTCCTCAGAGCAACTAATTAACTATACATCAACCAATATTATCAATAAGTAAAAGTAAGTAATATTCAAAATAACCATTCATCATCATGAATGATCAATCAAAATATATCAATACAATAAATCAACAGTCCATCTTGTGGCTGGATTTAAAAAATATAAATCAACAGTCAATCTGGTGACTGGATTGAAAATGGGTCTTCTGTAGACCAGGCTAACTATTGAGCCTTTGCCAGCTTGGGCAATTATTTAAACATTACTTGGATGTACCGCTTAAGTGCTGATTCATCAGAATACATAATCTAGAAAAAAACTAATGCTGGGATTTTAAAACTTGCTGATCATCACTGCTCTTGTGACTTAGTACCATTAATGTACTGGCCAACTATAAATTTAAATTCTAATAGAGACTAAAATAAAATATAGTGCAGGAGCTTTGAAGAATATAATCCTCATCCAACCAGGATGATTGATTATCACTGAATGCCCCTAAGCACTAATATACATCCCCTTTTATATATCAGTTGTTATACATGAATTTAGCTCAGAGAACACAAGCTCTATTACTGTTACAGTGACCAAGAAATGATGATTTAATACAATTTTAACAATTGAATTCAATTTTATTTATAACAATATAAAAAAAAAACAATATTAAGGTCTGTAGAATATGATGTACATATTAAAATCTGATTTTGATTAACATATAATAAAAATTATCACATTTGTGATTTACAAAATTACTATACAAATTCAAGTTACTATTATGGTTTACATATATGTTCCATTATGTTTACTTAAAACCTGTTCAGCACACAGGCATGTGGCTTGATATAAAAGAACAGGTTTGAATTGACATTTAATAATAAAAAATGATTAAAATTTTAATATAAGTGTCTATTTAACACTCCTTGATATATGCGCAGACATGTGCAGTATAATTCCTAGTCATATTTGAATCATTATATAAAATACAATAAATGATTAAAATTTTACACATGTGTGTGCATGTGTATAAGCACACTGATGTTTACATACTTTGATTTGATCCAATACAATTATTAAAATTTATTTTCACAATTATTCTTTGTTGAAAATATAAATTTCATTATTATTTTATAGTAAGTTCTACTCTTTATTGATTAGGTTCTTTTAAATAATGCAAAATTATTTGTATTTTAAGTTTATATTTTCAAATATTTTCCTTTTTATAGGACAAGATACACATGTATGTGTTTAGCCATTTATGCACACACTGACATTTATATATTTTATTTTGATACAATAATAAAAGTGATTAAAATATATTTTTCTTATAAATGCACACATGTGATGTGTATAAATAAAACTATAGATGATATAAATTAATTGTAAACATTTTCATAAAAAGTTTCTCTGCATTTTGATACATCAGCATACATATAATTACTTCTTCAGAAACTGATAATTTCTCTTGATGGAGACCAGTCCAGGTAATTGTTGTTCTGCAGTTGGTTCCACTTAGACTAGGATCTGGTAAGCTTCAGGCCAGCAAGCTATTTTACCCTCATTTCTTCAGGCTGATGATTCAGAAATGACCCAGCTTCAAGTAAATCAAAACTGCAAAGAAAAATAGTGGCAGCTCCTGGATCTACTATCCTACCTTCAATTATTTCATGTTCATTCTCTAACTCTGGAAAACCAACTTCACCATTACTGCAAACTACAGCAAAACTTCTAGCCAACTGCTCCTCAAAAATTTAAACCAGACTGTTGCACCTGACTATTTTGCTACAGCTACCAACTACTGAAGGTAACTACTTTATAAAATATTTTAGCCAACTTTGCAGCTATCTGTGAGCCAGCTGTTTCTCAAAATATTTCTATCCAGACATTGTAGTTGGCCTATGTGGTCACTGCTTCTCATAATATTTAGTTCAGACTAAACTCAAAAAACTGAAAACCAGACTTTTCTGACCATTCTTAAAAAACTACAAGCCAAACTGAACTGATGTTTTTATCAGCCTTTTTATAAGAGTCATTTGGAGTTGATAAAACACCTTAATTGAAAACAGTTTTCTTTTATCTCTCTAATTCCTTTTGAAAACAAGTTTGAAATTTTTATCAAAGTGTGATACACATGTTTTTACTTAGATAGAGAAATTTACCAATTAATTAAAACATTTTAAAAATACGTAATAGGAATTTTTACAATTATCAGAAATGTGCTTGTTTTTAAATTTCAAATTCAGAATAATAATAATAATTCATTTAGACCTTTTTAAATGTTTTAATTTATAATAATATTCTGTTTTAATTCAGAATTATTTAACTCATTATTTATTATTTTTATTCCAAGTGAAATGTAGAAAATATCTACAAAAATTTGTGTTTTTTTTTTCATTACTTTATATATATATATATGAGCATGCACCCAACTGTTGCTGTGTGTCATGTAACCCAACCGGTTACAATATATATATGATTTTTGTTTAGAGATGCCTATATTGAAGTGTCTCTACTTATTTGAACTATGATTCAGATTAAATAGCCTTTTTTAGCCATATCCCCCCCCCAAAAAAAAATCAGTATTTAACAAAAATAAATTTTAATAATACATTTCAAAAAACACATTGGTATGTAATTATGTATATCACTTCAAGAGACTTTGCTTTAAAAAATTCATTACAATTAAATATTGTTTTTTTTTTTGTAAATATATATATAAACAATGTCTTTATACATGTTTGATGTGAATTTTTATTTGAATCAGGGTGAGTAATGCTTTGGTTGATAAATGATTTGTTTGAAATTTGTTTTTTATAACCATTTCTGCTAAAACATCATATAGATAACTTTTAGCAAAGAATAATAATATATTAAGTATTTTTTCCAAAATTGTCTTAACTTTTATTATGTTCAATAAAAATACTTTAAAAGCCGGTGTTTTCATTTTGTTATTTTATAGGTTGATACTCAATTTGAATATTATTTGCAAAGTTTTTTAGTACTCAGTCATATCTAGCAAAGAAATTTAATAAAATAGAAAATGATGCCACAACTATAATAGTTTGTAATCAAAAGTTTTGTAATGATATAGGGTCAAAGGATGATTAATTTATATAAATAAATATTAATTATACTTGAATGAGAATATATTAATTAGGGAGGATGTTTCATCCTATATTAATTTGATATTGCATTAATAAATTAAACACCATCTTTAATTGAGTTGTTTATATCTGTACTAAAAATGATATTATAATCTTTAGTTTAATAAATTATTTTTAATAATCATTAAGATATCTTTCTAAAGTGAATAGTTTCAAAGGTGTGTAGGAAATTTGACACTCAATAATTGAACACACACACACATATATATATGCATTGTTTGACTATAAAATTATTCGCACTTTAAAATCAAATAAAGCATGCTCCTATCTACAAAGATAATAAGTTCTGCTTGAAATATATGTACACTGAGAAAGGGGAGGGTATGAAATTTTTATACTGGTAAATAATTTTGTGAATATGCATTTAAATGTAAAAAAAATTTAGTTACACTCATATATATGCAGATCCATTAATACAAAATATCTCAGAAATGAATAATTGTTACATTAATAAAGATGAAATACCAGTTTGTTAAATACATACATAATATATTATGATTCTTATGCATATATTGCTTAGTCCTCACAGTTTTATAAAATATTTTATAAACTTCTCTCTGTTGTGTATATATTTTTATCAAATATTATTGTTGTTTGTTTTAGTTTTTTTATATACATTTTAAATTTTGATTTGTTAAATTTTAAATAGTTTGTTAAAAATTAATTTTGTATAGAGGAAATTCAGTATAATGCATTTTAATGATAACAAAAGAATCACCAAACTAACAGCCTTATCAATATGATAATGTGTGAGCAACTCTGCATTCTTGGGGCATCTAGCATAAGGTTGAATATTCAGTGATTAAAAGAGGCATATAAAATTCCTATCCTTTGAATTTAAATCTTCATTTCCAGACTACATTCTGGCTTTGGTTTTTACCACTGAAGCCTGGGATTTAAAGATAAAGATGGTTTTTAGATATCAGTATTCTTTCCAACTTTGAATCCTGGGATTTGTTGATAAAGTCAGAAGCTAGAAACTGATCTGAGGATGGGGATTTAAAAATCAAGTATAGGGATTTTATATGCATTTAGTAATCACTAATTACTCAAGGCTGTGTTATACAGCATTAGAGTGGTGAGTTGCTCTTGCATTTTCATGATATAAAAATCTTTTAACGTTTATAAGATAGATTCAAATGTGAAATTATAATTAATTGTATTAGAAGTTTGCAAGCAGGCTAATAACATTCAAGCATTATCAGTCATTTGTAGCATTCTACTATGTAATTAACCTGATTTATCTTCAGTCCAAAACCTTAATTTCCATTTTCTAACTGAAACTCAAAGTTTATTAATTCTATTTTTGATACTTGAAATAGTATATGTATAATTTTATTTCAACTTTTGTTCTTGAGCCTCAAATTTGCATTTCCTATGACAAGCAATGTACAATAATAAAATTTATCAATTCAATTTTATTTGCTTGAGAATGAAAGTTTTCTCATATGTTTTACAGTTTATAAATTTTTTATAAGTTTGTCAGTGTAGTTGTAAGTTATCTGCAAATGATCTGAATGTAGTCGTTATTTTTTTCTTTGAAACATTACTATTAATTGCTAAAATAAAATAAAAATTGAAGCTTTTGGGTAGCTTCTATATATATAAATACTATGAAGATGATACTTATATTTAAGAGCATGCTAAAACTTTGAATTATTACCCCCACCCCCATTTTTTTTCTTTAAATTAAAATCTTTTTTTTTTTAAAAAATTAAAAATAAGTTTGTTGCTCATGAAGTTACTTACATGATATTGGAGCTTCGGGCGGAAATGATGTACAAAGCTGTAACCTGGCAACTTTAGCTCTTTAATTTGCTAATGTCAAGCGGTGGTGGCGTAACGGTTAGCATAGCTGCCTTCCAAGCAGCTGGCCCGGATTCGCTTCCCGGTAAACGCTTTAACATATATATAAAAATGAGCTAAATTGAGTTGCTCAGTAGATTGCGACTTTGGATGGGCAGATTGAGTTTGATCCAGATCATTTATATATTTACAAACATGTCCACATTTTGAAAGATTGCAATATTGATTGATTTTTTTTTTAAAAAAAAAGATTATTGGAATGATTAAATATATAAAAATAACTTTAAAAAAATATATATTAAATTTTACTGAAATCACCTTTTGCAATTTATTTTTTAACTATTTCATATTATTATTATGTTTTTCAATTATTTGTACCGTATATGCCAACTTAATTTTAAATGTTACACTTTAATATGATTTTTTTTTTTTCATTTTAAAGTTAATGTAAATGTCAAAAAATAATTGAAAAATTAAATTATTTTTTGTTCAAAGATTTATATATAGAGAGTATATAGAAATGCATATAAACACAAACATTCTTTATCACATTGTTCAGAAGTCATCTATCATAAGAAGAAAAATATATCATTTGTTTCAATAGTGAAATAAGAAATGGAAGAATTGAAATAAATTATGATATAAAGAGATTTGATAGTAATATGAAAGTAATTATATATTTAATTATGCTTTGATTTATAAAAGTTAAAAAATGTTACAGTAAGATTATGTAGAAAGGAAAATGTACTGGGTTGGTTAAAATTAAATTGTAAGATTATAAAATAAAAATATATATATTGGATAGGAGTTAATATGATAGTAAAGGGTGAAAAATGATTTATTAATATAAAATATAATAGAAAGGGTATAAAAATAAAAAATAAATATACTAGTAATAAATAATAAAAAGTAAAAATAATGGTAAAATAAAATAATGTTAAGGTTAAAGGGATTAAATTGTTAAATATAATATATTGTAAAAGTAGTTAAATTGAAAAATTATATGTATAAATTTATAAAATACGATTGTATTTATGTAATGTTTAAATTTGTAGATCTGATGAAGACTGCTGGGAACAGTTGAAACTGTTATCAAATTAATAAATATATTTTGCTAAAAGTGTAAAAAAGAGTGGTGGTTTGATGTTATATACTGTATAAAGAAAGCAAAACTAAGGAAGAAGAGGATGAAGAGTCTACAGGATTATATTGAAATAAATTTTAATAAACACTTTAAATTTGTCTTTAAACTCTTGTCACTTGTAAATAATCTGAGAATGCTAACGTTAAATTGTATAATTTAAACAAACTTCTTTAATCTCTGATAGCTGCGAGTTTTAAAGACAAATATTTATGAAATCGATGTATTTCTATGCGCTCATGTACAGTATATTTTAAAATTAATAATATTATATCCAATCTAATTCTACATTCTTCAAGAACATAAAACAAAAATCATGTTGGAGTTAACTACTTTTCTAAAATTTAATTAACTTATTTATTTTTATTTTTTGATGCAATTTCATTTTATTTGCACTAAAATGACCTATTGAGTCTATTATTAATGTAGGTAATATTGTAAACATTATTTAAATCTTTTCAGTCGATAACTTATCTTGTTTAATGTTCAGGCCGCCATACTGAATTTTTAAAAAACTGGCTTGAGACATAATTTTCACAATAACTTCAGTTTTAATAATGTTAGAGCAAAAAATTTTACATTGTTAGAAACTAGAAAAACTAAGGAAAACAGTAAGGTTAAGATAAATAATGATAACCATTTAAAAAATAAGGAAAAAAAGAAATTTCAACATCCGACATAATTATTACTTTATTTATTGTTCATAATTTTTAATTTATCATTAACTAAGTTTAAATTACATCTTCATTGATAATTTCTTTATATTTCTCATAAAATTATCTTTCAAACCATATATAATACTTCTTACCTGAGATAATCCATAGCTTCAGAATCTCCAAAATAAGTCTCATATGAATTCTTCATTTTTATCTTGTACCCCAAAAGTTACCAAATCTCAAAGGCATCTATAAGAAAAAGATTCATCTTAATAAAAAATACAAAACAAATCATTTTCAGAAGATGGATATGCATTTGTCATCTAAAACTAGAAATTGTTGGTTACTGTCTGTATCACTGATAAAATGAGTTTCATCTCTTCATTTTATATTTTTTGTGTACATCATTGATGTTTATATTTTTTATGCACACCAGTGATGCTATTTTGCTATATTTATTGTTCCACAGAGATATAATTTATTTGCATGTACCTCATTTGCATAATGTGATGCAAGATGGGGCAAAACTACTGACTCTACAGCATGAGTACCAAGGCATGGGCAAGAATCAGAATTTGATTCTTTGCCTGCATATAATTTTGTGTGGTATATACATAACTATTGTAGTTATCTCCACACACGCACCCCATTTGAAATCTCTCTTTGTTGGTTTTAAGTGTTTATATTTTCAAATGGTATATGCCCAAAAATTTGTTTTGGGTTTATTTAATTCAAAATTTTTTTTTATTATCAACATTTTTTTTTCTTTTTTACTATTTTTATTTTTTATTTTTTTTTAAAAAAAAAAAAAAAAAGATTCCCTTTCCTTTCATTGGGGGAAAAAAAGGGGTGGTGGTAAAGAAAATCCATGCTGTATGGCTAACAAGAAATCATCTCATATTTAAACAGGATGGTGCTCACTTATGGACAATTTGCAAAAACATTATTTATAGAATAAAGAACAGGAATCATCATCTGGAATCTGAACATCCCTATGGAAATACTTGGGCACAACCTATACCACTTGACGAAGAGCCGCTTGCTCAGAATAATCTAATATAGCTATCACATTAGTTTACAAATAACGACATTCAAACATATTCAGCATGTATAGACACTACTTGCAATCTGAAGATATGTACCTTCAGATTACAAATATTGCCACTTGAAGAGAAGTCTGTTACTTGGATTAGAGCTAAACTAATTTAATCTATTTGTAAAAAATGTTTTGGCAAATGTAAGATAAAAAGAATCATACTATAATTGTGTGTGTATATATATATATTCCTTAATAAACAAAAAAAACACCTGCAATTGCAAACCTAAAGACAGCAATATATAAACAGTAATAAATGTGGAACCAGCAAGCGTCACATGATCACATCTCCAATACTATCACATAATTTTTTATAAACAAAGCAAAGCAAAACTCCATATAGTAGTGCCACCTGTGCTAAACAGAGTAATCAATGGATGCCAGAAGGCTTGTGCATAAAATCCCTATCTAATGCCTACTCATCCAATATCCCCAGACTAGTTTCTGGCTTGTGGCCTTCGTCAGTGAGGAGCTTTGGATCTGAGAGCACTGCATCTAGATCTTAGGATCTAATGCAACCCTTTAGCAACCACCTTTTATCTCTACTTAACTACAAAACCATGAGCATGAAATTGAAAACAAAAAATATTTTCAATCTAAGCTCAATAGCTTATATAGTCATATGGGTCTGAACTCAGTTCAGCACCCATACATTTTGGTGTCTTTGGTTCTTTTACAACCATAGCCACCACTACCCTATTGGCAGGATTGGTGTTAAACCAGCAAGTGTCACATGATCACATCTCCAATACTAGTACAATTTTTTATAAACAAAGCAAAGCAAAACTCCATATAGTAGTGCCACCTGTGCTAAACAGTAATCAATGGATGCCAGAAGGCTTGTGCATAAAATCCCTATCTATGGGTGCTGAACTGAGTTCAGACCCATATGACTGTATAAGCTATTGAGCTTAGATTGAAAATATTTTTTGTGTTTTCAATTTCATGCTCATGGTTTTGTAGGTAAGTAGTGATAAAAGGTGGTTGCTAGAGGGTTGCATAGATCCTAAGATCTAGATGCAGTGCTCTCAGATCCAAAACTTCTCACTGACGAAGGCCACAAGCCAGAAACTAGTGTGGGGATATTGGATGAGTAGGCATTAGATAGGGATTTTATGCACAAGCCTTCTGGGATCCATTGATTACTCCATTTAGCACAGGTGGCACTACTATATGGAGTTTTGCTTTGCTTTGTTAGTAATAAATGTAGTAAAATAAACATAGTATAAATTATTAAATCTTTTGAGAATCATTATGTCTAGAAAATAAGATTGCCTAATCTTAGATCAGAGCCCCAAGATTACATAAACTACATTTGTTGCATTTGAATACAAATGTTTAAATTTATGTATAATAAAGAGCATAAATGATATATATATATACTACTCAGACATCAATACAAATGCAAACATCATTTATCAAATAATTAAAAAATAAAAGTTTTAAGACTTACAACCCAATAATCTGATTACATTTTGAACTCCAAATGTGAATTATCTGCACATTTTTAATTGGCTTTAGTAGATTCTTTGGCCATTTAAAAATTTCTGCCTTTTTTTCCACATTAAAACTAGTAAACTGAGGAAAAAATCAAATGAATATTCATAAAAAAATCCATTTTTTTTTTTTGGATTTTAACAACATGGAGAGGATTAGATAGAAAATTGAAAAATGCTGAGATTTCTGTTGATGTTATGCTTGTAGTTTTCATGTAATTTTAAAAAGAAAATTTCAATGAAGCGCCACTACAGTACTGTGTTGCCGCTGCAACTACTCAAAATGTTATAGGCGAATATTTAATTTTAGTGGATTTTTTGTGGAATTTTGTAATCTGATTCATGCTCAATTTAAATATCTAAATAAAATCTAGAAAAGGTACTACAGATAACAAGTTCCCTTGTTAATGATCTCTGTTGTATATTTGCATATATGTTTATTAAATAATATATGTAGAATAGTAAAAATGTGTTTTAAAAACTTATTATTTTTAAGCTAATATGATGAATTTAATTAATATTCTCAAAGTAACATCACTTATGCAGTTTGAAAAGGAAAAGAAATATATTCTGGGGTTTGAACTCAGATTTTCTAGAGCAGGGGATCGTGATTTAAATAAGTTATTAACTCAGTTTTTATGATATTTGCAAAGTTTTACCATATGCCACTGACAATATCTTGTAGAACCCATTGTATATGTTTCAAATAGCCAAAAACCTAGTGACATTTTATTATTTTTAACATTTTTAATGCATGTAAGGGATTTCATGGTATAATAGTTATTCTTCCATGTTTATGACCTGAATTTAAGTTTAGGTTTGGTGAAACTTGAACATTTTTTAGTTAAAATATCAGCTTGGATTTTTTTTTCTTTTTTTCAGATAGATGGTCCATAACTACTCCTGTAAATATCTAATTTTTTTTTTCTTTTCAGTGTTTCCATATATAGAGCTTCTGGAAAAGCTTTTGCCATGAAATGGCCTGTTTAAAGAATGTTTATCTTTATATGTAAAAAATAATTTTGAATTAAATTTTAATAAATTTTACATCAGCGTATTATATATAAACGGGCTTTTAATAAAAGTAAGAAATGATATCTTTAAAAAAAAAAAGGCATTAACTGTTTACAATATTTGATCTATGGTTTTGTATACAAAATAAACAAGTGAAAAAATAAATTTGAGATTAATATGTATGAATTCAAACAGAGAACAAAAAAAATAAAAATAAGATTAAAAATTTAAAAGTATTGTAAAATATAAATTTGAAAAAAATTATGTTTTCAGGAAATTTAAAAAAAAATGGAATTAAAAGAAAGAAAAATGTGCTAAAAATACTAAGTCAGAGACAAAAGTTAGCGAATAATTGCACCAACAAAGTAAATAATTAAGTACTTTACTACATTTAAGATAGGAAAAAAGAAAGATATCTAAAATGTAAACCAGTTTTTTTTTTACTTGAAATGTTTTATACACCTGGGTCTCTTTTTAGGCGGACTTATTTAACACGATTTTGAATTTATGCGATTCGTGTTTCACCGGAAGTCGATTTCCGATAATGCACTATTACTTTAAATAATAAATTTTGCACACTTACGTTATATTGAAAGTAATAGCACATTATTGGAATTCGACTTTCATCTTAGTAATTTCAATATTTTCAGTGCTTTATAATAGTAAGACTTTATACAATAATGAAATTAAAATCATGATTTCCACATTTTATGTATACACATATTAAATTTTACAAGATTATAATGTAAATTTGTTCAAACATTGTGCGTGTTAATTTTGCATTTTAAATCACATTCTGTTTTTGCTTTTTAAAAAAGAACATAATCAATTATTATTTTCTTATTAATGACACTAATCATTAACATGCTCTTAAATTCCAACGAGAGCTAAATGGTTGTATGTCTGGATATCGTGAGCTTCATAAACAATAAAATCATTGTTTCAAAGATTAATTACTAATTATGTTGTCACCAGAAAATCATAATAATTAAAACGTGTATAAAAAAATGTAAATTACTGTACTGTAAATTATGCATAAAAATATATTATTTTGAATAAAATTAAATATTATAGTTAAAAAAAGTTTGTCTTGTATCAATTTTTTTCAAATTTGAAATTTTTTATTAGTCATATTTTTTTTCCTTATTTTTTTTTTGCACGAATTTTTAAAGTAATTTTACGTTGGTGCTTTGCTTTTATGCGAATTTTGAAAAATCACAGACTGCATCCCCCCTTTTTCAATGTAAGTTACATCTATTTTTATGCGATTTTGTTTGCGCGTGTTTTCTGAGGAACCTATCTATCATGTAAAATGAGACCCAGGTGTATATATTGTGCTGCTTATTCATATGGATTCAAGACTATTGAGCACAGATTTTGTCACACATTAAAATATTTACTGATGTTTATTTTCCTTTATTAATTTTCTTATATTTTGTTTTATTTTCTTCTATTTATTTTGTTTATGGTTTTTAATGACATAAGCAATGTAAGTTGATGTTTATGATAGGTAATCACAATTCTGTTTATGGCACATTTTAAATTTGTGGGGAAATCACTTAAAAACTATATGCTGGAAATTTACTGAATGCATGGAGTGTTTTTTACATGATCACTGGGAATTATGTTAATTTGATCTTACTGACATTTGCATAATTAATATTGGATATTTGTGTTTACATCAATAGGTGAATGATAATCTGAAAAACTTTTTACTATAATAAATTGTTATTATATCTTGATTAAATAAAATGTTTCTCTAAACTTAAATATTTTAATAATGTTAAAAATATTCATGATCTCTCATGCAAAAATATAAAATTTCATTAGAATTTGGCATTCTTTTTGTTGTTGTTATTGATTTGTTTTTAATATTTTAAACATAAATGTTTTGAAGTAAATTCATAGTTCAAATATTATAACATTGAATGTTACTGAATATGCTTGAATATTTCTGATCTATATGCAGGAACTCAAAATCTATAGATTGTAGATCACTTCAATCATTTCCAGTTTTTGAATTTTATATGAAGTTCCAAGTAATAAACCATTGATAACTTTTTTTTTATGGAGTTCTTGATTTGGTAGCTATATTAGCTATATTGACTATTAAATGAATATTTTTTTTAAAAAAACGTAAGTTTTTTTTTTTGTTAAGTATTAAGTTATTTGAAAAAGTCAGCAAGCTCCATCTGTTGTGGATATAAAAGGTATTATATATTTTTATTTGGAAAATAAAGGAAATCTATAATCTGACTCATTCAGATAAGCTTCCATGTGCTAATTTGCCTTAAGAATTCCAGAAAATATGTCCCAGTGCTTTGATATGTTATCATGATGACATTTATTTTTCATCATAGTTTTACTGAAACATTAAATTTTAAGGTCCAAATCGATTACGTGTAGATAGTATTAAGATTGAAAATGTTTTTACAAATCAAAAACTCACAAACAACAAATGACTTAATTTTTTTATTCTTGGTGCTTAGAAAAATTATATAAAAAAATTTAAACCACTAAATAAAATTTAAGTCGATTAATTGATATGGTTAATTATCATTTTTTTATGTATTTTATGAGTAACAATGCACTAAGAAATATAAAAGTATATCAAATCATCATATATATATATATTTATAAATATATAACTTTTTTTAAGCAGGTAAAAAAAATTGTGGCTCATTAAGTGGATAATCTCTTATTCAATGAATTATTAATAAAAATTATTAATATGGTTTAACTGTGTGAACTTAATCAAATTTAATGCCGCATAAGAGTGCAAGATTTAATAAGTGGATAACACAGTTTTACCATCCACATCTAGACCTAATTAATGTTTAATAAATATCCTATTTAAGCATTGTTTTATCCTAACTCTTAATTTTATTTTTGTTAAACAGTGATAATTGTATAGTCAATCACTTGGAAGGTCTTTTCATGTTTGAGTACTAAATTGACAGACTAATTGCATTATTTTCATTTGATTAACCTGAATGAAATTTTTTATTTTCCTAAGCTGAAAATTAATTTGACAGTCTTTAGTTCTTGAGTTTGCCATTCTACTGTTGTGATAAACTATACATGAGTTTACATTACATCTGTTTATGGATAAAGATAAAATTAATCATAAATTCAATATTTTCATATGTGTTGTCCATCATTAGGGAACATTACATTATTTTTAATCATTTTTTTATGGTCCCATATATTAGCATTTAATTTACTAATTTAGATTGGTTTTGATCTTATTTTGCTCTTCAGTAAGAATAGATACCTTTTTATCAATTAATATTTGATGCTCATCTGTTATAATTATGGTATTGCTATTTGAAAAAATCCTGAGTTCATCTTATTAGAGTTGAGCTCCATATTATATGCATAGAAGATTAATGCAAAAAGTATGTCAGGACACTGTACCATTTATGAAAGTTTCGTTTCATTTTTTAGGTATTGGAAGATTGTTAATATTTAATTACATATGATATACACTAATTTATAAATTAAAACAGCATATCTTTAGTTGTATATAATTCAAACAGTTTAATTTTATTGCACTTTTTAAAGGCATATATGACTGCTTATTAGAATTATCATATACAATTTGGCAAACAATCAATTTACTAATTCTGTTTTTAATTTCAACAAATCACTTCAGATTTATATTAGAATCATGAAAATTATTTTATTTTTTTAAAGAAAATATATTTTTTTAGATAAAATTTCATTTGATTGGTTGAAAATGAGAAATTTTATGCATTGCAAAAGCTAAACAGCCTTAAAGAACCAATTGCAGAATAAAAGTGTCTTCAGTTATTCTCAGCAAAGGAATAGGGAAATTGAAAACATTTTGCACTAGGCTATCCATTTGCTGGTTAGAAAAATTTCAGTTTTTTTTTTTTTGTATTGTTGTTGCTGTTATTTTGTTCATTTATTGGCTAATAACTGGATATTTAGTTCATAGCCAATTTACAACATCCAACTATTTTGTTTATTTATTTTTTCATGCAGGATAAAATAAGTCCAAGACAATTTGATTTAGTCTGATAACTTTAAAGAAAAATATAATTCTGATGTCATATAGCTTTTAATTCCATTTATTTATGTATGTGTTACCTCTTTTTACTCATTAATGTCTCAGTGTGCAGAAAATCTGAAAGCAAAAAACTGTTTACACTGAAATTTTCGGCAATATGACAATTTTTGAATAAATTATTTGCATATAATTTCATTCATAATACTCATAATAATAGCTTATTTTTAAAACTTGTATTTCTTTTCCATAAACAATATGTGTGTATGTGCATGTATGCATTTATGTTAAGAACATATATAATTCATAGCAATGAAGGGCCATCAACTGAGTTCATTATAATATAAAGTTTATAGGTCTGATTTCTGGAGAACTCTTTCATTAATTGTGCCAAGATCTTAAGTATCAATAAACGCAAATCAAAATAGACCAGAATTCTATTTCACACAAAGCTGATTTTATTTCCATATATGTAAAGAATTTTTTTTTCTTTAAGTTAAATATTCATATAACAGTTAAAATATATATATATAACAATCAGTTATATAATTTATTCTGTTAAACAGTAGAAACTTACAGTATATGAATCAGAGTTGGCCTTTATATATATCTTTTTTTTTTTTACGATGAGATCATTAAATGGCATTGAATCCTCTGAAATATGTATATACGTTTATGAGTGCTGAAGGAGAGGTTTATATATATATATATGTACATGTATATATGACTAAACATAAATATACTCTTATGAAATTATGATCACAAATTTAAGAACTAAACTTGCTTTTGAAAATATAAGGCTAATCAACTACTTTAAATAAAAACTTTTTTCAGATCATTTTTTCAACACTATCGAATGAAATTCAATGCTTCTAAACTTCTGAAAAACACTTGATGGTCTCTTTAAAACTGCTAATGATTTCAGTATTATGTGCTAACATTCGACACAATTATGAGTTTTTAAGCTTGCAAAATAAAGCTATACATTACTCAATTCTATAAAGTTGCATTAAAATTGCTTATTTCAGCTAAATGTTTTTTAAGTGTAAACCTATATAATTCGTCCACTCAACACATACACTAATCTAAAAGAAGCTCATTAATGAATGATTCATGAATAATTGAATTTATTTTATCAGATTAGAACAAATTTCTAGCAATTAACTTGAGAATACAGCTTCATTAGTTTTTTAAAAAAAGGTCTTAATGTGGGTACAAAATTTATATTTAAGGAAATGGAATGATATTGTTTATCATGGGTCAGATTTAAAATAACTAATGCTTTAAGCATATCAAAGAATAGTATATCTGTATTCCTCACTGCTTAAATTGATTGCACAAAATAAGGGCCTAAAAGTATATAACCTTATTTCTAGGCCAGATCCCACAATATCTACAATATATTTTATTTTTAAAACTTTTCTTCTAAATTTTTTTAGTTGCAAAATCTTTTAAGTTTCTATAGATAATATGGCAAACAATTCTGATTCAGTTTGAAGTGAGACAAGATATTCTATGTCATCCTGGAATTTTTAATATGCTTGTGTTGAGAAAATGAATGCTTACCTATAGAACACGTTACTATTATTGTCAAGAGTATATGCAAAGTAATGATTGGATTTGGAAATGCATTCAATTTTGTCTTTTTAATTTTTGTTTTATTTTCCTGAGCTGCTTAGTGCAGGGATGTATTTAGACTAGTGTTGAAAGCTATGAATTTATGTGCATAAGAGCCTTAGAGGATTTTTCAAATTAAAAATAAAGCAGGATTGGAAAATTCATTTTAATTACTTAAATCCATGTCTTGTGATCATTTTAAGACTAATAATTTTATGAGAAATAATTAATTTTAAAAATATTTAATTTCTTTTAAACATTGTGATATCTCAAATGTTAATATTAATATTAATAAATATGATACTTCAAATTATATATAAAATGACAACTTTCCTAAGCACTATCAATATAATTGCACTGTCCTATGCTATCTATCAAAGTATGGATAGTGCAAAAATATTGACAGTACTCAGAAAAGCTATCATTTCTGGTATATCAAAAAACATATTGCTTATTTGTTTGTATTCTTATATATAAAGTAATGGATCAACTTTGAGCTTATATATGTTTCAAGTAAAATATTCTATATATGAGTATTTAAATGAACATATGTTTTACCATAGTTACAAATAGACAATTAAGTATTATATAGGGAATGGCGAAGTTTGGCGAATACAAATTTTCCAATTCCATGAAAAAATGTGTTATATGTCTTTGAGTGTTATATATATATATTGAAATATTCTCAGTGCTAGATCATGAACTTATAGGTTTATGTAATTCAAAGACATATATTATGTTTTGTGAATTATATTTATTAGTAATGTTTGGTATCTTTCTAATACACATATGTCTGAAAGTACCGACTACTATGATAAGGGAATAAATGCATATTGATTTATATGTGGAAAATTAATAATCTATGTGAATCTTAGTAATGGGATACTAAGGTAGATGAATAAAAATATTTTATTTTATTTATAATAGATATAGGAAAATTTATGTACACTATTACTAATTATCAGTTGGCAAGCCCTGGTGAGTAATAATTTCACTATTTTTCTACAAATAGCTATTGAAGAAGTTTTTGCTCTGGAAATTAGGCATCATGTCTTCTCCATCTCAAATTTATGTTGAAAAATCATTGTTCTCTCCAATCTAAAACTGATGTGTGAAAATACTAAGTAATCAAATGGATATTAGATGGCAGTCCAAATAGACTTATCACCATTTATTGTTAGAAGGGATTGCTTGCTTATATATAAGATCACTAATGTGTATAGTTACTGATATAATTTTAGAACTATTAGCTATACTTATGAGTTAACTGGGATCCCAAATTTTAGTGTCTTTGAAATTTTTAGGTCATTAGTTTAAATAATATAATAAAAGAAAGATAAGATTACTATATGAATGCAGTGCTCTCTATCAGAAGAAAGGCCAATTATCTTGAAAGTCTTGAAAATGTAGCTGTATTATGTTATTTTCATTGATGCTATTCAATGCTTATATTCCTAATACAGAGAACCATTATTACTAATATACGCTCCAAATATATTTATTTGGGTGTATAATATACTAAAAGAAATCTATTATAAAAGTTAGATGTTAAATTATTTTGCAGATATGATTTAGCTCATTTGTGAAGCATACAATATGTATTAAGAAAACAATTTTTAATATACAATAGAGTAGATCCATGGCAAATTGCTATTATCACAATGAAATAAGACAAAAAAAAAAACATATAATATCCAAACCTGAAATAGAAAAATTAGTATTTAGTGTTCTCTGTGATTTTTTTTTTTCTGTAATTACCCAGTCAACTGAGTTACATGATATTTTAGATATAGAACTAAAAATAATAATAAGAGTCATATATATTCTAAAGATGGGTTGGATACATGTCAAAAAAAAAAGGAAATGAATTTAGAGAAACTATTGCTGTAAGAAAAGAATCTAATTGTAGATTAAAGAAAAATAAAGCTTGTGAGAAAAATTTCACCACAATGGGATGTTGATTAAGTCAAGGTTGTAAATATGCAACTATATAATAAATGAAGTGTTAATTAATGTAATTTTCAATTTTAGATCATTTTAATACATTATTAGTTGTTTAAATTACAATATAAGAACTTCTCTTTAAAATATTAATATACACTTTATGTATCTATCTTTTTAGTAAACTAAGTTTGCTGATTCGAAAAGATTTTCTGACATATATATATATGCTTGTGTTGTTATATGAATTGTTTTTTGTTTTTTTTTTGTATGGCTTATACATCAATAGTTTGCCATAAATTAGCTCAATAATTTTTACAGTCATTTTTTATTGTAATTTTTCTTGATTGAATCATTTATCATCAGCCAAAATATCTCAAAATATTTGCCTAAGCATGTAAATCTCATTTCATTTGTAATATTATTTATATAGTTTTATTTATATTATTTATTTGTGTGGGTAATATATTTATATATACCTACATTAATCATAAAATATATGTACATACATTCTGAAATATTTAAAATCATATCAAAATATTGATAAATTTTATTTCAATTATCCCTAAAATATGAGTTATATACCAGAAGATTTCTGACAATCGTTTCTATAACAGTATGTAAGCTTGATCAATTATTGCTTTAAACATCGTCATTATTGCAACTGATTTAAAATTTAGCTACTTAATAAGAATAATTAGAAATTTAAAAAGTGTATCTAGTTGTTATAAAAACTATGTATCATTGCTATCAATGAAAGATATGTGACAATCTTCCCCTCCACCCATACCATTGATGTTGATATTAGAGAGTCTTCCAACTCAATATTTTTATTGTAATTGTGTTGATAATATAAAAAATGTTGCAAAATAACATGATTATTATAAGCAATATCTGTTGTTTTTATGTAAAAATGCCTTTAGTAAAAGAATTTTTAAGTTTGTTGCATATTAATTACATTTAAAATTGTTTTCAATCTGATGTAGTGTTTTGCTATATATTTTCAGCAGAAGAAATGTTTGGCATTCTCCCAATTACATGTGCAATACCTCTGTATAATTTAGTATTTTATTTTTAAATTATGTTTTGCAAAATAAAAAGTTTGTATATATTTATGGACTTTTCTTTCACTTTAAATGTAAATAAACCACCATAGTGAAAATCTGAAAAAGTGTATTGTCTTATTTATGTATATATGTCGTGAAATGTGGAGGAATGTAATTAGTGGTAATAATATATCTATTACTATTTCTGAAAACTTGTACATCTAGTTAGATTATATTGTTTGAAAAATTTCTTATAAAATAAATATATATTTATTCCCCATAAACGTTTATCCAAAGTGATAATAGTAATAAAAAAACTTTAATTCTTTAGTTACAAAATATCAATAATTCATTAAAAAATTTCATACATGCATTACTAATATCAAAATTTAAAAATAATAATAAAATAAATTATTAAATAAACAATAGGAAATACCAGAAGTATATATTAAAAAAAATTGTCAAATATCAGAAAATAAAATACTGGAAGAATACTATTTACAAAAAAAAAATTATGAAAAATAGCTTGTATTAATTAAGACGTGTTCATAGCCATATCATGTTTAAATGATCTGAATATGGTAATTCTCATAATCAATGAGTTAAACTATATAAATTGCAATTTTTTCATAATACCATTTTTGATTCAGTAATGAAAATTCTCACTATAGAATAGATATATTATCTAAATTTGAAAACAATATATAACATTTTTATATGTGCATGACAGAAAAACTTTTTTAAAAAACTTAAATATGTCAATTAGTAATTATCTGATGAAAGTGTGTTTTATCATTATATTTTAATCACATTTGCATATCTTAAAAGTTCATTTTTAAAACCATTTGGTGTCCTATCTTGATAAATGTGAACTCTCATTGCCCAGAATGGTTTGAACAGATAAAATAACTAAAGTTCAATTTTTCACAGAGGCAAACCTCTCCAAACAATAATACCACCCAGTGCAATATCCCCAGACTAGTTTCTAGCTTGTGGCTTTCATCAGTGAGGAGCCTTGGATCTGATATTGGATGAATAGGCAGTGGATCGGGATTTGATGCGCAAGCCTTCCTGCATCCGTTGATTACTCTGGCTTGCACTGAGTGGCATTACTGTATGGAGAGTTTTGCCTCTGTGAAAAACAACTTGTGTAAGCATAAAGAATGGTGATCTTGTGATAAAGTTCAATTTGTTTTCAGAATGTGATTTACTATGGTTTTTTTATACTGACTCTAAAATTCTACAATTTTTTTTGTCCTGAAACATGGATATAATATGATCTCAAAACAAAAAATATATACATTTAAAAACTGTTCTAAGAGAATTTCTTGAAATGTATAAATTTAATCTGTAGTTACTTTATCATCTACAAAACTTAAAAACTGAACTTCGATCAGATATTAAGAATTCTTTCAGGTAAGACTGAAATTGGTCTCTGACCTTTTTTCATTTTCTTCATACCAAATAAAAGAAATGAGTA
Source organism: Epiperipatus broadwayi (assembly GCA_028023455.1). NCBI lineage: Eukaryota > Metazoa > Onychophora > Udeonychophora > Euonychophora > Peripatidae > Epiperipatus > Epiperipatus broadwayi. The sequence goes on from JAQFVV010000306.1 coordinate 891,886, forward strand.
AATCTTGTATGCTCATTGACAAATTTCAAATAAAATTTAAAATAGTTGAAATAAATTTACATTAAGATAATGTGACATTTTTATTCCTTTCCTCTCAATCAATCTTTGCCCAAATCATTTTCTTGTATGCCTATCTTATTATCATGAATGTGCTTCTATATATATATAATTATTAATGAACTATCTCTAACACTATGCAATACGAGTGATTTTACAATTTTATGGTTTTAATTAAAGCTGTAACAAACAATTATTCTTCACAACAATCAATCTACCCCCCCCCCCCTCTGTATTTAAAATTAGCCACGGAAAAAAAAAAGGAAATCTGATTTTCTATAATTATTAATTAAATTCTCCCTCATATAATTTTTTTTTTTTTAATAAACTGAGAGAAGTATATATATATGCATGGATAAACCCTAATGTAGTTTTAAAGATATATTTATCTGAATATGTAGCAAAATACATCTGTAAAATGTTCAAATCAATAAGATAATGTCAGTTTATATATATACAGCCAATAATGTGTAATGAGATTAGAGAGAAAAAGAAAACATTCAATTTTTCATTATGAATCAAAATATGAACTGAACCAAATGGTTTAAATTAAAACGTTACTTTTAGATGATTTAAAGTTGCTTTTAAGAGGTTTAAACAAAATGTTCAAATCATTAAAACTAGCTGAATTCCATACCGTTTTTTTTTTATTATTGTAGAAAAAAAAATGTTTTTGTGCATACTGTTAACCAAGATATTGTATTGTAGCTGTTATTTAAATGCCAAATAAATATTTATATTGATAGTAATTTTGGTCTTCTTTGTCTTTATTATTGTTTCTTTATCAATAAAACTTCCAGATCCAAATGTTCTTGTCAATAAAAAAATCAATTTTGTAATATTTATTCATATATTTTCCTCATTTCAGAATTGCAATGACTTTAATATATCTATTTGTATTATAAAAATATATACAATATGAAAGAAATAGCAGATTGAAATATTATTCTTACCTTATTAACATCTAATAATTTTAATAAAAAATATTTTTAATAATGTTTGAATGACAAAAGCATGTCATTGCACAAAATACTATATAGGCCTACAATCAATAATTCTAATTACCGTTATATCATGGGTGCCATAAATTATTAAAATCTCTATCATTAAAGTGTAATTATATAATCACTTCTTACACAGAAAAAACATGAAGAATGTTAAATATAATAATGCATTTAAGGGTATATTTAATGTTCTTTACTTTTTTTTCCGTGAAAGAAGCAGAAATAGATACTCATTGCACATATAGTCTACTTACTGGTGATCCACCAGACGCCAAACCATACCCAAATAAACTAACTGATACATTTAAAAAAAATCAAAAGTACAAAAAAAAACCCATGTAATTGTATGAAAATAACATTATTTATTTAGAAAAACATAAAATTATTATATTATTAAACAATGATTGAAAAGCAAGCATTGGTGGCCGAGTGGGAAGCACAACTGCCTTACAAGCAGTTGTCCTGAGATTCACTTCATGGCCAACGCTTTGACACATTAAAAAAAAACATTTATTTTGAAAACAAATCCAGAGCAATCTCTGAATGGCATTAGAACAGATCTTGATTCATGTCTTGAGGAGAACATTTATACCATACATGATCTAGATGTGATTGATAATGTTAACAAGACCCCCCCCCATTTTGTATTTAATCTCAGATGATAATTGATTGGGCTTTTTCAATTCCCATCATGAACTGAGGCTGCGATCAAGAACACTTCTCAGCACAATACAATATTTGAAGCTTTCCCTGTAAATTTTGGGACTGGTGATATAGGTATATCCATAGTAAAATAGAACATTTGCCAAAATATCACAACATGATACTTGTCTGACATAGGTGTAAATTCTCCCTTGAGTTTTTTTTTTGGCATGCCAAGCTACATTGACAGTAAGATTCTAAAGTGGCACAGTCATTCAAGAGAACAATCTCTGAGCAAAAATTGCCAACACTCTTCTTCATTACTTTTTTTTTTGATAATATAAGTTTTTCAACAACATTTTATTATGAGTTATGGGTCACCAAAAGTTATTAGCAGATTTAAAATAAACTATGGCACTTCTGATGTGGGCAAGCACTGTCATGAGCTCTAATGTTATATAATCATCCAATAGTGCAGCATGAAAATAGTAATAGTCAACTTACAATTTAAATAAGCACTTTTGCAGTTTGTTGCCATATAAATACCCCTCCCCCCATTTTGTGGATTTAAACATTTTAATACTTCTTCATTTTCTAATACAATTTATTATGGAATTATGTTTTCTTGTCATCACTAATTTAATTATTTTCCAAAGATTTATTTTCTTGATAAATTATAAGACTTTAATATTTTCAAATATTACATTTTGTCTCCTTTTTTATTTTTTTTGCTTTTGATTTTTTCTAGACATAATGGGATATAAAGCTTATTCTAGTATAATTTGGTATGTGTATGGTGTCTCCACCAACAAGTACTTCATGCATGCCATTAGCATCCAGTAATATAATTATATAAAGGGCTGAATAATTTGTAGATTTAATTTAAAAATTGATTCAATTTTTTAAGAAATAATGATTTCTATTTATATGTGGGGGGGGGCAGGCAATGTAACTGAATTTCTGTGCTAGTGTCAATATTTACAAATTACTGTAATGTTATCATGTGACTATTAACATAGCTTCTTATTAATATATGAATTTGATTTTTAAAATGCTTTCATTTATGTTACATGAGATGATAGTGAGAGAAAACGTCAACACAATATTCTGGAAAGCAGAAAAATAAATAAGTGCTTGATTTTATTATTTTATGAAATATATTTATATGCGCACCCCAGCATTGATATTTTCAAACATTTATGCATTCAGTGTATGAACTAAAAAAAAAAAAAAAAGAAGAAACAATTGTACTGCCAGTTGTAATGTATAGAATATTTTTATGTTCTCTTTATTGTTATTATTCTAATGTATACTTTCTATGTTTACTCTAAAAAGCATATAACATTTTTGTAATTTCAATGTCATATGAAATACCATTTTGACTGTATTACTTATCTTCAATATATTTTATAAAATATATATTGCATTGTGGCCTCTAAATATTTTCAAAGGACACTTAAGATATCAAAAAAAAGATTTGGAAGCAAAGATCAATGTTTTTATTGATACAGTTTTGGGGGGAAAGGATTACTGAGACTATTAAAGAATCTACCACAATGACATCAAAAAAATTAACTAATGAAGACACCAAAGCTGTCAAGGAGAATTTGCTTGCAATATGGATTGGAATTCAGAAGTGTATCTTTCTCTAAGCATGATGAGAATCATAGTAAAGATGTATTAGCTTATTTGATGCTTAAAAAAATTGTGGTTCTGCTTTCAATGTGTAATTTAATGCTACTTTTTGATGGATAGTATTAAGGAAAGGAGTCAAATGCACATATAAATACAGTTGAAGCTTTTGTGAAAAAAATTTAAATACTAATTATAGAGGGAAAGGAACCCTCCCCCTCCCACCAAATTTTTTATATAGATGAAATATGAAAACAGTGCCTTCATTCATAAGACAAATCAATGCCCAGATTCAAGTTTTAGAATATTTAAAATATTAGCAAACACATATTGTTTCAGCAAAATATCATGTGTGACCCAGAAATATTTGGAAGATCCCTTAAATTTGAAAAGTTCCTTTTTATCAAATGTTTGAGGATATTCCAACTATATCAATGCCACCTAAAGTGTTGTTTCTTTTTCTTCCACCAATGTAATCCCATTGATCTAATTTATGGATTAAGAATTAATACAATTTTTAAAACTATTATCTAAGAGGAACATTTCCCCAAAGAATTAGTGATACTGGAAAGATGCTTTTCCAATTTTGGAAAGAATACAATATTTATCACTGCATTAAAAATATTTTTTATTATGAAATCATATTAACACATAATGCATGGCAAAGGAAATAGTAAAAATAAGCAAAATTTTATTGGTTTTGAAAACCAATTCATATTTTCGGATAGATGAGATTATAAGTCAGTTGATAGAAATTGTATCTAAAGAATTGGTTATTGAGTGTTTCCTGAAGTGTAAGTGAAGATATATTATAAAAGAAACACTAAAAAAAATCTAGCAGAAATATTTTCAATTGTTAACTCTGCACTAAAAAAGATAGAAAATATGGATCTCAATTTAGAGCATGACTTTTTATTGGATAGAAAGTGAATAATTAATTTGTATACTTCGAGCAAATTTATGAAGAAAAAAATTAAACTAAACAAATCACAGTAGACATTTTCCTGAAGAAAAAAAAGTATTCCAAGCATGAGCCTTAGCCAGATTCTTCCTGTAGTTCTGAATGTAAAATTATCACAATTGGTTATGACAATGGGAATCCAATTAAAACAAATAATTTCATTATGAAAGACTAGTAAATGATATCCTTTATAGATTGATTATTTTAATAAAGTTTTACAAATAAGTATAAAATGTAGAGGAGAAAAAAAATGAAATGCAAGTCTTCAATTAATACTTTTATATCAATTTTTATTGATTTTGTTGCAGATAAAATTGCATTATATACGGTATTTTAGAAAATACAGACCTCAATATATATTGCAATACATTATAGTTTCTTTCAACATCATACAGCACTTATGCATCAATCATGGTAAGTACACTATAGTGTTGTTTGTGTTTCATTAGTTAAAACAATATTTAATCATGGTACATAATATAATACAAAGAGTGTACTAATAGCTCAAACAAGCTCTTAATTGATAAGTGCAGTATGAGAAAATATTTAAAATCTCTATCCAGAACCTTTCCATCTCCAGACCAACTGGTTTCGAGCTTATGACTCACATCAGTGGAGAGCTAGAATATTCGGACACTAGATCTAAAATATCAACTCAAAACTCAGCATTTATTTCATACATAATATTTAAGTAGAAACTCAGAAATTTTCAGACATGAAAATGTCTTTAAATCCAGCTATCTAACTTAAACAGCTATATGGGACTGAACTAAATTCAGATCTACCATATGTTAATAGCCAAAGCCTTAAAGGTAAAATTATAATAATCAAAAAAGGAAGTCATATATAACATGACATTACTTTTATAAGCTTGTATTTACAAAAATGTAATACAGAGAGCATACCAAACAAACAAGCTCTTAATTGATGTGCAGTATGAGAAAATATTTAAAATCTCTATCCAGAACCTTCCCATCTCCAGACCAACTGTTTTCAAGCTTGTTTGAGCTATTGGTATGCTCTCTGTATTACATTTTTGTAAATACAAGTTTATAAAAGTAATGTCACATTATATATAACTTGCTTTTTTGATTATTATAATATAGTATATATAAAATATAAAGGTTCAATTAAATATGTATGTGTATGATATGTTATACAATATATTTCATCTCACCCTTGTAACAATCAATTCACATTAAAATTAACTTACATATTCACTACAGAATATAATTCAGATGTAATTTGAAGAATAATTATATGCAGAAAGTTATTTATATTTTTCTTAATTTTTTAAATCCATATGAAGTATTCACTTTTTTTAAACAATTATTTACTTCATAGTAAAATTTAAATGCATACAGAAATTCGAATATACAGTAATGTAAGCAATGAAAGCAGGTTCAATGTATCTGCATAAATATTAGTTGATGAAAAACCTTTCTACTTTTTAAAAAATTTGTTATAGAAGAGAGATTTAAAGCGTACTTGTATAATTAGATTAAAAATGACTTGGAAGAAAGCAAAGAATGAAGAGAATAAAATTCTTGATACCAATGTTGAAGAAGGCTTTATATAAAATATTAATAAGTGATTAAAAAGACGTTTGATAATGTTTCTCCAAGAGTATTTAAAAAAGATGATCTAAGGATCAGTATTAGTGAAGAACAATTCTAATAAACCACAATCTGAAAATATTATTTAAACGCTTCTATTATTATACAAATAACATTTCAAATGTGATCTTTTATAATAAATAAATTCATATAAATATTTACTAACAAAATTGAATATAAGAAACATTTAATAAATATTTAAACTAACTGCAATGTGTTGCATGTTATTTATTATATTAGCAGACAGTGGGATTACAATTAGGAAGCAAAATATCTATGAGTCAAAAAAAAAAAAAATTCGCCAATTCAAGAAGCTCTAAAACCGGACATTTTCCATCAACAGGAATTTATAAATAAAAAAAAACCATTAATATGAAGTTTGATTTGATTTTGATTCAAATAAAGACAATAAAAACAAAAATTAAAAACATTGCTTTGTTATCATGTGCAGATTAGAAGAGATAAAAAGGACAGTATTGAGAACTAAAATTGAACAAGTTAGATTAGTCACATCGGAGTAATCAACCTTTTTTTTTATTGCTTTAATATATCTTTTTTACTTGTTTTTGGTTTGAATTAATATTCTTTACATTAAATTATTAGTCTCAAGTCTTATGGATGTAGTCTACCATTACTAGTTGCGATTTTAACATATTCATTGTAGTATTTTGAAAAATGAACAATCTCGTATATAAATAAAGCTATGAACATAATTAAGATGTGAATTCTCCATAGATGCAAGTTGATCTAAATTTTTTATTTTGTTTTTTTAAAAAAAAGCTTTTGGAAAAGCAGTGTATTATTTTTCTAATAAATTACGTATGTTGTCTTTTTATTTACTCTAACACAATGAAAAGAAATATGTACGGTAATTTATTTATTTTTAGCCATATATTATAAATTTAACTTTTCACAGCCATAAGAAGGATTTACATAAATTATTTAAAAATTGATTTGAAATTTTATTTTTATATAAATTTTATGTGTAAACAAAGACCTTATATAACATTAACATATTTATTCTCACCCCTTTTCTATTATTATTACAAATCGTTAGATTACGGCAATTATATAACAGCTCTTTTGCTGAGTAAATATTTGATTTTAAAAATTTTAATAAAAGAAAGTTATATACATACCATATATATATACTCAAAAGGGGACAAGATTGCCAAACACTCCAGGGTCAGGCTTAATCAAGAAATACAATAGCTTATAAGTGACGTAATAATGTATAAAATGCTTTAAATAATTAAAAAAGATATTTTCGGATCAAAAACTATTTTTGCTCAAAAGGTAAATAAATATATTCTTGAATAGGGTTTAAATAAATGATAATAACATAGGTAACTAAAATGTATTTTGACTTATAAGAATAAATATCAAGTATATCCACCCTTGAATTTCTTGACAAAAGATGTTAAGATGCAAAGCATTAGAAAAGTCATAAGTACTACTTGAGAAAAAATAACTAAGAAAAAGATCTAGATCTGAAAAATATTGAAAATCAGAATTTTCACACAATCTAAATCAGTCCTTTATGTCAATAGGGATCCAACATATACTTCAGAATAAATGCCCAAATACATAGACATCAAAAGGAGGAAAGATACATTTTGAGAATCAATAATTTGAAATTTATATTGTGAAAGTAAAACATAATGCCAGAAGTAAAAGTTCTGAAAGAAATGTCACACGTCTTTCAGAAGACCATTACAAAAAAATACTTATGCTGGAAAATATTGATTTTAAATTTAAAAATAAAATAGACTAATGGAAGTTGGAGATAAACTTAAATTAGAATTTGGAAACATTTAGCCAAAATCTTAGAAAGAAGTCTGAATACTGAAAAGTTTTTTAAAACAACATATTTAGCCCTAACCAAAAAGTTAGGTTGAGAGATTTAAGTATGTATGCTTCAAAATATAAGCAAATCAAGTTGATATGTAAAGTATTAGTTTTAAGAAAGAGTCACAGATTTAACTATGTTTGATTTGATTATAATAGTATAAAAAGGATTTGGGAGAATATAAGATTTAGTCAATTATAATGAATAGATAAAGACACATTGATAGAGAATAGATGTAAGGAATTTTACCTGATATAATATTTAACCAATGATTAAGTTTGTTGACTGAAATATTCTGAAAACATATTTAAAGGTTGTAAAAATGAGACAAATATCAGCAATAATATATTTTGGGAATATATAGATAGTAGCACTATAGATTTGATGATATATATTTTGTCTATTAATATCTCAATGTAAATATTTATAAATATGGATGATTGATTTATAAGTTATTGAAAATTCTTAAATCATTAAGAACTGTAAATTATTTGCTCTGAGATTATTAAAACAAACAACAATATTCCTTTAAAGTAATCCTGGTTAAGAAATCAATGCAATCTGAAAATATAAATATTATCTGAGAAAGTCATCTACATATATAATTTTTATTTTGTATGGACTTGTTAATCAGAATTTATATATCAGTCACTGTAGTATGGTATAAAGTATAGTTTATCTAGTAGATAGGTCTAGTTTAGTATTGTGGGTAAACTTCTTGTACTTATTTTTAATTTAAATTGCAGATTTTATTTCACATTATATTGGCAATTTTGATATTCATTTTTACACTGAAAATATCAACTATTTTAATTGTTCACTTATAATAACAATCATAATATATTCCTTTTTACAGCTATCCAAAATGTTGGCATTACATTATGTTCTGTATATTTGCTGAATATAAAGATTATCATTTCTGTCACACATGATAAGGATCATGCAAACTTATAATTTCAAATACAATTCTATTAATCTAAATAATCAAAAGATATATTGCTTAGGAGTTCATAGGAAATGTGAGCTTTAGAAACATAGCTGGGCCATAATTAATAGATCTTTATTAAACCATATGGTGCTAAATCTTAAATTGATTTATAAATAAAATAATTCTAAAAATTAATACCCACATTAATATTTCATCATTTCATGTGCTTGAACTATATATGAACTTTTGAACAATAAACTATTCAATTATTTTTATTGACCTATTTTTATAAATAAATTATCAAACATCAATGAAATATCAAACAAATTGTTCTTAAAATATGTCTTCTATCTATTTACATATATACTACAGACTCAAAAATTGCTTTAAAATTTTTTTGTATGCAATAAATTTTGTATATTGATAGTGAATAATTAAAGTGAAAGTCTCTTGAACAAGAAGGATGTCTTTGAAGAACATGACTAATTTATAAAATTGGTAAAGTAGGTAAATGATGGTAGAATTTTTTTCTTGAAAGATAAAAATTAGTAGAAATTATGATAAACATATTATAGCAAAGACTATTGAAATACTTGTGTAACAGGCAAACAATAATATAATCCATAACTAAAGTAGCTGTATTTTATTAAAAATCACACACACTTATAGGAAAATAATCAATGAGAATCTTTGTTTGTTGACATGAATCATATGTGAATGGGAAGTCAGAAATTATCATTGCAAAAATTAATGATTGACAAGAATCAATAAAAAGAATAGCTGAATGAATGCAAGAGGATTTGGCAACTTAATCATGGATTTCAATCTATGAAAAGGTTAGAATGAGTTTGCTTAAAAAAAAATTATATAAATGCTCTATGGTCAAGAAATTGTGACTGGTTCTTTATTTCTCTTTGGAGAATATATATTATGTCATGAACCTGTTGGAAGCTAGAGATAGCATCAGAAGTGTCATAATTTCAATACAGCATAACTTTGTAAATCATCAGATTGACAATAATAATATGCTATTTACATATCTATTATTATAAATAATCTTTAATTTTTATTAAGAAAAAGTCCTATGTTTGTGGGGAAATTGCTCCAGAAGTTGGATATCATTTGATTATTTCCATGATTTTAACCAACTTGGAAAAGTTAAAATTCACTTCAAAAACTTTTAGCTGTTGATCTCCATTACTCTACCACTATTATAAACAAAAAGAATGATTGGTTAAATAAGATCAAACACAATGCAAATTTAAATTAATAAAGGCAATGCTCTTTATAAGAAATTAACAATATGAAGCAATATATTAGTAAAGTAGCTGATTAAGCAAGACAAACATGATTTTTAATAAGTTAGAGTGATGTAGTGATGGATAGCGAGTATCAAAAATGGAAAAAAATGTTTAACACTGGTGAATGATGACTATTACTAGGTGTTATCTGTGTTGCATAATATATAGCACAAGATTAAGATCTTTAGATTTATTAGTAAAGTATATTAATGATGAAGAGAGAGAGAAAGAGTAAATGTAAAAGAAAGGATGAATGTATTTAATAAAAGAAAGAGAAGTTACTAATAAACAACTCATTAATTAAGAAGTATACCTTACTCCATGCCAATTTGATATTTATTTTATGCAGAAAAACATGATTTAGCATGCAAGTATGAAAAAAGTTCTTATAATATTGAAAGAAATTGTTTTTATACCATACTAATAAAAAATTAGAAGTTCATTTTTTTCTTTTATGCCAATATATACAAAAGATTCAATTCTTGCAGACCTATCACAAACATTATAACTCATGCAGAATAAAGAGTGTATTTTATATGACATTTTTTGTCATTCAGTTAATATTTTTAATTGACATTAAAAGATTTCTTGATACACTTTAATATATCAAGTACATGTCATCTTCTAAGATTAGTTGAGAAAGATAGAATCTGAAAAAAAGTTAAGAAATTATAATAATAATAAATAACATTTTTTAGCAATAAGATAAAAGTTTGAGAAGATTATAGAGATGTGATGTTTTGAAAGTTCAAGGCCAAACTTATGATTTGAAATAATATAATGGGTTCTAGAAAACAAATTATCAGTCATAATGATAATAAAAGCGATAAAATACTACTGTCAAGTTAATGATCTAAAGAAATAATACAAGTTGTGAAAACTAGATGAAAGCTGGACTTTAATGATGGAATAGTTAATGCAAGGATATTTACAAACACTTTTGTCTGAATATAGTTAATATACTTCAGATTCAATTTATCAGTTTTAAAATATTTGATTCAGGATGCAGCAGCACAATCAATAGTGATGTAATCATTCTTTAGATATTTAAAACATTGGAAAAATAATAGTCAATAATCAGAGGATTAAGGAAGTATCAAATAGATAAATAATACAGGTTTTCATTACAAAAATATAGTTGTTTTTAATATAAAATTTACTGAATATAAAAAATGGTATTCAGGATTCCTTCTTCATATTAATCTCTCCACTGTGATAATATCTTTAATCAGTGGTTGAAAATTTTTTCCTGAAGTAATCTGGATTTGCATGAATTGCACATGCATGAATAATGAGACAAGCATCCTTCAAAACAATATTGAATCCTGTTTTATATGCATTAAAAGTACTATAAAAAATTGCAGAAAACATTGGTATATTTTTAATTATTGAATTAAATTTCCTAATTTTGGCTGCAGAAAGGTTTTTGTTAACTAAAAGAAGAACCTTATATTTTTGTTCAAGTCTTTAAAGGAATTTGTAACTCTATACTCTTATCACAACAGTTATTATTATTATTATGTGATTATTTATATGTGGCAAATAGGACATGAGTGGGCAGCTTATTAATGCTCATCACACAATATGGTGAGTTTACTAGCTTTTTGTCTGAAGCATCATTTGACTTTTCTTTAAGGTAAGTGTACTTTTTAGATATTTCAAATCTTGACTGATAAAAGTAAATTATAGCACTCACTTTTAAGGAGGCTGTAAAATCATCAGCTAAGATAGTGATTGGCATACAATATTAATAATTTTCTGACTGCAGATCTAGTTACTATTTAATGATCACCATTTATTTAACTATTTATATTTGTACATTACTTTCAAACAAGGAAAGGTGGTGTAATTGAGATAAATGTCTAATAGTAGAAAAAAAGATGATAAGATAATGATTTGACAATTGGACATGCTTCTTCATTATAAAGGTACAATATATAAAACATAAATGGGGTGGAAATCATTATAATATGATAAAACAATATTGTGAACATTGTTAGTATATCAGAGAGAATAATAAAATTAGCTATTTAACTTAATGAAAAATATGAAATATAAATAATTCAATTCCTTTTTGTCTCAATAAGTTTGCATGATAATAAAGAAGTGAATGATTTTTATATAAACATGCAAAATGATTTTGATCATACCAAGCAACATTTTAAAATTGTCATGAAAGACTTTGATATTAGAATTGGAAAATGATTTTTATTAAAAAGTGTGATAGGTGACAAAAATGAGGGACATCACAAATTTAAGGAATTTTATGAAAAACAACTATTCTGAATTCTTCTCTTTGAGATAAATAGAAATGAACATGGAAACATTCAAATGAATATATAGAAGAATTAGAATATATTTTATCTAAAAGAAAATACATATTTCAAAATTGTCATGATTCTAATAGATTCAACACAGAGAATGATGATGAATTAGTGTTTGTAAGATATTTGTTAAAGAGAGATGAAATCTATTGAAAAAAATAGTATTAACAATTGATATTCCTTACCATAAGAAAAATTTCTGTAAATTTAAATTAGAAATTGTAAAGGGTTTTAAATTAGTAGAAGATTTTGAAGATGGTTCAGATTTAACAGAACACCATAAGAAGATAAATTATACTCTACTAATATCTGCAATAAAGATAACTAGAGAGAAAAAAATTGAAATTCACCTGAAAATTTTCAGCAGATACAGGACAATGTATGATAAAAGGAATAAATATGAAAATATTTAAATATAATCCATTAACAGGAATTGAATACCTGAAATTCTGTAAAATGATAAGAAAAATTGATAAGACTGATATAAAGAAATATAACTTTAAATGGCATAAAATCGCCAAGCACATTTAATGAAGAGGTGAAATATGCAGTTACATCTGTGAAAAAGGAAAAGGCTTCAGATATGATAGTATTATTAGAAGAATCAGGGGTATGGGTAAAACTGTTGACAAAACTATATTCCAAATGTTTAAATAATAAAGGTATATTAGATGATTGGGAAAATGCAGTAATGATATTAATATTTAAAAATTAGATAAAGATAGTAGAAACTATAGATCCATCAGTATTCTATCCATTTTATACAAAATCATTACCAAGATAATTACAACTTACAGTAAACTTTGGATTCTAATCAACTGAAAAAACAACTTGGATTTAAAAGTGATTGTAGCACACTGGATTGCTTCCAAATATTAAGAAAAATTATAGAAAGGGCTAAAAAATATTAGTGTCATTATATAAAAAAACAATTCAATTCTATAGCTATTTCCACAGTAATTTAGCCATAGAACCATTTAGACAGAAATTCAGGATATTTTTATATTCTGCAGAATATTTATTAAAATGCAATAGCAGTGATTAGTTTACATGGTGACACTAAGATCGGTATTGATAAGGAACTATCGTAATGTGATTTTAACATCTGAAATTCTTTGCAGTAGCTTTGCAATAAATATTTTGTAGGTTAAAGTAAGCTAAGGGAATAAACAATGTGCTTGTTTTTATAAACAGTGATTCAGAGTTTCAAAAATGTTATAGGAGTTACCACATAAAACCAGGAATATAGAACTAAATATTAATGCTAAAAGGATTAAAGTAATGTTCAATGGATATTAACAAAAGAAAAAAGAGGATAATCAGGAATTAGAAGAAATAAATATCTTCATCAAATTTTTAACACAAATGAAAGCATAATGGATGAAATTAATCATTGAATTAAACTTGAAAGCTTTTAATGAAAATAACTTGATATTAAAAGAAAATATGCCTATGTGTTTGAAAAAAAAAATGTTTTTTTTTAGTTCTTATATATTTATTTGAGATTTGGATATTTAGCAGAAATGAAATATAGTAACTTCAGACTATTCAACAAATGCTAGAAATAAGAAGAAGAGATCAAAAGTGAAATATAATAGTGAGATTTTAAAAAACATGTATAATTGATAGCATTAAAAGAATTAGGAAATTGAAATGAAGCTCAACATATAGATAATTAAATCGGATTCTGAGAAATTGTAGATCTAGAAAAAACCCACTCATTACAATGAATGGCTGAAAAAAAAATTATTAGCACAATATGGAGAAAATATGGGAATAGAGAAATTTGATTAAATTTGAAGGGTTTTTATTCTGCAGTGTATTAATAATAATTGGGAAAATGTTTGATTTATTAATTTTAGTGATAATCAGATAATAGATTTTTCTTCCAAGAAAGTAGATCAATATTGGCAATAACTAATTGAATAATATATTGTATTGGTAATCTCAGATAAAAATGACTTAATCCAGCCATAATTTAGGAGACCATTTTATTGTATCAATAACCTTGAGAGATCCTCTTTAAATATGACTAAATAGGTGCAAATTTCATAGTCACATATAAAGTCGATAATAATGGAAATGGTTAAACTAAAAACAAGTTATATTTCTCGATCACCTCCCAAAATTAATACTAGTATTTTGAAATAGTTTTTACCATTCAGCAATAATTTAATTTAAATTTTAAAAAAACATGCATTTTTATTCTTTTACTAGCGCCATGCCAATTTCAAATACCATGATCTCTCAATCCATAGAACATTCCGACATTTTGCTTAGTGGTTAAACATTCTCTCTAATTAAGATTAATAAAGTGCTAATGTGAACATTTGGAAATGCAAACTATGAAATTAAGTGACATTGACAACTTGAATTTTTAAAAGTAATAATCATTTATTTAAGAATTAAAATTAATTCACATATATACATACACAGACCCAAAGTTACAACTAATTATTTTAAAATGCATTTATACTGCTAAGCATATAAAAAAATAATGGATAACAATAACTTAGCAATTAAAATACGTTCCAATAAACAAATCAGATTGTACTGATTTAAGGCCTTTTCAATAAATTGTTTTTTTTTAAAGTTTCAAAAGAAATATTCTTACCATGGTCTTTTTTATTTTTTAGTACTTCCATTACTGATCAGAATGGCATGAAAATCTTTATGTTATTCTGTCAATCGATTTTCTTTTAAATGTTCCATTTGTTAAGATAAAATAGAGATACACATTTTCAATCTACATTTTTTAGTTAAGCCTGAGTTAAGCATTAAAGTTTAAGGTCAGGAACTTTTCAGAAGAAATTTACATAATTTATGATGAGTTGGTACACTTTAATAATTAGAAATGCATATTCTCTGGCTGAATCAACAAATAATCATTGGATTCTATAATTCTGGCAAGGACGATTATTGCTTTATAAACTACAATAAACCATGAAACAATTTTTTAGCCATATTAAAAGTGCACAAAAGCTAAAAAGTTTATACAGCACAACTCTCCAGTTCAGACGCAATTAATAAAAAAATAACCACTTTTTTTTTATTCTCTCTCTCTTATCCATTATTTTACTTTTTTTTAAATTAAAATATACAATAGATCAGTAATTAAACAACAGAATAAATTGGAGACTTTTTAGCTTTTAATTATATTTTGTAAATTCATTTTTTTTATCAGTAAATCTGATCAAATTAATTTTCTTTTTTAAACAAAAAATTGAAATATAATTATTTCAATTTTTTTTTTTTAATTTAAGTCATCTTACATGGATTTAAGTTATTTATTAAAATTTATTTTTGTTACAAGTTTTCCTAATATTTTTTCTTGTTTATTTAACCCATATATATTTCACCAATGCACACACATACATGCACATTCAAAAAATGATATTTTAAATTTTTAAAAAAATTCTAAATAAATTTTAACAATTCAGTACATGCTTGCTATAATAGTTGATCACTATATATCCCTCCCCCAACTTTAAAAAAATGAGACAATAAAAACCTATATTTATTTCTCATTTCATTCTTCCTACATTTTCTTCTAGGACTAGGGTTTTTTAAATCATTTTCACAATTTCTTCTAGATTTAACAATTAAACTAATATGGACATTTTAATCACAAATGCTATACTATTGAATTTGTGCTGTTGCCTGACTGTCCCCATTGATTAACCACATGTTTCCATTTGAGCCATCTGACGATATCAAAGCTGAGATCTAACAAAATAATAACTGAACATGAATACATTAGAAATTACAGGATATCTTCAACTCTCAATTACTGAGTCTATGCCACAAGTGTAGCTTTATAACTTCCATCTAATAAAATTTGACCAAGTCATTGATTGGGATATACAAAATCATAATACACTAGAAGCAATGCTCACATGTAGTCTGGTACCATGCCGCAAGTGTAGCCTCATATCTTCCTACGATGATTAATAATAAAAATATAGACCAAATCACTGACTGAAAAATACAAATAGAATTATAATACCTCTACTGGGTAACTACTGTGATAAATGAAGGACTAATTTCTCTTAAAAAAAAAGATGTGGCTTCATTATGAATTACCAACAACCTTGCATAGGCATTAATCCCCAAGATAAATCACTCATGACTTATATAAATCTTTTAACTGATCACAGAGCCTAGCATACCATGATTGAATGGCTTTTAATATTTGAACATTATATGAACCTTTAATCCCATTATCAGTTGTAATCCAAAAAGCATTATTACCCTATTGTCTAACAACAGTATAAGGACCTTCATACAAGTTCAAAATTTTATTGTATGCAAACTTCTCAGAATTATTAAAATTGGATGTTTTAATTAATACTGGTCCATACAGAAATTTATGCATAGAACTCTTTGCTCTATTACTTCTCTTTTAGCCTGACTGTATTAATCTTTGATGGGAGTTAACACAGTCTAATTCTCTATCTATGGAGTCATCTTGAATCATTAGAACTTTTATTTTAACTAGCTTTGGACTGTGTCTGCCAAAATACAATCTCATAGGTGCAAGCACAGTAGACTCATTTAAGGACCAATTTATATAATTAACTATCTGATGTACCTGTTTCACCTAACCTCAATGATTAGAATTTAAATAAATCCCAAATAGACAACCTAACTCATGCATAACATTCTCATGTGGGTTGGATTGAGGATTTCTAATGGAAGTTAGTACATGCTTAATATTATGTTTTATTATCCATTTACCTCATTCCTCAGATGCAAATTGAGTACCATGGCTTCTCCAAAATTGGAAAATGCTGAGATTCTAATACTTTGATAGTATGGTAGGTGGTTGCCTATGGGACAGGATAAGCTGATACAAATGTTGAGAACAAATCATAAAACACCAACAAATATTTCATTTTTCTAAATTGTGGTAATGATCCATAGAAATCAAGGCTATCATTTCTTTAGGATTTTTTAGTATAATTGGTTCTAAGGGATTCTATATGAGTCTTTATGATTCTGTTAGTTGATTTAATCATTTGGCATGTATCACAATTCTTTAAAACTGAAAAATTGCTGTTATGCATGCATGATCAGTATAAACAATTTTTGAATAAATGTTTGGTTTTTGCACTTCACAAGGACCACAAAGATAATGGATGTACTGAAAGAGAGGTCAACACATAACAAATGAAATCATTACTTTCCATCCTCTCTTTCCATCCTTAGATTTCAAAAATATTTTCTAATTTATAGTATTGTTTAACTGATTCAAAGATTCTAATAATTAGATGATATTTATTTTGCTACTGTTGCCAATTGTTTTAAAACTTCTTCTACTATGTGCCACTATAAAATGCCACTCTGTCTACAATTTTCCAAAGATTACTAAAATTACAATGACTGGTATGAGGGCACCACTAGACATGTAGCCTAGAACTTAATGGAGAGTTTGGGCACTGACTTCAATCTCAAAGCTAAGTTTGAAGTTTTCTGTCTTTCTTATATGATTAATCATCTGAAATCATCGATTTAAAGACTGTTTAATTGTGGTATGAAAGTGAGGAGTAAATTGTGATCAAGAGAGATAGATTTTTTGAATTTGGAAAGATCAAAATTATTATTAAAAAAAAGTGTTTCAATCGCCATTTTAAAAATATAACAGTTATAAAAAAATCTTTTTGTCGAATATGTATTAATGTAAGGATTTCTATAACTAAGTTGCATGTAAGATTAGTTGGTTTAAAATTGCTACTAAAGTTTTTTTTAAATTTAAATTTAAGAACAGTTAGTTATTTTGAGAAAAAAGATAACGTTTTAGAGGCCTAAGGTACACGTGGTTATTGATCGATCATTTTTGAAAGTAAAGTTTTTATCTTTCTGTGCAAAGGGGTTTGAAGAGTAGGAGAGGAAGTATAAAGTCAAATATAGAATAGGTGACTTGGAAAATAAGTAATATAGATTGTATTTGTATTCTACAATGCATATTTAATCATCAGAAAGAAATTAGGCATGCTGTTGTAGAGTGTACTATATGTGATGAGGCTTTCCACTTGAAATGCTTAAATAAGACTAGGAAGGATGTAACAGATTTATGATTATTGAGACAGTGTGTGAATGTGATAAAAGAGGTGAAAAAGTGGTTTCAAAATGTAGTTAGCGTAAAGAGAAAGTCAGGAGAAATGGAGCAAAACATAGTTGAGGAAGGCAGGATAGACTGCGTTTGTAGTGGAGTGACAAGAGATATGGATGGAAAAATAGGTATTGCACTTGAGATGGTTGGCCAAAGAATAAGTAAGATAGAGGAAGAAGTAAAGAATGTAGAGGCAAAATTAAAATCATTAGAGATGAAGTGTGAGCAGATAAAGGAATTATTGAGTAGAAATGATAAGGAAGAAGTAGATAAGGAAGTCCAGAAGGTGGTAGAAAAGGTTGTAAATGAAGCAGAGAAAGTGGACTATGAGACAGTATTGATAGGTGATTCATTAATAAGGGGAATGTGGAGATATAATTGCAAGGGAAAATAGAAACAGGTGTGTAAGAGTATATTTGTCTGGAGCTAGAATCAGGGATATTATAGATAAAGTAAAGAAGCAAGGGAATAGAGATGTGTATGTTTTGGTAGAGACTAATAATTTATCAGAGTCATCAGAGAGAGTTATGGGTGAGTACATAAAGTTGATTAGGAATTTGAGTATGATTAAAGGAAAAATAGGAACAGTTGGATTATTACCAAGATTTGATAAAAGGTATATGTTAGATAGGGTATGTTCTATAAATGAGAGATTAAAAAAATTGTGTGAAAAAAATGATGTTACGTTTGTGGATGTGTGGGATTTTTTATTGGGAAGAGGGAGTTATATAATAAATATGGGTTGTAGGGAAACAAGGAAGTGAAGTTTTAGGGAGTCTGATTTATAAAGAATATAGTTTGGGAAACTTGTAAAGGGGGGCAGGATTTTAAATTGTAGTCTTATTAGAAAGAAGAAGAATTGGTGGGTTGTAGGAATAAACAAAGGGTTGCTGATTTAGATATAAATGCAGATGTGGAGAGGGAATGGGTCTGTAAAATTAATGGTAAGCAAGTTATTTATAAACATAATGGAGAAGAAAGAATCAAAAAAATTTAGAAAAAAGTAGTTAGGAAAGAAAAAATTGTTAAAATTGGGTATTTGAATATGAAAGGTGGTAGGAGACCAGAAAAGTGGCAGGAATTAAACAAAGCAATTGAAAATGAAGAGCTTGGGGTATTAGCAGTAGTGAAAACACATGTAAGAGAATAACCTGTTTTGGAAGATTTGGTATGGCAGGGTATATATAGAAAAGAGAAAAGGGTGGTGGTATAGGTGTTATATCTAAAAATATTTAAATACTGTTAAATGCCAAGAAGGTTTGTGGTTTAAAATAATGTTGGGAAGACAAGAATGGATGGTGGCTATAGTTTATATAGTTACTGGAGATAGTCAAACAATAATGGAGTGGAACAATAGCATATATGAGTGCCTAGTTAAGGATATACAGAGTTTTAAAGAAAAGGGGAAGAGAATAATGGTTATAGGAGATATGAATGGGCATATTGAAGAAATTGATGATGTAGATAATAAGAATGGACAGCTTTTGAAGAAATTTTGTCAGAGAGTGAATTTGAGCATTGGAAACTTATCAAATATTTATGAGGGACAATACACATGGACTAGAAATAATATATCCCACACAATAGATTATATATTGGTAGAAAAAAAGGGAATGAATAAAATACAGCAAATTAAGGTGTATGATAATAAGGAGAGATTATGTAATAGTGATCATAATTTCTTTGTAATTAATAATGTGATGGAGAATATAAATAAAAGTAGAAACAATAGTGAAAGATGTGATGGAGAGTGAATGATAAGAATAAGTTGGAAGAGTATTAAATACAAGTTGAAGAAACCATGGAAAAGTTGATTGGAAATGAGTATGAGGACTGGTGTGATGAAATAAAAAAGGGACAAATAAGGTTTTAGGTGAGAATATTCAAAAGAATAAAAAAAACGTAACAATGAGAGTTAGTAAAAGTGTAAAAGAGAAAAAAAAGTATGCAGAGAATATAAGTGTTCTATTAAGAACAAAGAAAGTGAAAAAGATATAAATGCTAAATGGGAAAAGTACTTAGAAAAGAAGAAGTTAATGAAAATAGATAATTATAGTGAGAGAATCAAACTGAATAGTAAATTATTGGATGATATTAATAAAAGTGGAAGAGATGGGAGTAAAAAAATTTATAATTACATTAAAAGGAGAAATGTAGGAGGAAATAGTATTACTGAATGAGGAGGGAATAGAGTGTAGCTCTAGAGAAGAATTAGAGAGAATCTTGAATAGGTATGTAATGGATATAGAAAAGATATTAGATGAAGGACAAAGGGATAGAAAATATGAAAGGATATAGTAATGGGAATATTAGGTTTACAGAAAATGAATTGAATGAAGCAGGGAAAAAATTGAGAAGTGGTAAGGCAAGATGTTTAGATAGATGGGCAGCAGAGATGGTAATGAATTTAGGAACAAGAGCAAAAGTAAAGCTATTATCATGTTTTAATAAAATTGCACAGAAGAGAGTTTTTCCAGGTAGTTAGAGTAATATGAGAGTAAGATTATTATTTACAGAAAAAGTTAAGGATCATAGAAATTTAAACAATTATAGACTGAGAGTGGTAACATCAGTTTTATATAAAGTTTTTTATATGTGGTGGCTGGAAGAGTTGCAAAATGGATGGAAGAAAATAATGTAGAGGGGGAAATGCAAGGAGGTTTTAGGTCAGATAGGTGTATAGGAGATAGTTTATTTGTAGTTACACAACTTATGGATATGAGTAGGAATTCAGGTAGACAGTTATATATGAATTTTATAGATATAGAGAAGGTATATGATAGAGTGAATAGAAATATAGATTATGGATAAGTTTAGCAAATTTGGGAATGGATGAAGTTTTAGTGGATGTTATTAAGAAATTATATTAAAATAATTACTGTGCATATCAATTAGGGGATGTAGAATCAGTTAAAGTTAAAAATGGGGTGGGACTAAGGCAAGAATGCCATATGTCACCTATTTTGTTGTATTTGAATGAAATGGAGAGGAATAGAAAGACTAGGAAGAGGAATACATATACCGTTAATAGGTGGCAAGGGACTATATACATTGTCGGGTCTTTTTTTTGCAGATGATGTCTTTTTGTGTGCAGAAAGAAGAGAAAATATGAAAGTTATGCTGAGGACATGCACAAGGGTGTGTAAAGATATGGGGATTAAATTTAGTGAAGAAAAATCAAATATAATGATGGTGAATACTGCGGAAAGATAAGACAAAGATTTCTCATTGGGGGATATAAAGTTAAGTATGGTGAATAGATATAGTTATTTGGGAATCTTCTTGAGTAATCAGAAAGTTTGCTTGGATGAATGGGAGAAAAAATTGATAAATGAAGCAAAGAAAAGAATGAGATTGATAAAGAAATTAACAGTGTTTTCATATAATAAATATGATGTGGCTAGAATTGTATTGAAGGGAATGGCAGTAGCAGGGTTAACATATGTCAATGATACATTATGTGTTAGTAAAGGCGTATTAGATTACTTAGAAAAAGTACAAAGTGCAGTAGAAATTCATGCATTAGATGCAGAGGTGTGGACAGCAAAGAAGACAATTCAAGGAGAAATGGGATGGTCAAGTTTTTATACGAGAGATGCAAAAATTAAAATGAAAATGTTCAGTAGATTGCAGTTTATGGATAATAAAAGAATAGCCAAAATAGTGTTTAATTGGGTTAGAAGTAAAGGGCAGGCAACAAGATGGGTGAGAAAGATAATGCGGTATGCAGAAGATTTGGATAAAGAATTTATGTCAGTATACTTGTACAAAAGGTGGGATGATTGGGTTAGGAGGATTGTTGAGTGTTATAGTGGTAAGGAGTGGAATAGAAGAATAAATGTATTAATTAAGAATAGATGTATTAATAAAGAATAGGGAGTTGAAGAGATAGAAAACTAGTATGGAGAGTAAAACGAGTTTAAATATATATAGAAGTAAATGGAACATTGGATGTGAGTTAATTTATGATAATAGTAAGGAAAGTAGTTTATTGTTTAAGGCTCGAACAGGATCTTTAGCAACAAGGGAATGAAAAATATGGGTGATTTAGTCTGCAAGTTGTATAAGGAAGGCATAGAAAATATTAGGCATCTGTTACTTCAATGTAAATGCTTGGAAACAGAAAGGGTACAAATAATGAAGTTATGGAAGAATAAATATGAACAAAGTGATTATATAAAAAGTGAGTTATTGGTTTTTATTCTGGGTTTGAAAAAAGGTAAGGGGGATTTAGATATGAAAGCCATGGAGTTGACAAAGATTATGCTGTGGAAATGCGATGGAGCAGATTATGGGAAAACTTAGGTTGGAGAATGGAAAGGGAAAGTAAAGTGGCTAACATGTTTCTCTGAGCATAATTGCTGAGAGATTTCTGACTCCATATAAAGAGAAGTCACAGTGCATCACATCACATCACTAAATTTCAATGATCATAGTGGAAATTTTTTTAGATACAGTGGTCACCTAATAGATTTTTAAAACCTAATCTTATGCAGACTTTAATTATACTGAATGTACACATAATTATTAAACTAATAAGTTAGATCAAAACATAGAAATACTTAAGTAAAGTTTAGACATTTATTATACTCTTTTCTCTTATTGATAACTTTCCTTATTCATTTTTTTAGCATCCCAAACTGATTCGATCTATTACAAAGCAAAATACAAGTGTACATTTAAACTCATTCTTTATCTTTTTAAATAAGGCCCAGAAATTGAACATATATCTTTTTCCAAAGGAACATGAGCTGTCAAAAATTCTACAGACAATGGCAGCCCAAATTGATTAGAGAAACTCTGACCAAATAGGAATAAAATTCTAGGGTGGCTTGCTATAAGAGTGTACAGTATTGCAACACTCAAACCCTTTCCCTTCAATCTTAGATAATTAATCCCAAACTCTTAGCATAAGTGTCTACTGTTTGTGTACAGTCATTTAACATCCCTATTTCAAACACCACATTCTGATATAAGGTTCCAGGGTTTACTTTTTGCTGAAACAATTTATCTTTTACTTCCTTCTCCCCTTTCCCTGTTTTGACTTTCTAGATCGAGCAGTTAACATTCATTCTTATACACATATTTTGAATATAATTGAAGAAAATTATTGAGAAAATGCAATTTTGATTAATAAAAAGTTAGTAACATAAAAGTCTACTCCCCTTTTTAATTAATAAAAAATGATATAAAATTAACAATCTCTCTTAAAACCCATCTCTACGGTTGAAACTTTTTTATACACTTAAGTTACTGGAGTCTACAACTCTTTTACACCAATTCAAGGAAAAATTATTTAATAAAGTTCATAATCACCCTGATCAACTGCAGATGATCAAAGTTCTTAGATTTTTTTTGAGACTGCTGACATGAGTCCTCTATTGCTTCATTGGACTTCTTTTTGATCTTATCCGCTAAATCCTTCCTTCCTTTGTTGACACTCAGGTAGCTCCAAGTGTGGATCTGAGATGTAATTCTCCCATTTTCTTGCCACTGTTTAATATTATATTTTAATCTCTTTCCAAAGTGCTTTTAATATACAAGTCCAAGTGTCAAGTAGTTAAACAAAAGGAAACTATAATTTATATATTGTTTTCCTTCATGAACTGGATGATTCACACCTAGCATTTTATTTTTAGACACATTTTTACAGTTCTAATTTTTGTCCTTTTTTGCTCACTTCTTTTTTTTTTTAATCAGTGGAAAAGATTCTGGTTCTATTAATGTAATAGATTACAAAATCCTTTTATTATCTGAAGTTTCAGCAATAGAGTTAATTGCTAAAATCTATACTTTTTTCTTTTCCCAACCAATGTCTTTCTAAGAATTACAATTATAAAAAACTTTTAAGAAAGACCTATCTCAAGATTTTATTTTAGCTCAAGATTTAATTAATTTGTAAATAAAAAAAAATCTATCAAAGAAATGTTGATTTCTTTGAGATAAAAAAAATGGATTTAAAAGATTAAAGATATTACATTATATATATTTTTACCAAAGACTACTTTTAACCTAATGCCAACTCAAAATTGAATATATATATATATATATATATATTCTAACCTTGCTCTCGTGCATCTTCACTTCCAGATAATATATGATATGAAATAAAATGGGTTCTATCTCAGTTAATAATTAATAACTAAAATATTCAGCATTAAAATTAAAATATTTCACTAGTTCAAATTTAAAATATGATTAAGGTTCAGTTTATAAAAATAAATTAAATAAATATTTAATATTTTCATGAGACTTGAAGTGAAAATACAGGTGACAAGATAGATTACATTGAGCCAATATCCCACAGGATACTACCTCAATGGCATAAGAACACTATCCCCCCTTTTATTACTATTTCAAATAACAAACTCATAGTATTCTTACAACTTTAATAACTTCTACTCACTAAGATTAAACTAATAATTAAGTCTTAATCTTCTATTTGATAATCTAGCTCAATAAAATAATCTCAGGTTCATAAAGTTTATTCTAAGTTAATTTAAAATTACGGTAGTAAAATATGAGAAGGGATTTTATGTCATAATCTACTACACTGAACTAATAATAATAAATAATAATAATAATATTCTTCATTGTTTAATTACTACTGGATATCTTTTCTTTTTACTATAATTTTATTACCATAATAAAATAATGTAATATGATCTTATATCTTCATGTAATGATATAATAAATACATGTTAGCATTTTAATAATCTGACAAACAAAATATGTGTGGCAACTGATAGCATATAATTTAATATAATATTGTGATAACTGATTTATGACCAATAAAATAATGTAAGATTATGATTATTTAATTATAATGAATACCAATAAAATATTTAAAATTCTTAAAATAATTCTCTATTTATCTTTTGTGCAAAATTATATATTTGTTTCAATTATTATGCATATATCATGATTTCATGCAGCGATGTGGAGAAATAAATAACTCGGACACAAAATTTTTTAAATAACAAAATTTAACTAAGTTTATTACTAACAACAAATAAATAAACAATTTATTTACACTATTTACAGTGGATATCCTTAACTTTTTTACTTTACAGTTTGATCTACCGGGTTATAAAAAAAATAATTTATATTTCAATTATATCTTTATTTAGATTTAGGACAAAATTTAAAAAAAATGTTACTATTTGGTTTCTCATTATGGTTAATATTTATCTACTTTATTAGCAACAGCATTTTATTCTTAATATTATTAAACTATCTTATTTTTAAAAATTCATACTTAGAAAACATTCTATAGAAAACAAAATTTTATAATGAGTATGGATTTCTCAAAATATTAAAAAAAAATTTCATCTTGCAAAGTCAAAGATGTTACACAAAATATTATCCAAAATTCAGTACTAGATTTTAGTATTTATCACACAATGTTTACTAATCATAATATATTCTTCTTTAAGCCTTACTTTAGTATAATATAAGTGTAATCATCAAAATATTTCTGTTAATCAATAAACAAAAAATATACTATGCATATTGTTTACATAATTTACTTTGTACTATTGTATTTTAAAAATATGCAATACTTATTTTCTCTTTAAAAAAAAATAATACTAAAGCATTTTAAAATTATTATCACTTTAAAGAAAATATCTTTGTTTAGATACCTTATTTTAAAAAAAGTTTATATTTCATTTCCAAAATAAAATTCAAAATATATTCTACGATTCTTTTCTTTCCTTAGGATACTTTGGATCTTCAATTTTAAGTTATAACGTCCTATTCCTTCTAAGCAAATAAACCAATCTTATACAAAACGATAGCATAACCTAAGTTCTAAATTATTTATCATTTCTCTTAAACATATCTTACTAAATGATGCAGTTACATGAAATAAAGATAGCGAAAACAGATGCATAGGATTAAGGAAGAAAGCTAGAGTATTACTCTTAACATATCTCAAAATCATGGCACAGTGCGAAGAGGTATGACATTTACCTGCCTAATATCCTCTAGTACAGGGACGATGTTAAAGCTATTTCTTCAGCTTTATTAGAACATCAAATATTTAAAGAAATATAAACACTGTCCAAATAAAATGTGTATCAGTCATAGGGCTTTGTTAACTATGCTGATATTCACATAAAGAATAAATATTATTTCCATTCCTTATAACATCCTATTTCTTAAAACATCATCTTGGTTTCCTGTTCACTACGTACTTCCAAGCCACTATCTCAACATTATTTCTCAAGATTTTCCACATCTTACATCGATAAATAACTATCTGCATTTACAAAACAATAAATAAAATTCATTAATAGTTAAACAATCTAGCTGTTCCACAAGAAAAGTCTGCTTACTTCATTATTCTATATGTCTAATCATATACAATCTATTTAGACAATATTTGAATATCCAATAACATGAAAATTTTAAAAGAATCACATAATTATTTGTTATGTTGGATTATATCACTAATAAAAAAAAATCATCGTATGCATATTTTCAAATCAATCCTATCTCATAATGTTTTTTAAAATGTTGTATGAAATGCGGTACATATAAGTAAAAAACTTTTACACTTCATTCTTCCAATTTATGGATGATCTAAAGAAAACAAAAAAAATATACATTATAAATTATCAATAGTTATTATTATTACCAATAACCTTTATCTAGTCATTGTGTTCAGTAGGCTTCCTTTATCCACTTGAGCATTGCAGATATAAAAAAAAATTCACACCCATACACTTTATATTAAAATATTTTTAGCTAAATTATTAGATTGTTATATTATAAAATTTTAATATTAATGAATTAATGTTTTTATGTTTTTCCTAATCTTATATAAAAATTTAGATTTAAACTAGGTTAACAAAATAAAAGGAATCAAAACTATAATTACATATTTTCTTGATGATAGTTCCTGATAAGTCCAAAATGTTTATTATTTTCTCTAGAGTTTTTAAAAATGTTCTCCTCCAAGCACGTTAAAGTTTAAAATAAAAATAATTATTAATCCATTTAATAAAATTTATAGAAAATAATCCTTGGTTTTAGTATTTAGGATGATAATTATTAAATCATAATATTAATTAATCCCGTGAAGCTTCTTAATCTTCTCTACCAATATTCTCTGCATATCCGATGCATCAATCCATCTAATTTAACTTTAAAAATATTCGATAAACTTTTAAGTACTATTTGTATTTCCATGGATCCATCTTTTATTCAACTATGTGTTCATTTTTTTTATATATGTTTCCTTCTTAATACATTTAAACTTTCGTTTGGTATTTTTATATATCACTTTAAAAAAAAAACTTCAAGTACTTTTAAACAAATCTTTTCTAAATACATTTTTAAAACAATTCTAAGAATGGATATTTTAATATCAAAAATGCTTCTGTAACATATTTTCCTGGGTTCTTTCTTTAATTCTTGAAAATATTTTTTCTAAAAATGTTACCTTCAGAAAGGTTATAACATTTTACTCCTTTTGATATAATATTAGATAAAATAATTCATGAAATATAATTGTTTTATTACTATTTAAAAATAATTCTTAGATAAACTTATAAATAATATGTTTCAATACATTTTTTAGACTCCGTATAATGTCTGAGCTGTGGTTTTTATATACCAAAACAGTTCTTCAGTGAAATATTAATAAAGCTGTATCAATAAATATTTCAAATATTTTTTCAGCATTACAACTTATATCCATTTTATTTCGTAGTATATCCATTTTTTTATTGCGAAGTTTAGGTTAAACTTTTAGATAAAATACGACTGGTAAGTACTTTAAAAATTAGAAAATCATTTCCACGAAGTTTCTAAATTATTATATTTTAACACCCTCTTTTGCAAAAATACTTTTAAAAATTATCAATCAGTTTTTTGCAAATAAAACGATAAGAAAGTACTAAAAAAAAAATTGACTAAAATAAAAAATTTAAAAATACTATCATTTTGATAGTTATAATTTACATTTCTCCGGTTTCAATACATTATTAATCTCCCCTGATAACTTAGTTATGATAATATTTATAGTCTGTAAGAATACCTATTCCTATTGGTTAATTCTTACTTTAGCTTGAGAACAAATTTACATATTTTTAGTTTATAGTAGAATTAAATTTCAAAATTAGAAATCGTGACATAATGAACCTAAAATTTTATTTAAAATACCACTTTTAATTCAATTATAACTTTATTTAAATTATTTTAATCTTTTAAAATAACTTTTAAAATAACATTTAATAACTTATTCCATTTTTTAATATTCAATTTATCTATTTTTATTTAAATAAAACATTTAATTTTTATATTATGAATGTATTCGTCTTTATTACATTATTTAAAACATTACATATGAAAGTTAACTTAATATTTATTATTATTTGCTTTTATGATAGGTAATAATTACATCCAATTCTATAATGCTATTTCAAAATATTTTAAACTTTATTATTAATTCAAACAAGCAGTGTGTGAAAGTATATAGTATACAAGTCACATGATTAATAACTTTGACAGACGATTTTTTAAAATCTATTTCTTTGCCTAGATTTATATAATTGATACACTTATTATATTATATAAAATAATTATAAAAAATTTGGAAGAACAATTTAGAAAATATAGAATTAGATATAATTTTCACCATCATAAAGTTTATTTTAAAAACATACTATATTAATTTTGACTATTTAAATGTGATTACAAATTTAAATATAGCATTTATTCAATTATCAGTTTTAAACTATTAAAATCGAACTTATTAAATATACTTTTAATTATTTATAGCTATGTTATTTAATATGGCCAGCTTTTACAACCATATGCAACAATATTTAAAGCTTTACTTAACTACTTTTAAATGATTCTCTATAATTTTATACATTACGTATTTTCTTTAGCTTCAAATTATACTTTATAACATAATTGACAAACTATAATTAATAAATCAAAAGAACATATTCTAAAATTTAAAATTTTTTAGTAATTGACTGTTATGAACTATTACCGATTTATAGAAAAGGGCACAATATATATATACAGATGAGGTGACAGAAATACCATCTCAACAGATCCTCTAGATTGAGGTGGTCATGAATTGTCTATCAACTTAGAATGTCTGCAACTATGTTTTCAGATTCTTTACAATAATTGATGATATAATTGAATTTTTATAAAAACAGACTCCAGCAAACGAATCAGCTAGTAGTTAGATAACTATGATTCAAAAATCCTAAACTTTTGGATCTGAGACTTCAATCATCTTAGGTTATAATAAAAATTGTTTAAACTTTTGAATTGCCCATACCATTACTAAGGCCTCAGTTTAGTAACAATATAATGAGTTCTAAACCTTGTAGTAAGCAGCTTATAAAAAAAAGAACTCAACTTTGAATGTTTTCCTGGATTTGAGATAAAATAAACACCCAATCATACCTGTTATTATCAGCTTGGACAATAAAGTGTTTATATTATTACTGTCCCCCTGAACATGTCAGCTCATTTTTTATTCATAATTTCCTCTATATCTTGATTGATTTGGTCTGCCATTTTATGAGTCATTTTTTACTGATTTCATATATTTTCTATAACAGGATTTAAGATTCTTCTGTTCTTTTTATATTATCTTCTTCTCATTGGTGATTGCTTTCTTCTATTTTCTTTAGCATATCTACTTTCATTTTATTATCTCCTCTTTGTACATCTTTCTTTTTACTATCATCTCCTTTTTCGTCTCTCTTTTTATTATCTTCCCTCTTCATTATTATTATTATTATTTTTTATTTGTTTAAACATTTCTTATCTCTTTCTATTTTCCTCTTTTCTTTGCTGATTTTTTCTTAAATGTTTGCAATAATTGGGCTAATATGAAAGCATCCTCTACTTTTTGGGTTCTTTCTCTTGGTTGCTGATCTTTTTTTTCTGATCATGATTTTATTCCAACATCTTCAATTCTGCTCTTGTCAGTATATATTTCTATATTATATACCTTTTTTAATCTAAAATTACTATGTTAAGTTACTTTTACACACAAAAAAATACAAATATTAACTTTTTAAATAATATTTCATAAAATAAACTTAACATCATTTTCTCTTCCTTATGGCCCTACACCTCACCTAACATTTATTACTAATATTATTACCCTAATCTGTCTTTTCAAAACCCCATTTCTCAATATCTGGCTTTCTTTGACTAATTTATTTCCCCTACTTTATTCTAAAATTCTATTCTGTTTATACTTGTGTGACTTCCAATTCACTATATTTTTATTACTAATTTTTTATTATTTTAAGTACATGTTCATGTACAACAACAGGTTCATGTAACAAACCATTTGTTAAAATTTCCTCAGAGATCTGATGAACATTTGACAGAAGCAGACTGCATAGTGATCTACAATCCTGAAGTAGATACATAATTCACCCACCAAACTATAATACACAATACAGCATGAACACCATAAGGTTTATCTCAATTTAGATACTATAAGCAACCTACAACTCAAAATAGAAATCTTGCAAAAATATTTGTAGTTTTGCTTCATTAAACCTTAGGTGCAATTGCCCAATATATTTTCCTTATCAACTAGTTTAAATACTACATTTGATAAACAAAACTCTGTAATTGGATTGTAAAAGAAAAAATGATACTGATGCTTTGTGTAACTGCCTTTAATGCCTTACTTAAAGATACTGAAAAGAAAGAAAATATTTCAAGAAAAAAAGATTTCCAAGATAGTGATAAGATAGTTTAAAGCCAGAATTTTGAATTCTTTGATATTATTTGTTATATGTGAATATTCAAGACAAATAAAGAAAAAGAATATTTACAAACTTTAAAAAACTAAAGCATGAAAATCATTTTGGAATTTGTCAAAATGACTGTTTTTTTTATTCATGAAGAACTATAAGAATTTAATATTAAACTTGAATTATTTATAGCATGAACTGTATTGTAATCTTTAATAATGAATTAAATGAAACTATTTCCAGAAAAGCTGTCTAGCAATGAATGATTAGTTATCATGTAAAATTATAAAGTGATAAAAATATTTGAACTTTTATTATAATTTCTAACTTGAAAAGCAGTCAAGAAAGAAAATCTCTCAAAGAAGATTCTTGTTATTTATTAGCTATTTATTTTTATATTATTTTATTCTGTCATTAATAAATTATTTCTTTATTTACAAACCTATTGTTATTTTATATATAAACTTTCTGATAAAATATATGCAATTAATATGCACATGACTTGTAGTTTAAATATTTTCCCCCATAACTCTGAGAACATGTTCTTCTATGTATTATATTTGGAGTGTATATAAGCTAAAAATATTTGTATGAAGAATAAGCTCTAGTTAAGTAACAACTACTATCATATTGCTTTACTTGTACATTTTTGCTGCTTCTGCTTATATTGCCCATGGATACCATTATATATATTGACACCCAGTTGGGGCATCAAATATTCTATTCTGAAAAAAAATGACAATGTGTGATACATAAATTGCTAATCAACAATGTTGAAGGCCTCAAATATTTTATTCAGATATAGAAGAATGTGTTATATATATATGCATAAAATGAAATAAGAACATTTTTTCAGATATAGAAGAATGTGTTATATATATATGCATAAAATGAAATAAGAACATTTTTGGATTAAATAAAAAAAAAGTATAAAGGCAAGGTTAAAGTTGAAAATGGTAAAATATGGATAGCATTGTATTGGAATGGAAGTGATGTTCCTATAACAAAAGGAAAAAAGAATAACAATTGAAAAATTGTTAAATAGTGATAAAGACTAATGTTAACATAGTCAAAGACAAAAAATATTGAACACCAAATGACTATAGAGTTACTTAATACCACAGAAAGTCAATCAATGGAGTCTGAGACAGTGAGGATATCTCAACTGTGCATATGCCAGAGAAGCAAAAGCCAGCAGCAGTCACATTCTCATGGGAAATCATAGCAGTAATGAATCAAATGAAACAAGAAAATGAAAGAAGAAATAAACAAAATAAAAGAAATGAAAAAAGAAATACTAGAAGCAATTAAAGAAGAAAATGATAAAAGGAATAGGGCAATGAAAGAGAAAATGCTAGCAACATTAAATGAAAATCAAGAAAACATGAATAAAAATCAAATAGAAATGAAAGAAATGTATAGCAAAATAACAGAGAAATTACAAGAAGTAGAAAATAATATAATCACTCTGAAGGAAGAGATGATAAAACAAGTAGATGAGCAAGTCCAGGAAAAGCTGGAGTCCATAGAGAGAAATCATTGTCTATAGGTGTTCAGAATATTGTCTACAAAGCCATTAGAACCTACCAAGATAATGTGCATGAGACAGTTTTAACTTTATGACTGGTTAAACCAAATTATTTCATCTTTTGGCTAATTCACATCCTAGTGAATTTTTTCATAAGTATTATATGTTAAAATGCATGTAAAACGATATATTTTAATATAATAATTTTTTCCCCAAATTTCCACACTAAAAGGTGGGAAATTCAAAATTTCTGCTCTTATAATAGACATAAGCCCCACCCTGATATGTTCAGCCATTGTCTTTTGCCAAGGCTGTAAAATGTTTGGTGTTTTATGACATTGTAGTATCCAATGATGCAAAAACATGTTTATTTGCAAATTTATTATGGTTTTAAATATTTTTTTAAAAATAATTTGCACTATATTTATTAGATATCAAGAAAGATAAATTATTAATAACTTATTTTGACTTGAAATACTTTATTAGCAGCTAACATAAATATGGCCTCAAGCAAATTAAAAAATTCTAGTTTTGACAGTAAACAATCTACATTATTCACAGTAAGAAAATATAATTTAGCAATACATATTAAAAAAATTAAAACTTTTAAAGAATAATTCATTAGATATAAGAGAAATAAATAAATATTCATTCACATTTTTAAAAATAATGAAAAACAAGAAATATTTTGTTGATTTTATAAACTGAAAATAATCTTTCTAGAAACAATGATGTATAATAGGTTATAACATCTTTGTTTTGATTGTGGTCTCATTTTTTAATATTTACAGAAATAAATGTGAAAATGTAAAATTTATTTCAGTAGTAAATAAAAATATCTATCAAAGGATGTCAAATTTGTTATTTTCTGGTAAGTAATAATCATTTTATCATATATTTATAAACTGAAAGTAATCTTTCTAGAAACATGACATGTAACATCTTTGTTTTGATTACAGTCTCATTTTTTAATATTTGCAGAAACAAAATGTGAACATTTAAAATTTATTTCAGTAGTAGACCAAAATATCTATCAAATGAAGTTAAATTTATTATTTTCTGAAAAAAAAAATCATTTTATCATATATTTTACACTGATGTGTGAGACAAAGAAAAATGTCAGAAATGCCAAAATGTAAGAGGTTTGACCCTGAAATTTGGAAAGGTTGAACTTGGGAAAAAGATTATAGAGGCTGGAAGTGAAAGATGAAGAAAAGATAGACACTTCAAATAGAGGATTTTTTGTTTAAAGAAATAGTTGCCACTATAAATAACATAAAAGCAGATTATAATAAACTGAAGAAGACTATACAACAATACAAAGAGGAAAATAAATGTAACACTATGGATATAATGGTTCAAGAAAAGAAAGAAGATACAATTGGTTAAAAGCCAACATGGATTTGGTGAAAATATAAAAATTATTAAGCAATTTTTGAAAATAGTAACATTTAGGGACAGTGCAGGAGAAATGCCAACCAAGCAATATGATAGTCTAGAAATATATATTTAGCTGAATCCATTAATAAAAAAGAACAAGTAGTCATCAGATATAACAATCTAAATGGACTGGCTAAGGAATGGTGAAATTTACTTATAAGCAAACTTACTATTTATCTAGAATATAAGAAACAGATTTTAAGCAACTTCTGCAAGAAAGACAGGAAGTGATAAAGCACCAAATAATGTAAGAGAAATTGATTGTCTTTTGATAGCTGGTCATGGCCACTTGACGACATTGTTTATGTGTTAAAACAATAAAATGTAACTTTACCTGGCTGCGGTTTTAAAAATACAGTGACTTTTTTTGATCCCTTTAATTTTGTCTACTCCATCTTTAATATTTTATTTTTAGGGTTTTTTATTTGGGTTATATGGTGATTTTTTTTGGCTTTAACTCTTATTTTTTAAATCAATTTTTATTACCTTTTTTTAAAAATAAAAACAAACAAAAATAATTTCTGTCTCCTAACTTTTACAAAGTATTTGTCAATCCGCACCCCACCCTCACCTCCCCAAAAATTAAAATAACATCAAAACTTCTGATTTTTTCAAGTTTCGTTTTTTTTTTTTGGTTTAAAAATATGGCCACTTGATTTTTTTATATAAGATGATTTTTTTTTTTACTTTATTTGTATACTACAACTTTTATTTATAAAACCAATTTTCATTATCTTTTTTTACAAATAAAAACCAAAAATAACTTCTATATCTTTTGTCTTAGTGAAGACAAAGTATTTCTCAACCCACTCCCCCCACAAACATTAAAATAAGATAAAAACTTTTGACCTTTTTCAACTTTTGTTTTTTGTTTTTTTAAAGATGTGACTATGCGGCAATTTCTTTTTTTTTTTGTCTTTATTTCTATTATGTGATGTCAATTTTGTGATTTTGATAAAAAAACGTGTCCCATTAATTACATTTGTTGATCCTTTCAACACACCACCACAATAAAATTTAAAATAACATCAAAAATTCAGACTTTTGCATGTTTTGTATACCTCCTTTTTTCAGATTTAAAATACAGTGACTTTTTTTTGACTATACAGTGATTTGTATTAGACGATTTTTATTTTGCCTTTACTATTAATTACATTTTTTGATCCTTTTATTTTTTCCTACTACATCTTTAATATTTTATTATTAGGAATTGACTACCTTCAGTTGTAGGAGCCTGACTGACATTGGTAAATGGCACAATTTGTGCACCATTTTATTTGACTAGTATAATTTATCGTGAAAACATGAGTTTTCACATGAGCTCATCTGAATCGTGTTTGGACCTACCCTTTCCCAATGTTTTGCAAATTCCAACTTGTATAGAGAAGGGTGTGGATGGTGTGACAATTCTTAGTGAGTCAGACTGAGTGATTTAAATACAAATGAAATCGCTCTGGTATGGAGATATCAAAACTTGTGGCCACTTGGAATCCAAACACAGTCAGACAAGACGGTAGTGATCAATGAATTGTATGAATTCACATAAAGTGTCATGAAGCACAGAACAGGCTGTAATGTTTCTGTGCAATGCCATCAAGCAGCATGCAATGGCTAAGATAAACACAATTGTTTTCTTAGTCATAAATGTAGGCCATGGAAATGGCATTTTTATGTGTTTTAACACATAAACAATGTCATCAAGTGGCCGTGACTGGCTATCAAAAGACAACTGAGAAATTTTAGATAAAAGAGTATAAAATCTATTCATAATTCTTCAGAAGACAGGTCATCAGATTATGAACATTGTCTGCATGTGGGATCACTGAAAGTCAAATAATGCAGATAATAAGGCACAATACCTTTCAGGATTGAGCAAACGGTTATTAGTACTGACAGGAAAACTATTGAAGAGGTGGTGGATTTTTTGAATGATGTACATATGATTACAATAATCAATGTGAAGAAAGAAGCTCCCTATGGTCCAATCATTTAAGCAAGGTGATATATCCACTGGGTGCTATCAACATTGACTATAATCCAAGATTTCAACCTTATAGAAGTTAGCAGAGAAATAGAATAAATAATAAAACTAATAAACCATGCTCAAGGAGTCAATATAGATCATGAATAGAACTTCCTGTGAAGATATCATCACCTTTATCTCCCTTTCAAAGTGAAGTGAGATACCTACAAAAAATGGAAACAGATAGAAAGAGAGACCCAGTGAGAGGGGATTTTATGTCAGCATAAGGCAACTAATATCCAAGATGAAGGGAACACTAGTGAAATACAAGAGTTTATCAACCCCATCTTCA
Organism: Epiperipatus broadwayi; assembly: GCA_028023455.1. Lineage (NCBI taxonomy): Eukaryota > Metazoa > Onychophora > Udeonychophora > Euonychophora > Peripatidae > Epiperipatus > Epiperipatus broadwayi. Next base: position 928,347 of record JAQFVV010000306.1, read on the forward strand.
CTTAGGACCTATTTCAGAAGATGTGAAAGCTGATATTAAAGAAAGATAAAGGATGGCTTGCTCACTTTTGCCTTTAGATTTGTTAAAAAATTAATAAGTTTGGATAAAAGGCAAATATAATGATTTTTTCATAAAATAATATATTTTAGTGAAAAAAATTATTTGACAAAATGTCAAAAAATAAGTATATAAAATTATTTATAGTATTGTGATTGAAGCAGAGAAATGGAATGTTTCACCTCCCATTTTTCTTCTTGGGTGAGAAGGGATGTGTAACAGTTATATTGGCCATCCCAGAGTTACATTATTATATTTTTGAAAAATAATGTGATAAATCTATTTAATTAATTTTTCCTTTGTTAAAAAAATAAGATATTCTGAAATTTATTATGGAAATGACTTTAAAATGTTATGAAAATACAACAAAAGTATTGATATGTGAATGAAGTTGAAAAATATTAAAATAAAATAGACTTTTTCTCTTTCTCTCTCTCCCACTCTTTTCTTGAAATAAAAAAAAAAACAAAAAGCAGCAAAATCAATTTTATATTAAGTGAAAAAAAAATACACAAAAAAGTATAAACTTCTAATTATTTTTTATTTACTTAAAGTGTTGGAGATACTTTTTGTACTAAATCTTATCTGAAAGATGAAGTGCTGAGTTAAAGTAAATTGCTCATTGGTTTCAACCCTAGTGCAATTGCCCAATCTATTTTTCTTATCAAATGGTTTAAAAAACTGCATTTAATAAATAGAAGATCTGCAAATAGATTATCAGAGAAGAAATAAGGATACTGACATTTTGTGTAACTGCCTTTAATGCTTTACTTAATGATGCTAAAAAGAAGGAAAATTTCTAAAGGAAGAAAAGAAAGACCTTCAAGATAGCTGTAAGATATTTTAAAGCCATAATTTCATTAATTGTTAATATTAAAGACAAATAAAGGAAAAGAATATTTACAAACTTTAAAAAACTAAAGCATGAAAACTATTTGGGAATTTTTCAAAATGACATTATATTTTTTTTCATGAAGGAACTATAAGTATATATTATTTAAACTTTTATTATACATTTTTTAACTTGAAAAGCACCCAAGGAAAAAATCTCCCAAAAAAGATTCTAGTTATTTATTTTATTAACTATTTATTATTATATTTATTTTATCATTAATAAATTATTTTTTTTATTTCTAAACTTATAAATTCTTATTTTATACATAATACTTGCTGATAAAATGTAAGCAATTAACACACACATATGACTCATAGAATAACCTTCTCCCCATAGCTCTGAGAACATGCTCTTCTATGTAGTGTATGGTAGCTAAAACAAATGAAAATTTGTATGAAGAATGAACTCTAGTTAATTAACTATTACTATCATATTATTTTACTTGTACATTTGATGTTTCTGCTTATATTGACCAGGAATACCATTACAATATATATAGTGTTAAACTTAGAGATTAAACATTTGAATTATTTGCCTTCTAAATTTTAAATTATATAGACTGAATGCTATATTTTTAACATGGAATTTTGGGCATTAAATATAATAACAATATTGATTCAATATGGATGTTGTACAAAATTCTTCGGATCAGACCAAATAATATTTTTAAATTGTTATGGGGGACATTAATGCTACAACTGATAAATGATGAAAGTGCTAAAGATTTGTTAAGATGACAGAAATTAGAAAAGACACAGACTTATAGAGTTTTAAGAAAAAAAACTGCATATTATGTGTTTATTCTTTGAGAAAAATTCTAAATGGAAATAAACATGGAAGTATCCAAATGAATGTATAACAGAATTGGATTATATTTTGACTAATACGGAATAAATAGTTCAAGATTGTAATGTGTTTAATGTTAACACAGGAAGTGATCATAATTATTGAGATGTGAGTTATAGGTTAATAATGTATAACTATTAAAAAAGACTGATATTAATAATTGATGTTTCTAATTTTTAGTACTGTCCTAGTGAATTTAAATTAAAATTTGCAAATCATTTTAAAATATTAACAAATTTTGAAAATTATTTAGGTTTAACTGAAATCATTAAGAAGATAACTAATTTTCTATCAAGATTTGAAAAAAAAAAGATAGTTGTTAACAAAAAACTAGCAATTGCCTAATAAGACAATAAATGGTAGTGGGGTGGTGGTGGAAAAAAAATAAATGTTTTAGTAAGAATAATTTAATATCTATAGTTTTGAAATATGAAAAACAATAATGATATAAAAATATATAATTGTGAATTAACAAGAAAATCTAGAGAAGAAAATCAAAGTCTTGGAAGTACACAACAACATCTTGGTATTGGAAGGAAATTGTTTCAGTAAAATGAAGACAATGCGGAATTATTATTAAAAATAAAGATGATATCATGAAATGTATGGAAGAGTTATATAAAAAATTATGTAATAATAAAAGGCAAGAAAACAAAGTAGTAATTATATGTTGGAATATTTCCACCACATAATATCAAATATTGAGTATCTAGAAAAATTCAAATTTTATTTAAACTTTTTAAACACATTCAATCATTAGAAATAGCACAAAGATTAGTTTATGTTTCAATAATACACTTTATTGTACAAAAATAGATTACATGAATTTGTTGTTAACCAAATATTACATTGTTGAAAATACATGGTTTAAAACTATATAGCTTTGGAACAAACAGAAAACATTGTTAAAAAAGGGATGTGTAAAACAAACAACAACAAAAAATTATTCTTGTTACAGAAAAGTCATAATTTGTTTTTGAGGTTATGTTTTGTCTCACATTTTTAAAGTGACCATGTAGCAGCAAATATATCTGGGTGTGCAATTTTGCCATCTCTGATCTTCAGTTGTTCAAGCTTATTAGAGAATGTGGCTGGGTGCTTTGTGATATAGTCTCCAAGGCAGAAAGTACATCTGGTGCACCAGAAACTATATAAACAAAAAGTTGCTGTGTGAGCTACTGGTATTGAGCCTTTACTGAGTGTCTCTATTAGGTTATCAAGTGTGATGTTATTTTGTCTATATGTGTTAATCATAATTTCTCAGGTATTTGTTAGAGCTGTGCAAGTGTGAAATAGGTGCTGTTGGGTTTCTTCTTTCCTGTGGCACAAGGAACAAACAGCATCAATTTTGTTGTAAAACCTGTGGTATTTAAGGAAATGGGAGGTAGGTAGAGCATGAAGATTTACCTTTAAAAGAAAGTCAAAAAATTTGGGTTCCATTGACCATTTTTTAAATCACTGCATCAAATGACTATTGCTCATATTTAGCATGGGTGAGTGAGAATCTGTGGTTATGTCTGGGTACAGCATATTATAAATAGTCCAACAGGTGTATCTATCAACACCCAAAAAAGACACCTGATCATAGATGCTTTGAAGTTGGTTTATGAGCAAAGACAAATATCCATGTGAAGGTGGTGGTCGGTCTGTGGGTGTTATTTGAAGGATGCATTCGAGAGCTGGAAAACTTGTTATTAGTTTATAACATAATGTTTTGAGTGGTTTTCTTCTTTTCTATTTTTGAGGTATTGTTGGCTTGACCAGTGAGAATACTGGCATGAGAATCGAACCTGGATTTTAATACTCATGAATATTGAATTTAAGGTAATACTTTAACCAACTAAGCAATTAAAAGATGGATTTAAAAGTGATTTTGACATAGTGGATAAGATGCATTTGATTCTAATAAAATTTCCACACTGATTTAATCTTTATATTAACAATGCATAGATCCAGAATATTTCCATAATCAGAAGAATATTTATCAAAATGCAACTGCAGTGATTAGATTACATGATGATATTAAGAAAATTAGCAATGAAAAGAATATCTTCAAAACTTTTCATAGCAGATTTACAATAAGGATTTGATGGATTCAAATATAAAGCTAATGGAATAAAAATAAGCTGATATTATGATTTTACAAATGATGTGTTTCTTTTTTAAATAATGCTTCGAAGCTTTAGAAAATATTGCATGACATGAAAATAAGAAAGTAGAACTAAAGATAAATGATCAATGAATTTTCTCAGAAGAAGAAAATAAAAAGTAATAATAATAAATTAAGAGAAGTTAAATTAATACAAATATTTTAGTTAAATTATTAATATAGATAATAATATAATGGATAAAACTAATCATAGAATTAGGTAAAATTAACTTATTATTGAAAGAAAATATCTCTATATTTGAAAAAGTGACTTTCAGTGCTTGTTTTACAAGTTCTTATTTATGTATCTGAGACCAGAATATTTAATAGAAGAGCAATACAGAGACTTTAATCCATTCAATAAAGTATGGAGAGACATATATCTGCAATAACAAGAAGAGATCAAAAAATGAAATACGTGGGTAAAAAAAATGAATAAGGTATCACTGATATATTAAAGTAAAGTTTTGAAGTGAATCCTAAAAGATTGTACAAAACCTAGAAAAACATCACATGTGAGATGAATGATTGAAATAAGAAAGTTTTCCAATGTGATATGGAGAGGAAAAATTATGAATCAAAGAAATTGAATTAAACTTGAAAAGGCTTTTATCCTCTAGTATATTAATAATGGTTTAAAATAATAATAATAATAGTAATAATCATATTTATTTGCATAATATTTTTTTGCATTTTATATCAAACTCTTAAAAGATAAATAGTAATTTATTATAGTGCTGAAGCAATTCTCTGCTTGTCTAACATATGGTAGATTATCACCACATGGGTTAAAACAGGATTTAAAAAGTAGAGATTTTTGAAATTACTGATAGTAAAAAGTTTCAGTTTTATCAATTGTATAACTGTTATATTTATTCTACCATACTTGAATATCATATGATCTTCTGAGTAATTAGCCACATGACTGGTTTATTTTTTATTTTTTATGTATTGTCAGTGTTTTACAGTCACTATTCTATGATGATATACAGTTTCATATCAGTTGACAAAAAGATTACCATTTAATCATCATGATTATTGTAGTTTTGTCCAATCAATTGTCTATTTTATATAAATGAAACTTTTATTTGATACCACATAATTTCTAGCAAAGTCTTTTTTTTTTTCTACAAAAGTGTAGATAGAAAGTAACTAAATTATCTATAAACAATTAAATTTCCACTGCTATTTGATTTTCAGCTATAATATCTCACATAAGTGATGTGTTTTTAATTTTGTGTATGAGTGTGCATGTGTATGTAGGATCATTCTTTTGTATTCTTTTGAATGCAATGCAAATGGATTTTTTTTCTTTGTGATGAAAGATGAATTATTATATTTTAATGTGTCTAATACTGGAGTGGGGTGGAATCTTAATCCAAAGAATTAGATGTTTCTGTTGCTTTTTCAATTGACATTTTTGTAAATCTTAGCTTATGTTTGCATGAATAATTTGTGATTAAAGATGTCTTTAAAAAATTTGTAATTGTGAACTAATTCAGAATAGTTTATCAAACAGTATCCTGGAATAATTATGAATGAAAATTATAGGAGACAGTTGATTAATGCTGATAAGTTGCATAGATTGTTCCTTTTGATTTTTTTAAATATCCAACTAACATAAATATATGAATTTTGTAGAGAAAAAGTTTTCATTGTGGGTTAGTCATTTGTGGCAGTTATAATCTCAGGTAACTTTTAAGCAAATTTTGAGTGTATTTATTTAGTTGACATATGAATAATAAAATTTTGTGGTACATTATTAATTTTTTTAACATTAGCATCAATATTTTATTTATTTACATCAGTTTAATGATTATTTTGAAATTATTTTTGAGGTTATGTTGTGTTGGTTTTTTAAAAGTTTCCAAACTTTCTTAATTTCTATTGATATGATTTTATCTAGTAAAAATTAATCTTTTTTTTTTTTTTTTGCAAAAATCATTCTTTTTTCCCCATAGTATGCCAAAAAAATATGGTTGCAGACTTTAAAAAGTATGAAAAAGACAATAGAAGCATACTGGAATAAAAAGCATAAATTTAAATGAGTATTGCAGATGTTTTAAGTTACTAAAATCAACATTTAAAAGACAAGTCAATATGAACAAAATGAAGACACAAAGCCTTTTCCTTTCACAAAAATAATTAAAAATTGATCATTTCCTCTAAATATGACTTAAGAAACAAACTACTATTATTTAGGAGACAGGATTCCTAAATGGTATTGATTGCAAGATTTTAAAAAATGGTTTAAAGTACATTATTGTAAGAGAAAATGCTAAATATATAGATAAAAAATGCTTTATCTAGAGTTACAAACATTAATTACGGTTCATCTAATTAATAAAGAACACAATGGTACATCACTACTGTTCAGCACTTATAGGCAAAGTGTTAGTAATACCCCTATACATTTCCCTCAACAAAAAAATCACTTTATAAAAATGGAATAGGAAATATATAAATTATAAGTTAATACAACAAAAATCAAAAATTCCAAAGAGTAACGTGTAAAATATAATAAACACACACAAAAAAAATAATTTGGAAAAAAAAAAGAGTAATTTATGTTATTTGGAAAGAAAATTATTTGCTAGTTTTATATAAATTAACAGATAAGCTTACAATTTTACAAGAACAAAACTATTAAATATGTTCTAAACTAACTAATATTTCATGTATAAATTTATTAACTTAAATAAGAATTAATATTAAAAAAAAATCATATTATTTTTTAGTTAAATACCAAAAAGCAATATATATATATATATATTTTACGAGTTTAACAAACTTAAAAAATCAAAAAGCAATATATATATTTTATGAGTTTAACAAACTTAAAAAATTAGAAATATATTACATTGAAATGTATCAGAAAAGATCGAATAACTTACCTTAATTTTAGTTCAAATTTACTTCTTGCTCTTATATTATTACTGATGCACTGTATTTTAGTATCCTATGTATAATTACAAAAAACTTACGACTGATACTTTTTTGATTAATGATACAATATTGTACATTCACTGTTATAACAGAATGTAGAATAAAATTAAAAACTGCAGCAGATTTTTTATATACATCTAGAGTTTGAACAAGATTCAAATACCTGTGATCCTGTCACCCACGTTAAAATTTTTATTTATTTACACTTAACTACTTATTAGAACTAGACTCAGGATAAAATAAGATCTTAAATAATAATAACAAATAAGTGATTATAAATAATTTGGTTAAGACAAATCTATAAAATATAAGTAACATTTAAACAAACATGTAATTTATTTTGATATAATTAATGAATTTTTTTTTAAACATTTCCTCCCCACCTAGAATTTTTAGTGACTTTTCTATTCTGACCCTTGTTTTAGTACATTACACACTATATCAGTACAACCCCGGTGGTACGATTTTGGGAAACTCTCTCCTACAAGGTGCTATATAAATATGAAAATGTAATATTTAAATAATTAGATGTTGCAATATGAAGTATATCTAATCTGCAGGAATTGCGTATGATGTTCAAAAAATAAATAAGTATTGAATTTCAGTAATAAATATCAATTTTAATGAATTTGAATTTTTTCTTTTTTAATCAAATTTAAAATCAGTTTGAAAAATATTTTGCTTGTTTGTTTTGCACTTTCTAATTACAGTACTTGAATTATTTAAATATTTGCTATTAATTTTACCTGCCATTTTTTGATCGTTTTAGGCAATCTGTTTTAGAGTATATTAGAATTTGCATATTAAATTAATTAATGCATTAAATTTGAAATTCATGAATTACTATAGAGAGAAAGTTTTATAAATTATGTTTATTAATTTTATACTTAAAAAAAAGTATAATCCCACTTTTATTTGAGAATTAACTGCGATAATTGAGCTCTACAATTAATCTGATTAAATAATTTTAATTTTAAAGCAGATATTTAATACTTTTAAAATTGTTGTTTTATCCGTTGAAGTATTTTTCTAATTTTTTTATTTTTATAACATTTTCCATTAAATAGTAGAATAATCAAGTATTACTTGATGACTATAAATAATCCAAAAGCAATATTGATTACTGTGTTCATAATTTGGCAACATTAATGTATGTGAAGGATATAGGGGAAATAAACAAGTTCTAAATGCAACATCTAACGTTATTTGTTCTTTTTAATAGTAAAAACAAAATATTTTATATATATATATAAGTACTATTTCCAAATGTAGGCAACATAATCAATTAGTAATATATTAGACATTTTAAGTTATTTATATGCTTTTAACTTTACTTAGTGTTAAAAGTTTGGGCCACAAGTACATAATTTTTTTAATGCATTATGGTGAGATATAGAATAAAAGACCTGTGCGATTTGGTGCACTTGGTAGAGCATTCGATTTGGGATCGGATTCTGGTACTCACTGTCGTTTCAACTTCTTATGGACTCTCCAGAATTAAAGCCATATGCATTTTTTTTATAGAATACAAAATGAAGATGTCTGATAGTGATAAGTAGACTGTAGAAACAAGTCAAAAAGATTTTTTGTTTTAAATAGAATCACTGTCTTCCAGTAGTTTTGTTTAATAAAAAAATAAATTTAGATAATTTTTTTTAAACAAAAAAATAATAAAACAATTAGTAAATTTAGTCTATGTGAAAAGAGTGTGTATTCCTTAAACTGTCCGAATGCTCATCATAATTCAAAACAATTTGTTTAATTTTTCACTTTGTATTTGCTCTACTATTTATTCCTTGTATTTATAGACAATAAAGTTACTTTTGAAAATAAAAAATAATTATAATAATGTCTAAGATAAATTTACAGTAAAATTTAACTGGTTTAGAAACTTTATTCTATTTATTCAATATATTCATATTGAAAGTACATAAAAGTTGTATCGCTCATGCTTTAATTCTCCACAAAATGATCTTTTCTTGGTGAATATAATTTAATATACTTATCAGTGTTTCCAAAATTTGTTTCATGAATGGATTAATTATTATTACTTCTCATTATTTATGATTATGATTATTTGGTATAGGATGTCTGTATTGCATCTCTCATTTTTTGATGTATCTATGGATGAGAAAATCGGACATGGCACTCACTGATCTTTTATTTAAGCATTGAATAACTTTGCCACTCTTTGCATCATAATTTATCTAATAGTAATTCTAAGTTTGCACAGATAGAAACAAGTCAACATTATTATGCTATATATATTGTAATGCTAGTGAGATATATGTTATGAAACAAACATATATACCAGTGTCACATAATTATAATTCAAAAATAAATGATTAATAAAAATGAAAATAGAACATATAATATGTTTTAGAGTAGATTTTAAAAGCAAAAGATTGCATCATATTTTTTTTTCTCTTTTAAAATAAAGAAAAGCTTTAATATCGAAAGCATGTGGGGGGAAAATCTAAAATAAAAAGATTAAAACTCATTCTCTTTTTTTTATAAATTAAAAGAGTAAAATGTATAAAAATAAGTAAATATGGAAACTTAGAATAAACTTAGTTTGTAAAAGAAAACTTTCGAAAATGAAATTAGTTTAAAAGACTACTGACTGATTAAAAAAAGGATAAAACAAATAATTGAATTAATTAAAAAAACATGTAAACTACTCTCATGAAAGCAATAGTATATTAATCTAAGAAAAAGATTAGATAAAATGCAATGTAAAAATAAATTAAAAGCAGATTTAAGTTACGATCAAAATTAAAAAAACTATGATAAGAAATTAAAACAATGATAGGAAAGGTTTAAAAAATTGCAACCATCCATTATTATTCAGTTCAGATTCAATTCAGATTCAGTTTGAATTCAGTTCAGATTCTTGCTATACAGTCAGATCCATTTGAATCCATTATGATTCTTTCTAAAGAATGCAGAAGCTGCAGAATTAGCAACATGCATTGCTAGATAGCTATAGGATGTTCAACTGAGCTTTATGCCCCTGTCCTCAACAAAAATCAATGGTCTTTGCCTGGAACCAATGCCTGAAACAAATGCCCTTGATAGTAAATAAATGTTGCTGCATACTTTCTCTCTGCCATTGTTCAACAGAAACATGGAAGGAAAGCTATGAAACCATTGATGAAAAAACAAAAAGTCAGATGGTTGGAATCAAAACCAATGAAAAATACACACAAATGAAAACCAAGGCAACTATACTTTTAAATAATGGTCTATTAACACTTTATTTTAAATGAAATGAATTTTAATGAAGGACTATCATAATTTTAGCCTGAAAGTAATCATTTATATTTTCTTATATAAAATTTATTATGTGATATTCTGTTAGATATGTGCATGTGCATAAATAAATAGATGCTTGCTTAATTGTTATTTGGTCTACTCTCTCTCTCTCTCTTGGCACTGCATCACCATTAATTTAAGAGTATAGTTATTTTTATGTGTTAAATAAATGCACTGGACCCCTGATACAGAGTATGAGTTAGCTTGGGATATTTCAAGAGCCAAATTTGTGGCCTATTGTCCGAGCATGCTGACCATATATAATTTATATTGACAGATGGTGCCTGAGTTGTATACTCAAAACAAATAAAGTGCTCTGGATGTAGGGTGTTGTTCTACCAGTTGAGGAGTGCTATGGCCTGCAAACATGACTGTAGGCTGTGCTTTGTATAGCCTCGATCTGGCCATAGGTATCATTGATGATTAATTTATCAATGGTATTCCACTCCTTTGCTTGAAAGGTTGGTCCATTCTTGCAAGATTTAGAGATATTAAAGAAAATGTTAAAACTTATTAAAGTTTAGGTTCCAAAAGATATTATAGTTATGTTAAAAGATATTTAAACCCAACAAGAATAAGGTTTATTTGGGGGAAACCAGATCAAATGCCATCCAACATGGGAGCTAAAGTGCCATAAATTGATCCAGCATAACCAATGTTATAAAAGTAAAATGGTAATTAAAATTAAAAAAAAGTTTTGGTGAGTGTGAGAAGAGAAATGGACAAAGGCAAGCAAATTATAATATTATGGATATAAGATAATTAATAATAGTTAAAAATATAAAAATAAAGGAATAAAAAGAGTATGAAAGGAGGGAGAGCTGCTATGAGCTTCAAATTATAGTCCCTTCAGAGTGGTGAGATCGATCCTTGGGTGAATGCCACCATTATTACAAAGACTTTTGACAGGAAGATGAAAAATATGGAAATACCTAAATTGGTCTTTATGATGCCAGTGAAGTAAACTCCCCATGTTGGTGTACTAGCCCAGCTCCTCTGCTGCTGTCATTTATCCACCAATTCCGACCAATGATGATGAATACCTCAAAGCCTACATTCTTCTAAAAAGAAAGGAAGTCCTCACTGCCTTGTTGCCACATTTTATAGCACACTCAGAAGTTTTGAAGTGTAGAGGTGGTTAATAGAAAGAAGCCAAAAAAAATCCAGGTGGTATAATTTTTGATTTATTTTATTATTGTCAATATGCCATGATGTTATACATTTTATTCAATTTTAAATTTATATTTTTCTTGTAATACATATCTTTTATCTAGTTCCTCCCTAAATTATTTTAAGTTTTATATGTTAAACAATTCTCCCACATTAATTTTTGGTAAGCTTTTATGTGTACCTGTGAATACATATATTTTTGTTGTTTGTGTGCTTTTAACACAGATATAAATATCCATTCCATTTTTAAAATTTGGTAACTAACTTTTGTAATATTTTCTAAGGCAATAAACCTAAAGCATGTGCAGTTGGAAATGGGAAGGTAGGGGCCTCCACAGGTCTTAACCACAAGCTTATGCATTGGAAGAAAAGAAGGGAACCCTTCTTTACTTCAACCTACTTTCTATATAAATAGGTGAAGCTGAAGCGGTTAGATCTGAGAGCGTGAAGCTATTCAATTCTTCACTGATTAAGTCCACATTTCCTATTATACATTAGTACTTCACATTTTCAACCACACATGCTTTAGGTTTATTGCCTTAGAAAATATTACTTATGTAATCAATGTACATTAAATAAATTTATAATTATAACTAACTGTTGGCAACTTTATGACTGTGTTTTGTATAGCCTCAATCTGACCATAGGTACCATTGATGGGTAATCTATCAATGGTATTCTACTCCTCTGCTTGAAGGGCCAGTCCTCACTCTTATTTCTTTTGAACATGATGTATGGCTCTGGACTTTGACTCCTAGGTCTAGCCTTCATCTGCCAAAAGTATAGTTACATTTTTCAAATCTTACTACATAATTCATCTTTAATAGCAGAATACTGACTAGGACCATAGCCAAAAAGAGGTGAATGACACAATTATATGTTAAAGAGGAATTGTTTAAAATTTAAAATAAAAAGCTTTTTTATTGTTTTTTTGTGAACTAATTTTATTAATCTTAATGGCTAGATTTTTAAAAGTTGTAATAAAATTTTTTTTATCAAACATTAAGAATATATGAATAATTGGACGTTTTATCTAAATAAATACTTACAATGTTGGAATCCTTTGAAACAGACGTATAGATTTTGTCTATTTAATGGTGTTATTTTAATTTTAGCTTGGATTCAATTTTTCTGAGAGATAAGATGCCATCTGATGTTAAAGACACAAAGTTATCCTTATTTTCGGTTTGTTTCATCAAAGGATTTATGAAATCTATAATAAATGAAAGTCTTTTATGCAGAAATTCTTTTGTATTACTATCCATAGAATACGTAAAAAAATGTTTTTTTTTGTGTGTCACAATAACAAAATTAAATGAAGTACACCAGTCATTATTTAAGCTCATAAATATATTATGTAGGACAAATTTTTTTAACATTGAATTAATTATAATTAGCTAAATTATCAATCAAACATCACACAATTTTTTAGATTACTTTCAACTTCCATATTAGAGCAATAATATGTTTATTTCATCTAATCCAAAATTATCAATGGATACTAAATAATAATGTTAACTAAATTTCCAGATTAATTTCTGCTACCAACTTTCATTAATGAAAAACATTGGATTTGCATACTTCCAAGCTTACAATAAAAGACATCAATGATAATTAATAGAATAGATTATTACTTGTAATATAGTCTTAATATTATGAATAATAATTTTATTTAATGAGATATTATTACTATTTAAACTAATTTTATTATAGTTTATTGCTATCTGTGCACTTTCTCCATTTAGAAGTCTTCAAATCATTTCATTCAAATGTTTATTTTCAAGAAAATAATTTATCTGAAGCATATATACAAGTTTTATTTCCACTTTTTTTTTAAATTTTCTTAATGCCAACAACCAATTGAGATCAAAGCAGTTATGTATATGATCATCAATATAGTCTTAATATTATTTCTAGATAGATTCTTGTTGGAAAATAAAATCATTTTATTTCTAAGCAATGATGTGAATTCTTTACATTACCTTTTGAAGAAATGTTTTATCACAGGTTTTTAGAATAAAATTACATTTTCTTGAAGAATACATTATCATTATTTAGCCATTTTTTCTTTATAAGAAACTATTAAATATTTATTTTATTTGATTTATTTATGTTTTATTTTTGTATGTGGAGCTATTTGAAAATGACTAAATTCAAAAGCAAATGAATTATAAAATTGTAATGTTTTTCTTCAATCAAATTAATTTTTTTTTTTTTTATTAAAGTGAAAAATCATTTTCACAGATGTTTATATTTATAAGCATGGGTCTTCCAAAGCTGTAATAGTACAAATATTTTTGCACGTGTCTTTGTAGCTATAATTATATCTTATTCAGAATTATTATTAAAAAGTGTAAACAAAAAGTTTTAATTAAGAAATAAATATGGCTTATTCACAACATCAATATCTAAATTAACATTTTAAAACTGACTTAATGCTAACGTTACATCTGTATATATTAAAATAAATTAAGACTTAGATGTGAAACTGAATTATATTTTGACCATTTTAATCCTAGATGTTTTAGTTTTCCAAAAATTACTGTTATTCCGCTATCCAAATTGAAAACTCTTTTGAACTTTATGGAGTGAAAGTTTACCAAATAAATGAATTTTAGAGATAAAAGAACAACTGCTTTACCCCTTATTTTTGAGTGAAGTGTTGACATCTTAAATGGGAAGTTATCAGAAACAAAATGTGTTTGAGTGAATAATCTATCAGTTGCATATAAGAAGTGGCATTAAATAACCAAATATCTAGAGATTGCTAATACTTGTGTATTTGACAGTATAAAAATAAAACAAAAATGTTGATAAATAAATTAATCAAAATTTTAATAATATGATGAATATACATTTTTATACTTAATCTTTTTTAATTTAAAATTTCAAGTTAATGCATAATGTTTAAACAATTTCAGTTATGTTCCATTATGCTAATGTTTTTATTGCTTGGGAGTTCATAAGAGGTTCAAATTCCAGAAATGAGAGTGCCAGAATATATCCTGGGAGCCCCTGATCCCAAGTTGGATACCCCAGCAATTCCACCAAACTGCACATGGTTAATAATTTAATAATTGGGCACTTGTAGCACAAAACGAGTATTTTTTTAAAAATAAATATATTTTTTATTAAACAACAAAATCCTATAAAATCTGATTGTGTTCTAAAGTAGGGACCAGTTTCTATCACTTTTAACATCTTGTGGAGGGGTGCAATTGTAAACATGATAGTGATATAGTGAAAATTGCATTACAAAAATATTATTCATTAAATGGATAATCTCTAGTCTAATGAATGACTAATAAAAATATTGATTGTATTCTACTTTCCAGGGATTTATTTTAAAAATAGTGTTCAATATATAAAACTTTATTATTAACATTTTAATAGTGGTATGTACAGATTAAATCTAAAGTGACCTATGCATGATAACAAACATTTTAATGCTTCTTCATTGAAGAACAGTGTAGAAGATGTATTATTTATTAGTTCAATCTACTGCACTTAATTGAAACAGCAACTTCTACTTAAAAATATCTAAAAATCCACGTAACCAATAATTGAATGTTTTGTTTTATTGACTATTAGCTTATTATGTTTAAAGAATGCAAAGTCTGTAAATTTTTAGCTATTTAATTAAAAATTTGTATAAGTTTTAGTTGTAATTGACATTTTCTACAAGTGTAGAAATGTATTAAAGAAGTGATTATCTATTACCCATGTTCGTTAATTGCTGATTAATGAAAAAAAATGATTTTTTTTTCTCGTATTTTGCTTTTCAGTCAATAGAATAGCAAACACTTATTCTTTTCCCAAGAAATATGGGAAATTAGGTGGATATAAAAAGAAATCCAAATAAAACCTTAAAATTAATAGGTTGACTAAACAATTGTGATTCATCTTTGACTTGAAAATGGAAAGCTAACATTTAAAATATTATATCAAAGATTTTTTTTGGGTAAAATGTTAATTTATATATAGAAAAGTTATGCGATTATATTTAATAGAAATCTTCACAATCTTCTTTTAAAATGTTTTTTTTCTTTTTTTGGAAATTCTAATATTTATTTTATGGAAATTATATTTTTTTCCTTAAACAACGTTAACTTTATAAATATTTACATTATTCTTATTTATTTATTTATTTTTTAAATTCAGAATTTTGTGACGCTTTATGTAAATTATGTTGGGGATAAAAAAAAATACATTTCCGAATCTGTACATATTCTTCTAAAATGACAATCAAATGAAGCTGAAATGAAGGGGTGGAGATTTGATTAATCTAGTGAATTTGATATTTAAAATAATGACATTTACTTTCATCCACAGACATAAATTACAAGCAGAATAAACTACTAATTTTATTCCTAAATTTGAAAATTTAATCCACTATTTCTGTCTGCAGATATAATATATTACATTTATAAATAATATAATTGTAGAATTAATTACAAAGATATTTATAAAGTTAAAATATTATATATATATAGTATTAAAACTCTGAGATCAAAACATTATACAGCAAAACATTGGCATAACTTCAAAACTATAGTATTGATTGATTATCATGACATTAATTTAGATAGCATAATAAAAACTATATTTTATGAAATCTTTTGTCTTGGCAATGGCTTCTGCCTAAATAATGGATTCCATTAGTTATAATTTTTGGGGTATTCAAAGAAAAATATATACATGTAAACTATCATTACTCCAAATGGTATATATTCTAATCTTTTTAATATTCAAGCTCTTTTGGTGATTCAATACGGTATTACAAAAATAACCATACAGACTAAAAATCCAAATGTATATTATTTGTAAGGTATATAAATATTTTTAGTACATCTTAATTCTCAATTGTATATGGCATATAACATAACAAAACTTGCAATTCTATACTAAAAGTTAATTTTTAATAGCAAATAAAATATAAAAAAAATAGAAGACTAGACTGCTATTACATCTTCCAAGACTTTTAAAAAACTACATTGTTAAAGTATAATAATGATGTCACATTTTATAAAGAAATTAACTGTGTCTATAAGTTGCATGAATAAATTGCGAAGATAACCCAAAGCAAAAATTTTGATATTCTATTTTAAAAATTAATTTTTAATAACAAATAAAAGAGAAACAATAAACTATTATATCAGAATAGATTAAAAACAAACTATATAGTCAGTGTATTGGAATTATAGTAACACACTTTAATAAAAAAAAAGAAGTTTCACCTATATCAACTAAATTTCTTTGGTAAACTCTCTATTATATTTTAGAAAACATTAATAAAAAAGTCTTACTTTCCTTGCAATAGTATTAACTATTTTTAAGTGATTGAAGAACTATTTATAAATTTATGATAAGGTACTCTAAGCTATTTTAATAAGATTTTATTAGTTGCATATAAATGTTTTCTAAAGGCTGGTCTAAATATTCTTCTTTAATCATCTCAACAATTTTATTTATTATAGAATGTATGGATTTTCTTCTAACACCAAGAGAAGTTTTTTATAAAATGGTTGAAGCTTGCTAAATTAACCAGTTTTTAATACCATGACAATTTATCACTTTAAACACAACAGCAACAGATTTTGAGCTAAGCAAATGTAATTCTATATCATTGTAAGCTAACCTCCGTTAAAAAGCTGGTCATTGTGCTCCAGCATATATGCCTTATTTTTATGTGCTGCCATATATACACACACATATATTATGATATGAATAGTCATCATTTTATATATAAAAAAGATATCTTTCTATAGTTTATAGATAATATCAATACAAAAACAATTAGAAATTCTATGTTTAATAAATATATTTGAATTTTGAGTGAATGAAGAATGAGTGAATGTTTTATTTATAAAAATTAAAAATAAAATATTTTTATGTCATATCAAATAATAACAATAGACTTTATTGAGTTTGAAAGAAGAAAAAAATTTATGTTTCACAAGCTAATGTTTAAAGAGACTGGGTTATTGTTGTTACTAGGTAAGAGAAAAAGCTCAGCAAAAAATAAACTAATTTTTTTTCTCCAAAAATTTTTTTCTTTTCTTTTATCTATTTCCATCAACAGTCCATGGGCTTATGATAAAAATTATAATACTCTGTGAATAACAGTCACATAGGAGGGCAAAAACATAAACTCTCCTCAATTAATATCTGCATGAATAAATAAAATGAATGACACCAAATGCTATGCTAACTATCCAAAGCCATCAAACTATTGGATTTGCCATAAATCTCAGTGTTTATAAAAGCAATAATTGGATATAATCTAATAATACAATGCCTATTGAACCCTACATTTTTATTTGTCATCATAGGAATGTTAAAAAAAATACCATGGGTGAATAGAACTGTAATACATCCATTAAATGGTGAATTTGATAATGAATACCAGTAAATAAATCTTTTCTAAAATTGTCTAATCAAATAACTTTTACTTATTTATAATAATCAAAGAAATAATAGTAACATATTGATAGATATCTATACCAATTTTCTTTCATTTTAATAACTTACA
The DNA here is from genome assembly GCA_028023455.1 of Epiperipatus broadwayi. NCBI lineage: Eukaryota > Metazoa > Onychophora > Udeonychophora > Euonychophora > Peripatidae > Epiperipatus > Epiperipatus broadwayi. The sequence continues at coordinate 946,257 of JAQFVV010000306.1, forward strand.
TTATTAATGCAGTCCATTTATTATTGAGTGCACATCTAGCTAATAAATCAAGTAAATAAGACTTAAGTTGGTCATTGACATAAACTTTAGAAAATAAATCAAAATTAAAATATAGCAAATATTTAACATTTAATTTAAATGTATAAAATGGACATTATAATGGAAGTATTATTTGATTTAAAGAATAGGAGATATTTAAAAAAATAATATAATTTTTTTAATATTGTATGAAAGATTATGTACTTAACTCTTTGTGAACATGCATATTAATTAGGTATAGATTGTACCTAGAAAATTCAATCTGGCAGAGATAGATTATAAGTGTACTATAAATTACAGAGATTGCAATTATTTAAATTAAAATTATGCTGTTTATCTTAACTAATTCAATGAGTTGATGTTTATCTTAATAAACTTATATTTTAGCATTATTTGATATATCTATTATGCAAATTATTCTATTACACAAGTTATTTTATTACTAAAATATTTAGTCATATATTTCATACTATACACTCATTAAAAGTAAACCATTTATTTATTGATTTTTTTTATTTCCAAACAAAATACTTATCCACACTCATTGGCACTTTTATAAATTTATGAGTCTACTATAACCTAAGTTTAAATTATTATAAATTCCATTTGTGGATTAGCTTATTCGTATGCCTACTAGTTATATTGTTGGCTACCCAAGTGCAGTACTTTAGTCATTACATTTTTGGCTTGCCCAAATATGTAGGGTATTTGAGAGAAACTGCTTTGCTGATAATTTGATCTATAACAATATATATATATATATATATATATATATATATATACTGTACCAGACCATACTCTCTGCGGAATTCTTTTCCTAATCTTGCACTGAGCATGAAGTGACCAAGATTCAACAGGTAAAGAAATGGATATCAATCTAACCGATTGTCTGTACTCATGTATATTGGTACTTCCAGCTAAATTGATAGAAAGAGTGGATTGACAGGACTCTTCCAGTTAAAAACACCCTTTAGTTGATATCTTATTTGAATGCCCGAATATTTAGAACAATGGCAAGTACACACCTTTGAAAAATCTATTTACAAAATAGACTTTTGCACGCCACTTCTAGAAAAGAATCAAAAAATGAATTTTTCACCCTCCTAGAAGGATGTGCAATACCATATGTTCAGTGGAGCATAAGAATAAGATTTAACACCCTGGTAGAGCAATATCCCTTTGTGGCTAGCTCAGTCACTCTACAATCTAGGGTCTTCAAATGGGTAAGTTAAATGATTATTACCAGTACATGGTTGATAAGGAAAGAATACATTTTGATCAATATAAATAATAATATGAAAACTAAACAAGTTTAATATTATGATTAAATATTTATTTAACCCCAAATACCCACCACCGTTTCATACTAATGATGATATAATAACAAAATACTAAATAATTAATTATCCCAAACCATATATATTCGAGGCGTTGAAATAGATAAAATACAATTTTAAATAAGAAAAATAATAAATCCCTAAAGCTATTTACAATGTTTATAAGTAATGGAAGTGGTCTGAGCTCCTTTTACCCAATAGAAATAAATTTTACTTTGTATGATTTGATATACAGATATGAGATTTTCGGTCATACAGGCATGCGCTTTTACTCAGTGCTTTAAAACCCTTTTATTGATAGCAATAATAATAATAATAATAAAAACTATGCATACGTATATTTGCATTATGAGATATTTCAATAATTTCGTATTTTTCAACAAGTCAACAAGGCTGCATTGGCTCAGATACTATATCGTACTCACCATAAGGTACTGTATCTATTTCCCTCTTGCTATAGATAAATTCCTGTACATGTATATATGCGCAGCACAATTATACACTTACTATTACTTTAAATATAAAGTTATTAGAGTACTTGCTTACAGGGAATCTATAATAGATCAATCCCTTCTTGCACTCATCATAAGGTGCAGCAGTGACAAAAAAAAATAACTTAAAAAGGATATACGGTTAAATACATTTTTAGATATTCAGCATGAGATATCGTATTTACCGAATATTATAAGCGTATGTACGCATATATACACATGTATATTTGTATATGACGAATTTCAGGAGTAACAAAAAGGAAAACAAATAGCAACAAGAAAAAAAAAATCTCATTGCAACCTTTGTTGAAAATACTAGAATTTGAAATAGAAAAATTGACTCAAAAGATTTAATTAAAAGCTTTAACATTTATGCCCATAATAACCGTAAATCCAGTATACCTATGCGAGAGACAAACTCTCTTTTTTTTAAATGATTAATAATAATAATAATAAAGAAATAAGAATATATTTAATCGGAAACATCAAAGTTAATTATCTCAATATTAATAAAACATCTTAAAATAAACTTATGTCTGCATCTTCATTCTTCTCCTCTGGGCTCTGAGTGGGCTTCAAGTCAACTGGCTGTGGAGTGAGGATTTCATCTATTTAGCAAGGTGGCGTTTGTCATCATTATGGGCATCTAGAACTAGCATGGTCACATCTTGGTGGGTTGGGACAGAGAAAGGGTGGTATGCTGGCTGGTTGTCTACCCCACGGTCATTTTACTGGACTCACTGGTAGATTGCTTCATATTTTTCTCTGTTTGTATATGATAATAAATTTTATCAAATGTTCATTTTCTATCTTGACTAGTTTATTAAATTCTTAAAAAATCAAGGGTTCTTAAAAGAACTATATAATGGATTTCTTAGAGAATGTCAGCAGCGGTCTAGTCCATAAATTTATCTCTAAGTTGCTAGATGATTGAAAATCTCTGGAGCCAAAGTAGTGAACGACTTGAATGCCAAAGAAAGAATGAATCCCACAGCACTATCAATCTTACTACCAATTCAGATATCCCCCTGAGAAGAATTAATCAGTCAATCCTTTTAATTTAGCTTATCACTTAGATTGCAAACATTCCTTTATATTTTTCGATTAAATTCTACATTTTAAGTTTGACATCCATCTTGAATAACCCAGACCACTTGCTTACAAAATCAATTCAAAAGAATTTTTTTTAAAAGAGATAACAGTTTAATTATAGCATTATCAAACCTTTTGCTTTTGATCAGATTTTTGCAAAAGCAATTAACATTACTTGCTTATGGAATAAAATTACAATCTTTAGAAAAGTAATTAAAAAAAATATACACGTATGTTGGAAAATAAAAAAAAAACAAATACATATAATGACATATCATAAAAAATATACAAAAAGGAAAAACAAAAATAAAAAAATACATGAGTTTATTATACATGTACAATATTAAATTTGTGTGTGTGGGTATTCTATTGCTCAGACCGAACCTCCATTATTAATCTAGCATATTTTTATATTTGTTGTGCTTAATACAGACTTTGTGCAAGGCTATTTGATAATGCCTGGCACAATATATATATATATTAATAACTAGATGAATGCTCCAACACTGATTTATTAAATAATGAAATATTCTGAATTCAAAGCACAAGATAACGTATTTTGAAAAGATAAGAATGATCTATCTTATCTTTTTACTTAAGTTCATTTATACAGGGAAATCTAAATCACTTTGGAATGAAAGCACGAAGATCTTAAATTGATCAAATTACTTCATTAAAGATATATTTCAACTTGATTTATATTAATTTTATTAACATTGACAAAATATTTCAATTTACAGTTTGTCAATATTAGATGAAATAATGAAATATATAAATATAAACCTTTCTCAGTATTTAATATTATATAATTCCAAACTGTTTTAGATTTGCCTGTATAAATGATTTTAGGTAAAAAGATAAAATAGTCTGTTCTTATCTTTTCAAAATACTTTATCTTGTGCTTTGGATTGAGACTATTTTATTACCTCTAGGGTTTTGAAGTGTTAATCTAGTTATTATATAATATTAACTGCTGGGAAAAGTTTATATTTACATATATTTATAACTTTCACTTTACCACATATATCTTAATTACATAAATAAAAGCATGTGGACTTGGCAAATGACTTCCAAAATGCATTTCATGCTGAACTACCACTCATCAGTTAATCCAGGTGTCAAACATACTATAAACACAAATATATAACAAAAAAGTTTATTAAAGTGATTAAAAAAGAGAGCCTATAAATTAAAGAAACTGATTTAAAATTTTGAGAAACTATCATCTTGCAATGGAGTAATCATAATTATTATTAATCATTTTTCATAACATTATTATTAAATGTGATTTTGTTTAATAATTACAGACATTTATCTATAATTAAAAGTTTAAAGTGTATATCTAGACTAAAATGAAGATACTTTTTATTCTAAAAACAATTAGCAGTAATCTTTAAGATATTTATCTGGAAAGAAAGGTGATACAGTTATATGTGCAATAAGTTTGCCAGCTTCAGAATGAATTGTAATGTGTATATATGCACACACTTATACATATCTCAAAATGTAATATGGATGGATGAAACAATGAAGTTTGATATAGTTATGTAAAAAAAAGAGATTATAAATCAGAGAAGCTGAATTAAGCTTGAAGAATTCATCTAGTTGTATATTGATAATGACTAAAAATTATATATATATATGTTGTAATGGTCATATTTGTATATTCATGCAACAAAATCCAAAGTTTTGACAAATTATCCCAAAGCTAATTTAGATAAGGGATTGAGACCTTGAATCAGATCACACCTCAGTTCCTTCACCAACACTCCTGATTTACTACCCTATGGATGACAGATATGATGTTACACTCAACCTCTTTTAGTTTGCATGCCAGCAGTAGCAAAAGGTGGAGTATGAGACTCAGGGAATTAATGAATAAATTCATAATAAATTAACTAAGCACACACATATGGCTGACCAGATAATGCATATATTAATAACTAATGAAATTGAAATAGATTTGAATAAGATTTAAGATGGGTTGCGAATAGCACACAAAATATTATTATAAATTTAATATCTTTAATTATTAAAATATAGGCAAACAATACAAAATAAAAGTGCATTGGGATTTTACACTCACAGGTGTTTTATAATGATGAGTGAATTAAATGCAAGGTCTCATCTTTATAATGCACATTGTTGTTTAATTTTAAAGTTAATTATAAATATTATTCATTTTATCTATGATTTATAATTATGTCTGAATTATGCTATGCCATCCTTACAAGGTTTGCTAAGAGTTAAATTTACAAGAATGACCATGATGAAATATAATCAATTTTAGTAATAATATATAATGAGCAATAAAGGTGCTCTTTATGCAGATAGTTTGTAAAAATTAGATTGGGTGTTCAAATCAATGCTTATCTGAATAATATTATGGAGGGAGGAACTGGTACTTGTAATGTGGCATCTGCAACCCTAGCACAGACTAAATTAAAGAATTATGGTGACAATGTATCATTACTCATGGTTTCAGTACCAAGTACTCTGTGCCCTAAAACTAAATGACTTGCTATGTTAATAAGGAACAATGAGTTCAGAGGCTTGGGTCAGCAACTCAAGTGTTCTGGCCTTAAACTCAAAATGTGCTTGGTAATCTAAACCTAAAATTATGGAGAGGATGACCTTCATTAACAGTGGACCCATCAAAGATATAGCAAGATGCTATGCACTCTATGTGTTTTATAAAGATACATTTGCAACACTTATACCAAATACTAATGTGTATTCTTAATAACTAAATAAATGCACATAAATTATATATATATAGTTTCAGTCAATGAAAATACTTTGTCCCAGTTCATAAATTAGCTTACATAAAATGTGCTAAAGGGGGTTGATTAAAGTGATCTAATTTACAGGTTAAATCTGATAGTTTATGATAATAAACTAGTAAGGAGAAAGCATATCTTGGGCTTTAATTAATTTATTAATATGCTTTTTATAATGTCATTCTTGCCATTAAATAATTAGATATAATTCATTATCATGCAAACCTTAATTATGATAAGCTAAAACATAGTAGCTTAACTAAATATAGATATATGTAGACTAAGTATCAAAATGGAGATTTATATGTGCTAAAAAGCAGCATAAATCATCTAAGTGAGAGCTTCTAATCATCTCTATAATATTAGTAATATTATTAGTCTACATTTTGAATAATGGCATATCATAAAATATTAATATAATAAACAAATATGATAGAATAATATAGGCATGACCATAGATTAGAATATATATATAATAACTGATTACAGTTATTACATTTTGGAGAATTATTAAATTACAATTATTTATTCAATAGAAGCAAGATTCTTACAATTATTACTATTATTAAATTTTAAGTTACATTAAATTATTTCAGTTACATTATTTAGATTACAGAATTTAGTTATTAAGAAATCATTTAAGTTTATAAATTTATGAATGCTCAACCTTATATCCAGCTGAATAAATTATTAAAAGAGTTTAATTAAAATTTATTTTAAAGAGCTCTGCAGGAAGAAATGTTACCAATCTTTTTCTAGCTGAGGCATCCTTCATGGAATTTGGCACTGAAATTCTCTGCTGGGATGGCATGTCTCTGATGTCTTCTTGGCAGGCTGTTGATCTTGAACTTCTCCATTATCATGGACCAGTCTTCTGAAGGAAGATGGCAAATTTGTTGCCTTCTAGTCCACAGTTTTCATTGTAAAATTGGATATAGCCCACTGCAGTGACTAAATCATTAATTTAAGAGTGTGAACTCTAGTGCTTATTTTTGGGTTTTTAATATTAACTCTTTGACTCCCCCCTGCAAAACCCATGAACTTGTTTACTGTTTATAAAACTTTAATATTAAGTTTTAACATAGTTTTATTAACTTTAGCAAAGGAAAAAGCAGAATCTAAGTTATTCATAAAATAGTATAGCTTGACTGCTTTTCTTTTGTCTTAAAAATCCATTTTAGAATTTATTTTAAAAATCTGCTCTTAGTTCCCACAAAATTAAACCAGGTGTGTGTGACATGAGATTTTCCAAGAAACAGATGATCTTTTAAAAGAGATTTAAATTTTGCAAACATTCTGCTATATGTGTAATCTTGTCCCCTCTGGAATTGAAAATTTAGATGTGAACAAAAGTAAATTTGTACTTTAATTTTATAATAACTTAGAAATAAAAAATTCAAATTGCATGGTAATGCTTATGAAATCTATTACATTGCCGCTTAGTTCACACACACACACACATATATATATATATATGTAGGCGTGCTCATACACATACAACAATGTTTACACAATTTTTTTTAATTTATTATACAATTTAATAACTAAGTATACACATTATATATATATAAGTATGCAAATATATAAATATATTCATATATATGTTCAATATACACTAATAAATGATAATATACATGGACTTGGAAGGGGTTGAATTAGAGAAAGAATACTATTATGGAACATATTTGGTGAAATGGGATGTTAGACAAAATAATTCAACTTCAATGTATTATAATGAAAATTTATGTTGATAAGTAAGACATACTCAGGAGATAAAGGAAGAGTGGAAACTGAACACCTCTTTGTTCTTTTGTTTAAAGTATTTTTTCATGCATAATGTTGATGATATTATTAAATAATTTTCTATCTATGCATATATTAATAATCAACATTAAGCTACTGCACATGCACTTTGTAGATTTTTAATAATAAATGAATACTCCCACTTCAAAATCAAGATAAGTCTTTGGAAAAGATAGAAGAATCATCTATCTTTTCAAACCCAAACGCTTATGTATGGTTAAATCTTAAGTATTTGAAAGTAAGAGCATGAAGATATTAAATGATCACTTTAAATTACTTTTTACATGCTTGAATGAATGATGCTGGCGAAATTTATTAGAATTTGTGATACGTCATTCTTATTTGAAATTAAATGTATGTAAATAAACTATTTATTTTATATAGCGCGATATTTATAAAGTATAATATTAATAATCAGTATTAAGCTATTACAGTTTATAAATATCGAGCTATATAAAATAAATAGTTTATCTATGCATATGAAAATAATCAGAGTTAACTTATTTAAAAGACCATGATTAAAGCTTAATTTTAAATATTTGTTAATAAAATAATTAAAGCACAATAATAAAAAAAGAATATAGAAATAATTTAAACCCCAGGGTTTCTTAGTTACGATGATAATTTCAATTCACTTTTCATTCAATCATATATTTTGTTACACATCTAATACTAAAACTTGATATTCTTTTACTCCAATAAAATTATAATAAAAAAATTTCAAAAATATACAGAAAATGGCATAATCGTACTTTCTTAGAGATGTCAACATCAGAAAAATAAGTCAAAGAATAACTGAATCAGAAATCTGATTAATATTATAAAATGCTGCCTATTCAACATAAATATTCGGTAAAATTTTAATCATCCCAAATAGGAAAATTTAGAAGTGATAACATATATCTATCAGAGAAAGTACTTAATTTAATATTTACATAGACTTTACAGGAATTTTAAATGTGTGTGTTTTTTATTTAATTCTTCTATTGATTCAGGTGTATTTCCAGATTGTTTAAAATCTGCTGTTGTTACACCTATTTTTAAAAGTAGTGACAGGAAATATTTGAAAAACTACAGGCCAATTTCTATTTTATCAACATTGTCTCAAATTTTGGAAATGTGTGTAAAAAATAGAATTGTTTTGTTTTTTCAAAAATATAATTTATTTTCAAATAATCAATTTGGGTTTTTGCCAGGAAGATCTACAGAACTGGCTTTATCTGAACATGTTTCAGCTATCACTGAATCTTTAGAAAAAGGTTACAAAACTATAGGCATTTATTTAGATTTGAGGAAAGCATTTGACTGTGTTCCACATGATATATTAATAATTAAGTTACACTATTGTGGCGTAAGGAGTACTACGCTTGAATTGTTTAAATCTTATTTAAATAATAGAAGCCAATTTGTTAAAATTAATAGTTTTTTGAGTGATTCTGAAATAATCAGATATGGAGTTTCTCAGGGTTCAGTTCTGGGTCCATTGTTATTTACTGTTTATATTAATGATCTGCTTGATTTTTCTCTTCATTCTAACATTTTTTGTTTTGCAGATGATACTGCTTTAGTTACTTCAGCAGTTTCATATAGTTTACTTGAGAAACTTGTGAATGAAGAATTATTTAAAATTGCACAATAATAGATTACTTCTAAATATTAATAAATGTAATTAAATAATATATTCTCTTAAAAATATTCCAGCAAAAGACTTGTTAATTCAATTGCCTCCTTATGTGAATCAAACCTCTTGTCAGAAAATTGCCAGGACTTCAACAATTTCTTATCTTGGCTTGGTTTTGGATAAGCATATTTTTTGGCTTCAAGTAAAATTAAGAAAACTTAATTTTCTTTTTTATAGATTAAGAGATTATTTGTATAAATCTGTCCTGTTAAGTATATAACACACTTTTAAAGCAGACTTTGTTATGGTATAACATTATGGGCTGGCACTGCAGCATATTATTTGAAGTCTTTGCAAATGCTACAAAATTTTACATTAAGAATTATTTTGTTTAAACCTTTGGATTTGTCAAGATTTGAATTCTATAAGTGTGCTGAAGTTTTAACTATTAATCAATTATTTATAGTGAATATTTTGCGTTATTATATTAAATATAGGGGAATGAATAAAAATAATTCTTCATCAATAATAGTGACTAGATCAAGTGATTTTGATTTATTATTTGAAGCAGTATACTTTAAAACCCATTGTAGATATCAGAAATGTTATCTTGGTCCAAAATTTTTCAATATTTTTATAAGGAACACTGGATTTAATGTTAGTGACCTATCAAGGAAAACTTTGAGAAAATTCATTATGAATTGGATTATAATTGATGATAATGAAAAACTTTTTATTTCTATTTAGTTATTTTATTATATATTAATGTTTTTTATTTTATTTGCACATGCATTTTTGTTAAGCTCCGTGCATGATTTTTTATATTATTATTATTATTATTATTATTATTATTATTATTATTATTATTATTATTATTATTATTATTATTATTATTATTATTATTATTATTATTATTATTATTATTATTATTATTATTATTATTATTATTATTATTATTATTATTATTATTATTATTATTATTATTATTATTATTATTATTATTATTATTATTATTATTATTATTATTATTATTATTATTATTATTATTATTATTATTATTATTATTATTATTATTATTATTATTATTATTATGTTTAAATAATATTTTTATTGTCTCTAGAGGTTACATGATATCTACATATTTATGCCTTGGTTATAGTGGCATGATAATTTTTGAGTACATTGGTATGGAAGTGTTGAATGGGAGTCTACATCAGTAAATCTACTGAATTACATTGCTTTAGAAATTATTGTTATTCATTTCTGATTTTATTGTGCATTGGTGTTCCTCCTGCAATCTTTCATTAATATTCTGTTATCATTTTTTTTTATTAGTCATAAGTTTTATATATTTGTACAGCTGTGTGAAAATCCATAAAGTTTCTTTTTGAAACATAATAATAATAATAACAACAACAACAACAACAACAATAATAATAATAATAATAATAATAATAATAATAATAATAATAATAATAATAATAATAATAATAATAATAATAATAATAATGATGATGATGATGATGATGATAATAATAAAAAACTCATTTTGCAGTAAATATTTACATTTTTGACAAATTCTTGTAAAAATGTAAGTGAAAAAATAAAAGTAATCTGAAAAAATAGAATATTATTTCAAATAAATTAATAAACTGAAATAAACAGAAATAAATAATCAAACAAACTCTCTATTCTTCAGGCTAAGCAAATGTATTTAATGAATTTTGATAAAGCTTAAGTTCAAACAATAAAAATATTCTTTGAAAAATAAAATCAACTTTAAATTATAAAAGTAAAACAGCAAAAAATAATAAAAAAGTTATTGACAGAAAGTATTTCATATTTGACATTAATAAATTTTCAATTGATTAATTATTTCTAAAAGCAAATGCATTCAAATAAAAGTTAAATGTAAACATTATGTACTTTTTATAAAACAAATATTTAATAATTTTGAAAACAAATAATGTAAAAGTTATTTTTCTGCTTTTAAAATATCAATAAAAAGCAATGTTGTGTTTGCAGAACCTCAAGAGAAAACGAGTACAGTATTTTATTTTTTTCCTTTAGATTATTGATAGCTATTGATTTCTAGTTACATTAGTTGGAATTAAAATCTTATTCTATTATTTTATTAAATAATTTCTGTTAAAATAATTCAAAATCTTTTTTAATATCTTTACCATCAAATATCACAATGGATTTCTTATAATGAATATATTTTGAGCCCAATCATAATGACTACAAAGTATTTCATTATAATATAAATAGATAAATATTTAGTTGTTTCCTATTAAATTCCATTATTTAAAACTAAGGGCTCAATATTAGGCTTGATCATTATTATTCACTTCAATAGTTATGTCTTATTATTCAGTAAATTTTTATTACGTAAAAAATAAATACCAATGTAAGCTTATGTATGTTTGCTGAAATAAAATCAGTACTTCAAATTTGTTTTTATTGTAATATATATATATATACTATAAAATTAATACTTTTTATTCTAAAAAACAGTGCATATAAAATAAAAAATAATATCTCTAAATTACTATGCAATTTGTGTTTGCTTTGCTAAATAAAAATGTTTTGATTTAGCTATACATCTGTAGATACTGTACCAACATAAATACAGTGTATAGTTAGGTATATTTAAGGTAAACATGTATTTTGTATTGTAATTATTCTACTATGAATTATTTTAAATAGAGTTGTCAAAATATTAAAGGCATTATTTGCAGTCTAAATAGAGCAGGAATAGAATAATAGGCTTCCAATGCTCAAATATCACATGCCACTCAAATGTTTGTTAGTGATGACCTGAGAAAATGATTGATATGGTGAAAAATGAATATATGTACAATACATTTAATTTATACAAAATGATTTCAAAATGGTGGTCAATGTGATATGTAAAATGTCATTATTGGCAATATAAATTTTCTGTTAAATATTTTGAATAATTTGAAAATATGATTTAAAAATATATAAAGTTCTATTTTTAATTATAATGATAAAATAAATAATTTAAAAAAATTAAATGGAATTTAAGAAATAATGAAATTGGGGAGGGGGGCAATTATATAAGAAATATTAAAAATAAGTTGAAAATTACATTAAAACAACATTTGAAAGATAAACACTCTATTATATATAATCATTTAAAAATAATACAGCATTATGATATTAAAATGCTAGAAAGCCTTAAAGGAATTTAATGTATTTATATACTGATAGAAATGATATCTCATTTAATATAAAGAATAAAAATGATATATATTATAGATATTGAATTCTATAAGATAATACTATTATGGAATTAATGAGGATTAACAATTAATTACAAGTAAGACTATAAACAAAAACTAAATAATAATTGAAAGTATTATTTCAAAACAGGATAATAAAGGCTAACACCAATATTCAAACTTTGTTTACTAATTTGTTATAAATTTGGAATTTTATGAATTAATTATAATAGTGAAAAAGGAAATGCTTAAAAAAATATAGAAAATAACAAAGTTCAAAGAATTAATATTTTCAATGAATTATTAAAGTCTCTGAAAGCAAAGATTTTGATAGAATTGTTTGATATTTATAATGTCGTTAAGTAACAAAACTAGATTTCTGTATAACAATTACAATTCTGTGAAGAAAAGATATAATGCAACAAAAAAGATTTTAGAACAATTAACTCAATTCCCAATGCAACCAAAATGTTGCAGAAGGTCTGGAATAGATTTGGAATATTTATATTCAAAAAGTAATTTGTATTTAGAAAAGTAAAGGAAAGAGAGAAGTAATTAGAATGTTGAGAAAGCCTGCTAAAAATATAGATATAACAAAGACAGAGATTCATATATTTTTTTAATCTTAAATAAACATTAAATAAATTCAATTGAGTCACTTTGTTATATATTTCAAAAAGGAAAAGTATAAATATATAGAGTAAAATATTTTTAAGATAATGATTTTTTTTTATGGAAAAGATAAATATAGATAAAAGCTTAAGATAGGAATGAATGCATTTTCTGTTTGTTCAATATATACTTTTTTTTTCATGTGTCATAGCATCGGCCGGGAAGCGAACCCGCTAACCCGGGACACCTGTTTGTAAGGCGGCTGTGCTGACCTCTCGACCACAAATGTGATAGTAGTAAGTTAGTATTGAAGATAAAATAGCTTATTCCATCATAATTTTTGAAGTCAAAATATCACTTGTTTTTTAAGGTTTAACATATTAAAAATAAAAAAATTAAAAAGTCTAAAAAGAGTTTTTACTATTGGTTTTTTTTTTTTAGTTAGTAAATCTAAATAATTAGAAAGTGGACATGCTTTTTCCTTCTCTCCTAAAATAGAATCACTTTTGAAATTGATTATAAAAAAATATCTTTTGCAACAAGTTAGATATTAAATTTTAGTATTAATTTATATTTATCAAATAGAATTAAAACGAAAATTGTCATTAATTATGAATCAATGCATGGAGTAGACTCAAATGTTTTGTTTCTCTCAATATTCAAATGTTTTCCCAAGATGCCCTTCAAATACTTTTGTAAAAGCTGGATCTGAAAACTAAGTTCATCATAATGAAAAAAGTCATTATCATTAATTATCATTCTATTTCATAGCATTACACATGTAAGACCTGAAAATTTTAAAAATCAGTTGAAACTTTAATTAAACAAGGGTGGACATTCAACTCACGAACAATCAAATATATAAATTACTGCGTGACAACCTTTCATATACAGCAGTGAAACACTCAATCTTCACATTATTTATTTTAAAGCATACAGTCAAATAAGGTAATCTTTTATTATTTAATTTACTTCATAATCATAAACATTTATTGCAATTCGAACAGAAACTGATAAGTGAACGTTAATACCATTAATATCAAAATCTCAAACTACAAAAAATGTATGCATCTTATAAACGTTTAACTGCATACTCATAATTTATCAGTTTATTTTACTTTATTATTATGTTTGTGATATTATAAATATATATTGATAGAAAGGTATTTTTTGTTTGTTTTAAAAACAAAACTTTTAAAGTTTTATTGAATATCAGTCTTTATAACCAATAAAATTATTAGAACAAAGCATACTATAATTTGTAAATATTTTTTCTTCTTTCAGACCATTGATTTAATTGATTTAATTTGTATGTATGTCTCTTTGATGTTATTTTCCATACTTGTTTTATGTCTATTAGCATTTGGATTACAAATATAATCTAGCCATTTTTATTAAAAAGCAAATTAATTTAATAGGCAATTACAAGACAATAATTTGTGCATTAACATCTGTTCAAAATAAATATTAATACAATTGCATACAGATATACATCAAATAGATAATTCGAAACAAGTTTTTATCTTTCCTTATACTAATTGTGATTTATAATACTGGAAAAAATAACTTTCATTTCTATGCCAAAAATAATTAAATCACAATGTTAAAAATGTCAATCAATTACAATCTACCCTGACATGTCTTTGAGGAGTGCCAAAGCATGAAACCATGGTCAGGGGTTTGGGGAGGGGTTCCTGACAGATATTTTAAGTGCTGTCTCTGTCTAAGCATTTATCACAAAGCTTGTAGAGGAATTGGCAATTCTCATTGTTTATAACTTACAAGCTTAAGAGATAGGGTCATGTGATCTATGATTCTTATTTTGACAATTTATAGAATATATGATTCTCTTAGTATTCTTCAATGCACCACAGTAAAGAGAGAATGGAAAACACTCATTTTGATACAATAAATGCTACATGATGCAGTTTCTTTCAGAAACATACTGCACATTAAAAAGATAAATATTTAATCATGTATCCCCTATTTTATTGCAATAGATTAATCCCACTGAGCAGTCAAAGGAAAAACTGCCAAATATTTTCTGTAATATTTTAGAGAGTATCAAATTTTACATAGAAATGTAAGACATTTTTTAACATTCTTTGTATTTATATATTTAAAGATATCAGGATTTTTGTAAATATGAATATTGAGTTTTAAAAATAATATCTACATATGTCTTCCAATGATATAGCCATATTCATATTTTAACTGCTATTTCCAATTATTGTTATCACATTTTAATAAGTCAATGATATTACATATATATTATAAAATTTTATTAATTTTTGAAGAAAACCATTTTGAAATAATCTTAATGGGTACTTGATTTCATCACAAGAAATAAATAAAATTACCTCCTTATTTTAACATTATATTATTGTAAATGTATAAGTAAAATGTAACCAAACAACAATGTTTGTATATTTAGTAAAGTTGTAATACATTTTGATAATTATTTCATATAAGTGATTTTTTATCAATATTAATGGAATTACTTTTAATTATTAGTTATTATTATTTTTAAAGTAGATAAAACATTTCTAGAAAATAAAATCTTGAAAATGTCTCAGTAAATTTGATTACGCAATAGGTAAGAATAGTTATAATTGCTTATTATAAGATTCAATTTATAATCACTATTAACCTTTCATAAACATATTAAGAGAGATATGGAATCATTCATGATTTCATAAAAGAGAGAGGATCATTTGAATATAATTTTTGAAAATTTTGTTCTTGATATAAATGTATTTATTTTATTTTGTTTTTGAAATAAATTGTTATAAAGTTTATGTATATCTTTCTTTAGTAAAATCATCAACAACATTATAATTTTCAACTGTTATTGATTTACTGCAGGAGGAAAGTCTTTCTAAGTTCAATCCAGTTTTTCCAATATCTGGTACTTTCTCTTCATCCTTCCTTATTTCATCCATTTTATGAGATCTAGTGAATCAATTTAAAACTTCAATTGTTCATCTATTATAATCTTTTCTAGAAAATTTGTCCAGCTTATTCTATTTCAGTTTCAATTTATTTAATTAAATCAATGATACCTGTTTATTCTTTCACCCATGTTAAGTATCTCTATGTAAGAAATGGTAAAACACAAATGTTAAAAATATGGCCTTTCACACACATAGATATATTTCTTTTAATATTAAGTTATTTTTACCAAAGGATTCCATCCAATTTTAATTATACGATTAATTTTATATGATACATTTTCATCAGTATTATTAATTTGGTCAAGGTTTTCATTATTGTTAATATCTTTATTTTTTTTCCTGAAAAAATTCCATTGAATATTACTTTAATCTTTCTAGCATTTATCTTTATTCATATCTTCTTGCTTTCATTAGATAGCCCTTGTAACATTTATTGAAGCTATAAAGCATTATTTCCACAAACAATTACATTATCTGTAACATTTAGATGATTTTAATAATCACCATTTACTTTTATTCCTTTAGCTTACCATTTAAATAAACATAATACTTTTTTTAAAGACAAAATTTTTTTTAAATATGAAATCATTTTATCAAATACCTTTCTTAGTGTTATCTTCTTTGAATTTGATAAATATTTTTTAGAACATGAAAATATTCTGAGTTTATATTTTGATGATCAAAAGCTTTGGTTATTATAGAAATGCTTATAAAATCAAATCCCTTTTCATAATTTACAAATCCAAAACATAATGACAACTCATATGTAGTGATTTTTTAAATGAATTTTCTTAATATTTGGATATTATCCACTGTGCCAAAAACACATTTAAATCCAAATTATTTTTTTGCTTAATTAAAATCAAAAAGATAAGTTGTAATTATCTTAGAACAGACTTTTTATAAAACTGAAAAAGACTGATAGGTTTGTAATTTATAGTATCTTCTTTATCACCTTTCTTAAATGTCGATATTACTACTATATTCTTCAAATCATTTGTTGCATCTTTATCATTTAGAGATTTGACATATAACTTTGCCAACAATACTTCTATTTCATCATTTTCTAGAGCTTTTCCCATCTTTATAGATTTAATTGCATGCCTCACTTCTTTACTTAAAATGCTGGACAATTCTGAAGATAAATAACTGTAGGGGATATATATATTTTTTTTTTTGTTCTTTATTAATATATAAATCCTTACAGAACTCTTTCACACATTTTATGATGTCATCTCTCTTTGAGTAATAATTCCATCTTTTCTTTCTATTGCAGAAACACATTTTTTTCAAGTACTAGCAAATTATTTTGTATTTGTAAGACTTTTACTTTTTTCTGTAATTTTCCTTGCCAATTCATAATTATATTGTCTCTAGATATCCTTTAAATAGATAGTTTTTAATATATATATATTTCATACACACTTTTGTGTCAATTGGAAATTTACTGGTAAATTACTAATTTTTATAGCAACAATTTTTCTTGCAGTTTATAATCATTTGATTATTATCTACATATTGATTTCAATGAAGTCTAAACCATCTTCAGAATCTGTCAATAATTTGAAACTGCAAGTTGTAATTTAAGTTCATTGGAGAATTTCTGAAAGTTAAGAATATCAACTGTTATTACTGATTTTCTAATTAGTTCTCATTTTGCATTAATGCATATCTTATGTTTCACTAACTGATGATTACATTCTATCTTAAATCTATTAAAAAATTACAATCCTAAAATACATATTCTGTTAGTCAAAATATAATCCAATTCTGTTGTATCTTTTTAAATGGGTCCATATTTATTTCCATTTAGAATTTTTTCTAAAAAAGGAATTCATAATATATATATATATATTTCTTTTTCTGTGAAGTCAACAAGACTGTGTTCTCATTCATTTTTATCACTATAATCAAATTTAATCACAGGAATTGCGTCTTTCAATCATTTACAAATTATAACATTAAAATCTTCAATGACAATATAAAAATATTGTTTGGTCTGATCAAAAGTATTTTTACATCCACAAAAAATCTTCATTACAAACTTGAATTACTTGCATCTCATATCTTACATTAATATGAATAACTAATCTTGTACTATGTCTGATATTCAATCAAGCTCCACAATGTTGTTCTTCCACTTTTTGTTTATAATGAATACCACTCCACTTGATCTTTTCATATTTGTGTGTTTGTAATCAAATACATATCCATTTTTTAAATCAACTGTCTCATCATATCAAAAAATCCAACATTAACACATTTAATGGGAACAGTTTTTCTTTCAATCATGTAATATTCCTTCACTTGAAAGGAATCTGCAATTGTAAACATATAAATAAAAAAAACATTATTAAATAACAGTGTGTATCTACAATCAGAGGTTTCTTAGTATTCCCTGTATTTGGCTGCCAATCACTGCCTTGACTCATGACTTTCATTCACCTGGGAATATCGACGTAATTTAATTTTGTTTGTTATGATTGTAAATCTCTACTTAAAAAATGTTTATTTACATGCTTTTTAAGAAAACTTAATTGATATTTTAGTTAAAAACTATCAGGTTAGCAAGGAAATAATCCATGGTGTTTTATAATCTTAAATCAGAAATCAAAACCAAATAAGCTGACCACTTTGACTGTTGCATATTGGAGAGCAGCTCATCCATATTTGGTGCCTATATCAAAAGGGGATTATTTAGAATATGACCATCTAAATAATATTCACAATTTATGATAATATTATAAAAACAAATATAATTATTATTACTAAAGTACATTATGCAAGAATACGAGTTCTTTGAATAATTTACTGAAGAAATTTAGAAAAGGAAGAGATCCCATGTACCCATAGAAATAATAAAATTAAAAGTGGTGATTATGAAATTTAAATTTTCAACTCTCACATATGCTAATAATAATAATAATAATAATAGAAGGGTGATAAAACGAGTCAAATCATTCAACCATTAATTATAATCTATCTATCTATCTATCTATCTATCTATCTATCTATCTATCTATCTATCTATCTATCTATCTATCTATCTATCTATCTATCTATCTATCTATCTATCTATCTATCTATCTATCTATCTATCTATCTATCTATCTATCTATCTATCTATCTATCTATCTATCTATCTATCTATCTATCTATCTATCTATCTACCTACCTACCTACCTACCTACCTACCTACCTACCTACCTACCTACCTACCTACCTACCTACCTACCTACCTACCTACCTACCTATCTATCTATCTATCTATCTATCTATCTATCTATCTATCTATCTATCTATCTATCTATCTATCTATCTATCTATCTATCTATCTATCTATCTATCTATCTATCTATCTACCTACCTATCTACCTACCTACCTACCTACCCACCTACTTTATTATTTATATTATTTAATGAATTAAATAATATAAATGGTTTAAAGTGGATTAAAACAGATGAAAATTCAATGAGTGTTCAATTTTTGGATCTCAAGATTACTAGAAATAAGGATAAACTAGATTACTATATGACTTTTAAACCAATAGCAAAAAGAGAATATATTTCATATGAATAAAAAGTACCAATGTCACATAAAATGGCAGGTTTGAAGTCCTTTTTATTTAGAAATGATAACCTTTGTAAATATGCATCAGATAAAACTAAAAATATTGAAATTTATTGTAATGAGTTGTTAAACGTTGGATACAACTATGACTGAGTATATTATACTGTTAAAAATTTTACTTCTAAATATAAAAATATTAATAATAATGTTAATTTTTCTGATAAAAAGTTGTGGATATCAATACCATATATATCTAATCAACAGGCAAGTTTCATTAAGAAAATTTATAAAGGAATATGCGATATTGCATTTTATGCACCACCTACATTAAATAAATTAATAAACAATTCAAAAGATAAAACTTTATTGACAAATAAAAATTGTATCATTTACAAATGGACATGTAGGTGTGGTAATGGATATATAGGTGAGTGCACATTGGAAAAAAGAACAAAAGAGCACGTATCATTATTTAAAAGGGTTCAAAATATGAAACAAAATATTAAAAATAGTGATAATTTATCAGCTTCTGTTTTTTATGACCATAATAAATCATGTATATATGGTTTTGATTTTGATTATAACAATGTAAAAATATTGGAAACTGAAAGAAATAATAATAAAAGAGAAATTAAAAAGACGACATTAATATATAAATACAAGCAAAATTTAATTAATTGGAAAGCAACAAACATTAAGATCACAGAATTATGGGAAAGTTGACATTGAATTATGGGAAAGTTGACATTTTAAATGTGATAGTTGACAAAGCTACAAGGTAGGGAAAGCGCTTCTAAGTTATAGTTATACATATAATTTTTATAGACTTTTAATTACTGTATTTTCAAATATTTATTTACAAAGTTACATATATATATTTGAATATTTATAAATACAGAAATCAAATATATTTTTTAAAAAAATTTCACTTAGTAGTGCTTTTGACTATCTTTGTAGTCTTTGTCAACTAACACTTTGAAAAGCTAACCATCCCACAATTCTGTGATCTTAACATTTGCTGCCTGCCTGTTAATTAAGTCAAACAAATACAAACATGACTTAATTAACAGAAAGGCAACAAATGTTAAGGTCACAGAATTGTGGGAAAGTTAGCCTTTCAAAGTGTTAGTTGACAAAGACTACGAGGATAATCAAAAGCACTCCTAAGTGGATAAAATTTTTAAGATATATCTGATTACTGTATTTATAAATATTCAATTATATAATTACATATATTGCTTTGAAGAAATACCATCATCGAATTATAATAGTTAATTAATGAGACAATTTAAAACTAAATATAAGTATGGAGATCCAAGTGTTTGATATATTTAGATCAGTACTTCTCAAATACATTGATATAAAGGTTCTTCTGGAAGAACTAGAATATCTTAATAAAGGCATATGCTGCTATTATATAATTTTACTATATTTATACTGTATTTAGTCTATTTAAATCATTTTCTTATTTATATTTTCAACCTAATACAAAGTACTTAAAAAATTAGAAATATAACAAAGACCATGAAATATGGATGCAAAACACATTAATAATAATTAGAACAAAAATTTAATTATATAACAAAAGAGATTTTATCAACAAACAAAAAATCAATATCTGGTGAAATATTTGATTTAGCAATTCTTAGATTCCTCTGCTCTGTTTTAATTAGTAATAGGATGAAAATGCAATTTTTCAAAAATATGTATGTGGATGTGAACTGAACCAGAATATTTAAGGCTCTGTTCACCAATTAAGGATATTCTTTTTGTCAGTGGATACAAAATTCTGACATATCCTTAGTATAAATTTCTTATTCAAGAGAAGAATCTGCTCTCAAATCATTTAACTGTTCTTGAGATGTTTTATAGGAATGTAGGAATTGGCATTCTTTTCTAGTAATATTCTTTATTGTCATTTCAGTTAGGAAAATATTTTAAAATCGAAAAAAATATCATAGAACTTGTGCTATGGTTAATTAATATTCTTTTACTTTGTTATTTTTTTAAGGAAATTCATAGAAAGAAGCAAATATTTCTGTATTATTATCCTTATAACTTTTTAACCATGCAGAAATTTGAAATGCATATAATGTTGTGATTAGTGTAAAAAATATTGGTACTTTCATCTTGCAGAAAAAGATTTAATTCCTTATTTTTTCAAAAATATCTATCAGATAGAATTTAAAAAAAATGAGATAGTAATGTGGGAATATTTACTCAGAAGAAAAATTTGTAATTAATTTTTTTAATATTAAAACTTTTTTTAGAACTTTACAACAGGATGACCAGCTTATTTCAGTGTGATATAAAAGAGATTCATAATTGGAGACCATCTGTAAAATTCAAAAGTCTTGTATTAGTGATGTTTTTTTTAAGTAATTAACTAAGCAATTCTTCCATATATTGAAATGCTAGGTTTTCTCTGTGGTTAATATATTAAATATGTCTTGTATTCAGAAAAATTGTTTTTAACTTCTATAAATCATACATCCTGCCAGTTATGGCTGAAGCTCTGTTGATGCAAACCACAAGAGAGTTTTACATTTTAAGCACATTTTTTATATAAAAAGTTATTCATTTTTTTCAAATATACTTCTTCCTTTAGTTATGCTGGAGATTTTTACAAACCACAGGTCTAATTCTACATATCTGACAAAAATCATTACATTAGTATACCTGCTGATTCACCAAGTTGTATAGCAAATACAGTGCTTTGCTTCATGATAATAACACAGACATGATATTGTTGGAAATACTATTTTTTTAATTATAATATTGTAAACAGAATTTTATTTTAAAGATTTAATATTTCAGAATCATGAATGGTGTCACAAATTTTTATTGCTGCTATTTTAAGACAAAATCTTTATCAGTTGTATATGAGTTTTTTTATTTTATTACTTAATAAAGTTATTTCAAAAGAAACTTTTATTAATTTGTCAATTTAATATGATGTGAAAAAAGTTTAGTTAGCCATTTTAATTCTAAACCCTTTTTTTGTAATTCAATTGCCTTACTTTTTAATTTGCTATGCACAGTATCTAAGTGATGACTAAGTTTTTCAGGTCTCATACAATCATTTGATAACTGTTTTCAGCACAAAAGCTTGTGTGGGCAATTATATGCAAGCACAAATTTGTATTTCAAATAAGAAGATTCATTTACATACATTTTTCTGCTTTTTAATCACTTGATGTTGAAAATGATGTGGATGGTTCTGCTCCACAAATACATTGTTTTTTATTAGGCACTTATCTATTTCAAGGTTAATTTTTTTATGAAAATAAGTGTACTAGTACCAACGATACTTATTGCAAATACAAAACTAAATAACTGTGCTACATGAAGATATTTCTCAGTCTTTATAAAACTTATGTATATAAAATGTAAACTAAAGAGTGTTTATTAGGTCAGGCTTAAAATTTAAGAAATATAGTTGTGAATAAAATAAATCTAATTATCTGTTTCTAGTTTGAAAATAGCTCTTCTTGAGAAAATACATGACTTTGTAGGGAGCTGTGATCTCCAGTTTGAGAAGGTCTTTTCTAGATTATCTGATTATGAGTGAAGATTTATTTGCAAAATACAAGCGGAATGAGAGAGAGAGAGAGAGAGAGAGAGAGAGAGAGAGAGAGAGAGAGAGAGAGAGAGAGCGGAATGAGAGAGAGAGAGAGAGAGAGAGAGTCATCTGAGTTTTTACACTGGCTGATGGTTATGATATATGCATTGTTAAAACCAATAACTTTTATTTGTATTCTTACTTGTAATAAAAAAAGAATTATTACTATGTCCATTATATTATTATAGCTAAGAATCTCAAGATCACACTTACCCTAATTTAAGGTCCAAATTAAAGTAGAGTAATTCCAAACGCCATTCCATATATAAACAATTACATAGTATTTGCATAAGATAAGGGATTATCTGAATTGACTTCAATTAATCAGATAATTGTATTAATATCTTCACATTTTGAGTGGTTGTGCAGTAGTAGAATAATGGATCTCTGGATAAACTCTCAATTGATTAAACTAAAAAAAACTATTAGTTTAGTTACTTGAATGGAAATGTTGTAATGTTTGAATGTAAGGAGTAAAATAATCAATTTACTTTCTATAGTATGATTTTAAAAAATTATTTTCTATACTTTAAAACAATTTGTATATTCTCATTATACCGCAGTATAAGTATCAAACAACAAAAAAAAACTCCTTCTAAATAATAGAATATATATATATACTAAGCTAAAAAAAAAAAAAAGAAAAGCGAAAAAGAAATGGTCATGTTATGTCAATGTCTTAAAAATCTACAGATTTTTTTTTTTTTTTACAATTTACTTCAACATTGCTAAACAACGTTAATAACTAAGGTAATTTAAATGTTTAAGGAAAAAAAAAGTATATTTTTTATTTTTGTTAGGCATTTTATTCTGTACAGTAACTGCTTTTTTATATTTTTATTATCCAACATCTAAAAACACATCACGTAATAGGTAAAATAAAATAACTGAAAAAATTTAAGTAAATTGAAATTTAAAACAATTTTTTTTGATAATGTATTATATACAAATATTGACATAAGTACAAAAGAAAATTTAATAACTCAGCAGATAAACATATGATGAAATCATGATATATCCCAACTCAAGCTATACAATATGCTTGTTTAATACTGGAAAAAGTGGAGTCAAATAGAAAAAAAAAACATTGCAGGTTATATGAGTAAATAAATGCTCAACTAATCTACACAATTACTTCAAAAAGCCTATGCTTTTATGAATTCTTAATTTCAATAAAAATTCAAGCTATGATATTGTACAACTGAAAAAAATTGCAGACTGCCAAGTTCTGTTCATAATTGTCCTGGGAAAGAGTTTGAGAGATTATAAACATGTGTAAAATCAATTATTTGTTATTTCTTTTGGAATATGTTGTATTTTTTATTATTAAATAGGATGAAGCAGTGTAAAAGTCACAAGTTGTAAGTGCATGAACAATCATGGATGCAATAAAGGGATGAAAGTATTTATATATTTTTTTAAAGCAATTGCTTGAGATGAATTTTGTAGTTATGAAATACAATTAGGTGTAGAGATAAAAGTATGATCAGCTTTATAAAATGTATAGCATTGCTTCTGAATAATTATTATACAATACACATGTAGCTTTGAGGTTTAGCTTGAATCTGTTAGTGAGATATGTTTTAATTGGAATTGTATTTTGTTAGATTAAATGAAAATTGTAATCATGTTTGAGGAGCACAAACGTTTTGGAACTTCAATAGATATCTATGTGACAAAATTGCCTGATGCACAGATGGTGTGAGTAAAGAGATGACTGAGAATTGAATTAACTAGAGTTGCAATATACATCTTAGTGCTAATATAGATTACAAAAGATTTAGCTTTGTAAATGGAAAAGCATGCAGTTTTTTTTGATAAAAGATAAGGGATGACTTCCACATGTATGCTTTTATTATAGACATGAGCTTGAAAAAAATAGCATTAAATAGCAATGTTTATGGGCTATAATAAACAAGTATTTCATCAAGAATAGTAATAATTATATGAACTTTTACAATAGGATAAAGCCTTTTCATGCAAAATGCTTTCATGTTCATAGTAAATTTGTACACTTGACCTATGTGTTACAGCATTCTAGTTATAAAGTGTGATCAATTTGTTTGCTTCATTTTTCAGTATACAGATAAAAGAAAGGTTTTGCATTATCCATTTGCAAGATATCTTGAAGTGTTCAATTAATATCATCAATATGTTGTTTTATAAGATTTTATGAATGATAATCCATTTATCAATTGGAAGATATATGTTTAATAAGTTTTTGAAGACAACCAAGTTTCAAGCAGAGAAAGTATATCATCTGATAATAATAATGATCTGTAGTGATTATGTTAGAAAAGTTATAGATGGTATGCTATTTGATATTTATTTAGTTTAAGAATCAAACAGTGTGATACATGATAAATGGAATGAAATCTTGAAATTGGAAAGAGATGCAAAAAATGTACCAGTGAAAAATCAGTTTTGGCCTCCAATAAACAAAACAACACCTGGGGGGTACACAGTCGAAGATAAGTTGATTAACACAAAATTTTAATGCAGATGGTAGATCATTCATTGTAAGAGCAATTGAA
Organism: Epiperipatus broadwayi; assembly: GCA_028023455.1. NCBI lineage: Eukaryota > Metazoa > Onychophora > Udeonychophora > Euonychophora > Peripatidae > Epiperipatus > Epiperipatus broadwayi. The sequence continues at coordinate 971,961 of JAQFVV010000306.1, forward strand.
GCTGCCAATGGGATGGTTATACGAACCAGTATTGAAGATTTTTCTCTGAACAATGAAAAATATATGGGAAACTAATGTATGTAAAATATTGTATTTCGTTATAAATGATTACAATTATTACGTTAAATTAAAAAAAAAATCAAAAAGCGATTACAATTAATGTACTCTGAAGGATTTCATTTGGGAAAAATTGTTTAAAAACAGCTGCATTTAATCGTTAAATCTGCATTTTCTAAAAAAAAATTCCGAACCTCTTCTCATTTAATTGGCAGAAACGCTTAATCACTCATCTTCTAAACATTAGCAGAAAAAAAAAGCTAAGAATAAACAAAATACACAGATAATGTTTTTCTAATTCTGTTGGTTTACAAGTTATTTTATTATTAATTTTATTCGAAGACATTAATTTTATTCCAAAATATGAAAGCATTATATTCTTGTTTTGCATTTAGGCTAGTCTCGATGAATTTACAAGAATCGTTCATCTAAAAAAAAACATTTTCCTTCATATATTTTTTTTCTTTGTAATGGAAAAGGAACGATTCGTTCTAATTGATATCAGTTTGGGAAAAAAAAAAAAACATATATAAATCGTTATGAAATTGTCTAAGTTTTCAATAATCAATAAAAATGTTTAGAAAAAGTTTATATTTTTAAAAATTGATTATTAATAGTTTTACAAGCATGTTCTTCGGTATTTAAATATAAGATAAGGTAATAATAAACATAATAATAATTAACCATATAGTCATCTAATACTATAAAAAAAACCTATTACAAATATTATTTACTGCAGATATTTCCTATTTTATAAATGTAATTGCATTTAGTGCTATCACATACATATAAATAAATACGATCAGTTTAGTCTCGATTTTTCTCCCCCACCCCCTCAAAAATGTTCTCTAAGTTACATCTTTCATACAAAATATATATACATTAAATTACTTATGACGTTTTGTTATGAATTTTGTAAACCAGAAAATACTTGGGGAGTCATCTTGCGTTTTGCAAATCATATCATATATATAAATTCTCAACAGTTAAACTTATCTCAGTTCATTTTTCACCTTAACTTAGTCATATAACCCTCCACCAGCCCAGAAGACAGACTAACTACTTTTACATACTGGATGCATTTTTGAAATACCTAATTTACTTTTTTTTCAAGTGAGTAAGATATATATATATAGTAATTTTAAGTACATATACACAGTTTTTTAATATATATATATATTATAGAGTGTGATTATTTCATCATAGTTGCCTAAAAAATATAACCAAAAATATGTGAAAAAAAAAGATCTTCAAGATGTGCCCAGGACCAACACATAATCTCTTACACATATTTTCATCATTTATTTAGGGTTATGTAGATGACAATTTTCTCTAGTTTGAGTATAACTATAAAACTTTCTGTTCTCACAACTTTGACTCAAACCACTTTATAGAATTATATTAATAGTTATTACTTATCATTAATTAAACTAGAGATTATCTAAATATACTCTTTATTCTCAATTAATAATAAATGGGTAGGGATATAGAGGCATTGATACATGAGTTTCCTTCCCCATGTCGATAGTTTTGATAACCTTCACTGCACCATTCTTGCAAGATCTACCCAAAAATGATTTTTGGTTTACAGTAATCGTACATATATTGATATGAGTGATGTTATAACTTAAAAAGCTTTTTTTGAGAAAAAAATTGAGAATAAATTTATCATTTTCATTTATATGTATTTGGTTACACTAAATGTAATTATATTTTTGAATTGGAAAATATTTATGCAGACATCTGTAATGAATAATATTGATATTAAGTATTCATACTATTATTTTTATAGATGACTATATTTATATATTTAATTATTTTTATAATGTGTTATTATTAAAATTACATTATCTTGTATTTAAATAGTGAAGAATATGTTTGTAAAACTATCAATAATCATATAACAGCCTAAAATAGCCCACCACAAAACGAATATCTTTTCAGCATTTCTTCATAAAAGAACAGTAAAAAATATTAATCTCAGCTTAAAGCTACTCCTGATTTAAGATAATTTTTTTTCTTGTTTTCCTTCATAAAAGTAACCAGATATCTATCAAATAATAATTAGATGACTGAGTTAACTATGGTTCGATTACCTAAAAAAATTCCAAGTTTGACTATAAACCTTATTATTTATAAAAGTTTCCAGACCCTATCTGAAGTCAAAGCCTAATTGATTCATTATGGAACCATATTCATTCTGGTAGTACAGATGCAGCTTATTAAATGTGTTTCTAATATTAATTAAGATTAAACTTATTTTGACATTTTGCAACATGAGATTTGTATTTCAATGATATATATATATATATATATTGTACATATACATACAGTATTCAAATATCATGTTGCAAATTGAAATAATAAATTTAACAGTTTACAAACTATTGCAAACAATCCTTAAATCTGCAGAAGTACTTTCGATTAATTTCTTAAACCTGCCTCAACTGCCATTAAATTCAAAAACAAAAGCGGAAGCAAATGTCATCAATTCAAATTCCATGAATCTCGTATTTTAATATTAGCAGCCTGTCGATTTATTAAATGCATTTTATTCCTGTTATAAAAATTGCCTCTTTAAGTTTTCTTTTACTATGGTTTTTCTCTTCATGAAGAATTTTCACATTTTCAAAATCAAATTTAAATTTATATTTACATGTTTTTTCGTGATCAAAGAAAACTGAAGGAGATATTGAAGAGATAAACCATAGTAAAAGAAAAATTAAAGAGGCAATTTTTATAAACAGGAATAAAATGCATTTAATAAATCGACAAGCTGCTAACATTAAAATATGAGATTTGTGGAATTTGAGTTGATGATATTTGCTTCCGCTTTTGTTTTTGAATTTAATGGCAGTTGAGGTAGGTTTAAGAAATTAACTGAAAGTACTTTTGCGGATTTAAGAATTGTTTGTAATATTTTGTAAACCGTTAAATTTATTATTTCAATTATAATTACAATTTTGTTTTTAATTAATGAACATTTTATTTATTTTACATATATATAGAATAAAGCAATTGACTTCAGGTTTCAAAACAGAAAGTGCCATTGATAAACATTTTATTTAATTAAATAAAAACTATTTGTATGAATTTAAACAAAATAAAAGCAGCTAAGCAAGATTTAATCACAGTTAGTTATGCTTTTAGTATTATGCCAGAATTAAAAAACTACTTTGGTTTAAGATAAAGGTAAACCATGGGCTAAAAATACCTATAAAACAGTATACAATTATCTATCATTGGAAAAGATCATATATTGCAGTTATTTCTTTTTGTTTGTACAGGCAGTATATTAGTATCCATTTAATTAATTAGATTAATATGAAAGTTTTATCTTAAAATTTACAATAGTTAAGCACTTATTTGTTAACTAAAATTGGATGATTATATGACTATAAGGCAGATATCTAAAAGGAAAAGCCTAACTCTTCTTGTGATCTGAACAACACATTTGCAAGACTCATATGGCAACATTCTATCTACAGGTTATGACATAGTCCTAAGTTGTTTGTTTGAATTAACCTTCAAAAGCTATTAATTTTAATGTAAAATAAGTTATTATTACAAATAAGTATTTTAAAATTATAGAAAGATATAATATAGGCAGGCAATTAACATGATTGCATAAGTTTGAAATGAACATAAGTATTACATATCAACTCATTAATTGGTTTAACAATAATAGTGTATTCCCGCTGTTACTTTTTTAAATCTAAAAAAAATTATACAAGAATTTTTTATATTCAGAATATAAAAAAAAAATATTTGAAATACTGTATATATAAAACATAGTTTTAATTTTTATTGTGTGTTTATTTTATTATGGGTGACATCAATAATTGTAATAATAATTATGTATGTAATTTTTTATTTTCATCATTGTTTTAATTAAAAAAAGAACTTGCAGGAAAAAAACTATCTTTAGGAAATGAAATATATAAAATTAGTTTTGATGATTTTTAATATTAATATTTTATTAAATAATTAAATTTTTGATAGAATGATAGATTAAAAATATCTTTTCAAATGTGAGTGTACGTTCTTATTTTTATATAAATGGAAATCATAGTAAACTAAATAGTTCTTCAAAAGTAATGTTCAGTAAAATATTTTTAGCTAGATAAGTATGTGGAAGTGAAAAACACACAACATATTGCATCTGGAAATCTTGATTGCCATAACTTTAGATAATAGGAATTAAATAATTGATTATAATTTTTACATTTTCTTGCATGTTTTGAACTTAAGCCAATAAACATCACATGACCACAATTTCTTATGCTTGTATATAACTGTTGTTATGCACAAGCCTTCTGGCATCCATTGATTACTCTAGCTTGCTGTGTGTGGCAATAGGTATAGTGAAAAATGTTTTGAACTTGTTAATAAATTTAAACTTGGGTTCATCTGTTCTGTAATAAGAAATCCATATTTTAATGTGACAGTGTTTGCTTAGAGATAGCGTATTTTTGAACACTTATCGTGTATGGTATATTTTTGAAGATGAATCACATTCTCAAGTTAATTTATAGGATGTTATTTAATACTTATGAAAACACTAATTGCATATATATATATACTATTTTTAAATACTAAAATGATGTACTACGAACCAATTATTTTAACTGAATATTTGTATTTATTAGATCGTAATCTTTTGATAATGGGTAAGTCAATCTTTAAAATCATATTTATGACAGTTGGAACTTTTTTTCCTGACTATGCTTGTCATCCATGCATTTCAGTGTGTCTTTTATTAATATAATGCTTTTTTTATTTCAGAATTTATATACAGTACTATCCTTCATGCACGTGTTGAAAGTACATTCACTAATTTTTACACGCGCATAAAGATACTTAAAAATATGCACATACATTTTAGCACAGTAATTAATAGTTCAAATTTTAGAAAATAAACTTAAAAAAATATATAAACATTAGAAATGACATTACTTTATATGTTTATTTTATACAGCAAATATTATTTTTTTTAATTATAATTCTTTTTTCAGTCAAGGCATTGTAGGTGAATACGATAAAATATGCATTATTTTGTATAAATCTAAAATTGCCTACATTGACGATTAATTGCATATTTTTCATTTAATTTCTTATTCTTTAAATTAATTAAGTTGACAAATACGTAAACAAAGAGGCAGATATAAAAAAAAACCGACTGCAAAAGATTTAAGCCTTAAGAAATATAAAGCTTCAATTGCTTTTTTTAATGATGATGATCAAATATCTGTAATAATAATAGATGGAGTAACTAAATCTAGCTCTGGAGTTCTCAAGTATTTTGAGATTAGTAATATATTTTAATATTTTGTAATATTTGTTACTCTTAAAAATATTTCTTCCTAAATAAAGGATTACTTTTAGAATTATTAATTAATATCTAATTAGCAAATAAAAAGTCATTTATATCTTTACGAACTAGGTTTGAACTCGAGCATTACTTATAATAATGTTTGGTAAAAGAGCGCAACTGCGTTGTGATAAAATTTCCCGTCATGTCCCAATTGATGTATTATATTTTTGATTTGTTTAGAGTATAATATATAAATTATTACTCTCTTTGTGTCTGTCCATCTTCGTCATTAAATAATTTATCATAGTAAATTAATTAGCCGGAGATGAAAGTGAATTGAGGATTATTAAGAAGACATATATTATTATTTAATCATCTATTATTACATTAATTGGGCTGCATCACAGCGTGCTTTAATATACTTTAGCCTTTGATTTCATCATCCCCACCACCCCTTATCTAGATAACGTATATATGTATATTGTAAGGTATAAAAATAATAATAATAATAATGGCAAATACTAATAAGAAATCAATGTCTTTAGTGAATAACAGCAGAGAAACCAGCAATCAACAGATCAAATATAATTAAATATAAAAATAATATAGCATCAGCAGCAAATAATCAATAACAATAAAGTAGAGTAATAGCAGCAAATTAATCAGCAATCATTCTCTGAGAATGGATTTAAAAGAGGATAATATAAATATTATAACCAATCATTATCTTGCCAATGCCACATGTGGGGCATAATATTATAAAAAAAGCAATCAATAATTAATATTTCAACTGCATGCAAATACTTAAGTACTAAAATAACTGCAATAATAAGCATATCAAAATCTTCTGGGATCATTATAGCCGTGCTGATCATCATTAATGCTCAAGATCATCCCAAAAGTGTGTTAGCCATCAATAAACTAGTTATCATCACAGTGCCTACAGAGTAAAAAGAATGGACTTTAAGCATGATATTAACTACCTTTGTACCATATAAATAAATTTCAGAAAAATTATTAAATATCTGTACATATATATTACACATATTATTAATCCAGGTCTAGCTTTGGGATCTCAAGAATCCTGGTGCCAGCAAATAAGATAAAATATACAATATTTAAATTATGCACATATTAAATAACTTTAATGGAAGAATGACTTGAAATAATTATTAATAAATTTATTGATTAGAAATAATACAAAAATAAAGAAAGTTCTGATAAATACTCTTTATTATAAATACATTCTGATTTTGACTATTTATAAATATTAGAAAATATTTCAATAGATTGAAAAATCAAGCAATAAAATTTGCAAAGATGTGTACATACTGTGCACACATATATATAAAAGAACACAGATATGTAAGTACAATAATACAAAATATTCCAATTATTCATAAGCCATAAATATTCTATATAGTGACTGATTTTAGATATATGTGTATACATATAGAAATGCATGCACATGACATGTTATAATATTTCAATCATTAATTCTTAATTTTCTTCAACTTGTAAACTGAATTATTATTGCAACTTATATAAAAGATACTAATGTATTAGAACTTAATTACAGTATTTCAACAATATATTTGGCAATTTCATTGCATTTTGCTAACTTTATAAAAAACATAAAATTAATATATATATATATATATATAAAGTTTCTACCCTCTGGAGGCTTTTACACTTGTCAAAATTTTTTGTTTAGTCAATTTCCATTTTTTTAACACTTTTTTTCATTAAACAAAGGCAAACCTCCCCATACAGTAGTGCCACCCTGTGCCAAACAGAGTAATCAATGCATGCCAGAAGGCTTGTGAATAAAATCCCTATCTAGTGCCTACTCATCCAATATCCCCAGACTAGTTTCTGGCTTGTGGCCATCATCAGTGAGGAGCCTTGGATCTGAGAGCACTGCACCTAGATCTTAGAATGGCCACAAGCCAAAAACTAGTCTGGGGATATTGGATGAGTAGGCACTAGATAGGGATTTTATGCACAAGCCTTCTGGCATCCATTGATTACTCTGTTTGGCACAGGGTGGCACTACTGTATGGAGAGTTTTGCCTTTGTTTACAACAAATTATGTGCTAGTATAGAGATGGTGATCATGTGATGTTTGATGGTTTAACACCAATCCTGCCTAATAGGATAGTGGTGGCTATGGTTGTTTAAGAGCCAAAGCCACCAAAATGTATGGGTACTGAATTGAGTTCAGACCCATATGACTATATAAGCTATTGAGCTTAGATTGAAGATATTAACAATGTTTTCAATTTCATTCTCATAGTTTTGTAGTAAAGTAGAGTCAAAAGGTGGCTGCTGGAGGGTTGCATTAGATCCTAAGATCTAGGTGCAGTGCTCTCAGATCCAAGGCTCCTCACTGATGATGGCCACAAACCAGAAACTAATCTGAGGATATTGGATGAGTAGGCACTAGATAGGGATTTTATGCACAAACCTTCTGGCATCCATTGATTACTCTGTTTGGCACAGGGTGGCACTACTGTATGGGGAGTTTTGCCTTTGTTTACAACAAATTATGTGCTAGTATAGAGATGGTGATCATGTGATGTTTTTTTCATTAGCTGACAAATTTATGCAATTTATTCGAATGTGGTTACTTTTAAAATAAATCAGTACACTTCATATTAAATACTCTTCTCTGAGCTATAAGCTAAAATAGATTTTAGTAACTATAGAGTTGATGTTTTAAATAATGTTATTATTAGTATATATATTTTACTCATTAAACAATTTCTGCCCATCTTCAAGTACATATTCATAAAATAGATCTAAAATATAAACAGTATATACATGATTGACAATATATTTCTTACATCTGTGATTCCATGTATATTTAAAGTAGTGTAATACTGAGGTCTTGAGATTATGCTGCTTGTTATAAAGATTGCCTGTTTAACACATCTTGACTACCAGGTAAACAAGGTAAATACTATAGTCTTCAATTCAATTCAGTTTTTTTAATTTATGAGTTTCATCTGATTGAACAGTATTATTTAACATATATTAGGCTATAAATTTAGAGAAGCTGTCTTGCTTTACTCCTACAAAAATTCAAAAACAACAATCACAAAGACTAACATCAACCTTCTTTCCTCTGAATATGCCAATTTACAACTAATCTTAGTTAAACTGCAACCACTAGTAGATCCAATAGAATTTATAAATAGAATGTTTAACAAGCCTTTCCCTTCTCAATGAATAAAAACAAGATAATAACTAAATTATCATTGTTGTGTTTTTACATTTACTTTTAGAAAAGTTCAAAAATAAATATTAATTAAAAGAATCTTTTAAGCAAAACTTTAAGAATTAACTCTATAAATAATGTATGTTACAAAAAAACTTATTTTAAGTAAAAATATATTTTTCCTACATTACATTAAACATTTAGATTTTTATTAACTTATAAACCCTTAACTTTGTTGAAAATTATTGTAGATTTCCTCAGAAAAAGCACTATTGTCTCTAACTTTAGATCATAGTTTTAACATTATTTTAACTAATAATAACTTGTGGCTTTTTAAAAAAAAATAGATGTCAACATTAATGGTCACTAACATCAAAAGACTTTACATTTGTGTTTTTGACAGAAGAAAATGCACAGAGAATGTTTGTGTTCTTCTAGTCTAGTTTTCAGATGAAGATTTTGAAATATAACTTAAAATGATTTTTCATTTGCTTATAAAAGATTTGTGATTAGTTTTACACAATAAATGGTTGATTATTATAAAGAAATATATACAGATGAACTTTCAATTTATTCACGTATGTTTTATTTTTAGAAATAGAAGTTAATAAACTTGAGAGTAAAATATGGAAAAAAATGTTTCTATCATTATGTTTCATAATTGATTTGGTGTTAAAATCTTTTACAATGTTGTAATTTTTGTAAGAAAATATTAGATTTTAAAGCAGAAATTGATAGATTATCATAAATCTACTTTTATTTGTTCACATTAATAAACAAACTTAAAATAAAAATGAATTAGTTCATTTTTAGTTTTAGTGTTTATATAAAGATCTGTGTTGATGTTTATGATTAATTGTTATATTTACAGATCAGTTTTTAAATATTTGAAATAATCAAACATGATTTTTAGTCTATTATTTACTTATAATATTAAATTAAAAGGAAATCAAGTCTAATTTGTTAGTATAACATAAATATTGCATAAAAACAGAAAAGTTGAGCAATTCTGAAAACTCTTACCAGTTGAAACAATAGAAACTATCAGAATATAAGAGAGTTAAAATCACAAATGAAATCAATTATTTATATTAAATAGAAAATTTATATTTATTTTTAAATAATTTATATTATAGTGGAACTGTAATTTCTGTTATACTTTTTTTCCACTCCCTCATGCACACCTTGTATATTGCATGTAATAACTCACATTTTGTTGATAATCTTACAGTAGAATAGAATACATATTGCTTATTGAACTGAAAGTGCACAGTACTTAAAAAAAACACATATATAAAATTCTTTTTATATGCATAATATGCATATGTAAATTAAGATTATAATATAAACAAAATTAAAAATAAAATAAAAATTATAGTTATAATTTGTAAATCTTACTTTATACATCTCATATGAAAATTATATATACACACAATCTGATGTTTTGATTGTCCTGAAATTTTCTTGGAACTACTACTAACTAATTCACTCTTTTTTCAAGAAAATGAATTAGTTAGTAGTAGCCAAAGGAAGACTGCAGGGCAGTTGAAACATTATGTTGTATATATATATAATTTTTTTGTAATAAAATGTTCAAAGTAAGATGTACAGGTTTTATTTGTATAAAATATTATGGCAAAGTAAGGGAAGTGAACAATTTAATGACATTTGTGAACATTATAGTTATTAATAATAAAATAAATTAACACACACATATATATTATTCTGTGGGTTAATTTTTTCTTTCACTAAAAAAATAAAAAAAACAACTTTCTGAACCATGTTTTCATTTTTTTAAATAAAATGAAAATGTCTGATTTTCACAATTAAAGTTTGCTTTGGATGACATTATTTTTTCTCTAATAACTTTTTCTTCTATAGACACATAATAGTAATCTCATTATCAAGAAACTATAATCTCTCTAATTATTTTGATGTTTTTAAATCAGTATCAACTAATTATGTTTTTAAATTTTGTAAAACTTTTAGAATTATGCTCAGAGAATATTTTATTAAGCAAAATACAGTACATCAAATTCAGAAAGAAATTTTATTAATAAACATAATTGCATATGGTGATCCAAGATTAAAAAAAAATGGCTGCTGGCATATTGTAAAATTTATTTATAAAGTTTAATTTCTTTTTCTTAAATATGATCATGCATATCAGTCATAAATTGGGAAGCGCTGCCTGTGAATCATAAAATGCAATAATTTACCAATTTTAATATTTTTTTTTGTTTATTTATATTTTTATTTCTTTTTATATATATATTTGAATAGCATATAATTGAAGGTATGTATATTGTCACAGTACAGCTTACAACTTTACTGTACTTTAAAAATATCAAAATATATTATTATTTAATTAATATTTTGTTATTCCAGACTACATTTTAAATAATAATATGCCTAAATTTTGTCTGTGTTCATTTCCATTTTTTTATTTTAAGCTTTAAATATTGATTCAACACTACATTTTGTAGCATGAGACCAATTCACCTTATATATGGACACTAGAGTGACCAACTTTTCTACTATCAATTTCAATGTATCCACCTCTTTATTAAACTAGCCATCAAACTATAAAATGACTAATTTGTTAAAGAAGCTCATGCACTTATATTTATGCATTAGAAAAATTAGTAATTTTGATGTTTTCATGTATTTTATAATGTTGTACTAATTAGTTATCATATTTATTGTAACCTAATATTTACTCTTGTAATTAACTAATATAACTAAAAACCTATAAAAGTTTTATTGGCTTTTTTTTCTAGTTAAACAAAGTAAATCCATCATTATTAATAGTCAGATAGCAGCTAATATGATCAATAACGAAATTTAAACTCTCTGATAGTACTATCTAAAAGAATATAAATTATTAAAAAGTATTTAAAGATGTTTTCTGAGCAGATTTTATTGATTAATGCATGTATAAAATATGCGCGTTTGTGCTATTACTTTTTAAAGTGCAGTTGGATTTTTTTCATAAGTTTATCCAGAAAGCACACACATAAAACTGATATTGTAGAAAAATATACAAAACAAGATACATTAAAATGAATATAATAAAACATAAGATTTGAAATAGTTCTACAATAATTATATTTTGAAAATTACAATCGAGATTATATTTAGCCAACAGTCCATTTAAAATATATGCGTGTGCATGCGTGGAATTTTTGTATATTTAAAACTTGATCAATTTAAAATTCATAAATATAAAACTAGTAAATTAAGTTATTTTGTTTAATATTACAATTCAAACAAAATATATTTATTAGAATGAAATTATTAAAATGAAATATCTAAGAACTTTAAAGAGAAATTATAAATTATTTAATTGTCAAAAGTAAATGATTGTAAACTTTTTAAAAAAAATAATTTAAATTAAGATATAATATTAAAGATTTGGTATTATTATTATTTTACCTTTCTTTCATTTTATTCAATGTCTGGAAATTTACCTCTCAGAATAAACGCAAACAATTTATGATCAACTGCTATTTCATATCATCCTAACAATAAACAATTTTTTCCCCTAAAAGACAAAGAGTCTTGGGTAATGGTGACTAATTAAAATACCAACTAATCAGAGGCTATAAATATGACTTCTTAATAAAATTAAATCAGTCTGTAAAACTATAGTGCATCCAAGATCTGGTCAAATTTATTTTAAAACAGCCGTTTTTATACCATCTTCTACAGAATGGTCAAGTAGACAAACTCATTCTAGGAATTTAGCCTAATAAGAAAAATGTATTTTATCCTTGAATTAAAATGGGTAAACAACTATAGGGATGATACTAAATACTATTTTAAAGAAAATCTAATTTACTGTCTTCAATTGTTAATGGAATTTTGAAAAATTACTTATGGGATACTCATTATAAAGTCAATCAAATCATTTATCTCTTCTTGCAAAATAATTTTAAAATAACTTATTTGGAAATTATATAGATTACCTTGTTATGAATTACTGATAGTTGACACTACTTTATACAAGATTAAGCTAAATCAATATATAAATTCACATCTTTGGAGAAATTACTTAATTCTTAGTGGAAATCAATGAAATTACTTTGGTCTATAGATTATTATTTATTTTCTTAGTCTTATAAATTATTAAAATGGACTGAATTATAGAATAAAATAAGTTAAGTGTATTTAAACTAAAGATAAGTAATCTATCACTTTTAAAATACATGATAAATGTCTATCATAAGAATATTAGTCTACACATGTTTCTCTAAAGAATTAAACTGCTATCTTTACATAAAATTACAATTCAAGGTCAGTCCTATAATAATAGATTTGTGATTATGAATACCATAATATAAAAGATGATAACTGTCATAAATTGACCAGCAAATGTTCTAAAATGGATTAATGTGCTATCTATACAATCCAGAGTAGGATTGCTGTGTTTTATTAAATTTCTTAAAATTAATATCTTAAATACATAATCCTATTTTCCCAAATGGTTGAGAATTATTATGTGGAAATATTTACATTTTGCAGAGTATTTTAACATTTATTAGTTATTATTATTAGTGTATTAAATAATAAAGTTTTCAAGATAAGATTGAGATATAAAGGTACAAGTAACAACTTTATATATCATTTATGATATTGGTTATGAGTGTAATATGTGTGATTTTTATTTTATATTGGAGTCAGGTTGCATTTAAACTGGCTTATGTTTCAATGAGTTTATGTTTTATTAGTTCTTGAATTCAGCCTGATTAATAAGCGTTAAACATCCTGGGTAGATAATTACATCTCTAAGGAGTTTTTTTGCTGTATAGTGCCTATTAATTGTATAATTTAAAATGTTTATACTAGACAATAAAACTGGTTTATAAAATCAAAAAGCTAAATCGTATTTGTTAGTAGAGGTATATTCCTAACTAAATATTTAAACTTTAAATATAAGAATATCTCGAGAAATTTATTGTTCTTAAATTTTAATGTATTATTAAATTCTGGAATAGTTATTATCATTAATTTTATATGAAAAATAAATTTGATTCATTTTAATTTATTTTTCGTAATTGTTGCAATCAATATTAAAAGCACTCCACACAAAATACACTCATTTCAAATGAGTCATTTATGCTCTTATCTGATTGTATATATATAAGGCAAAATAGTTAATTTTTTAATACGTTAGAACCATATAAGATGATTTATAAAACAAGTAAATACTAAAAAGCAAATATATTTTTTAATCATTGGAATACATTGTTTTGTATGTCAGTATGATTGTGTCATTGCTAATTGTCTCTGAAAAAAATTGTTACGTTTATTAAAATAACCTTTTTTAATTTACTAAATTATTTCACATATAGTTTAATATTATACCAAGAAAATTTCAAAACCAAAATCAAAGATGGCTTTATAATTAAACATATATGATCATTACTTTTTGCACTGTAATGATAAAACAAACAAATGTATGTTATTATTAAACAAGCTAATTTAATTATATATCTGTTTATAGAACATTTTTTACAGATTTAAGCAAAAAAAACACCCCATGGTGGAACAATATATGTTTTTTAAAAAATAGATGCATAGGAAATTCGATATGGCATTGCTAAAAAAATAGTTAAGCTAACTTGATTTGAGGATTTCTGCCTACATACAAATAATCTAAGTAAATTTGAAATGGTTGAATGATAGATTTAAAAATGTATCGACAATTTTATACAAAATTTTAAGCTGCTTTCCAAAAGTAATAAATTTAATAAAAAATGTTTATTTGATATAATTTGAGTCAAAAACTGACACACACACACACACACATACACAAATGCTAAACAGAAATGAAAAACGTATTGTAATAAAAATATTTTTTTTAAAAAAGTAATGTGTGTGTTTATAATAGCAAAAAGTGGTCTCTGTAATTTGCGTGATCTGTTTTTACTAAGATCCACTTTTATTTATTTTAATCTAGATTTTCTCTTTCTTTAAATTTAGATATTTAATTATATACAATATATCTCATAAGTAAAATTCATATCTGAATATTTAACATATATTTGATAATTATTATTTTTAATAATTTCATTTGTATATATAAACTCTTTTGTATTATGTTTTATGCATATAAAATCATTTAAGATATCATAATAGTTCTATATAATGACAATCAACTTTTTTTAAACCAAAAAGTGGAATATTATAATCAATATATATTACAAAATAAGATATAATATGATTAAATTGATTACCATGTAAACTACTTTAATAAAATATTACTACATTTTATTAATTTGTTCCAATTATTAACTTCTTTAATATATATATATATTATATTCTTTTTTTTTTAAAGGAATATCGGTTTATTAATACAATCTGATTTATAAATAGTAGTAAATTATGTGTATTTGTAAGATTGTACATTGACATTAAATGCAGGTTTTAGCAGTGGGCAACAAAAATATTATGTATCTTTTAATATATAATATTGATTCAGCAAAGACTGAATAGTGTTTCTAATATGAGCAGTGTTTTGGGTCACCTTTAAGCTCTTTCTATTATTCTCTTTTTTATTTTTTTATTTATCTTAATCTCTTCAATCGTTTATAATAAAAATCTTAATTATTGTGAGTTTTATATCATTAACCATGTTTTGTAAAATGTCAAATAATGGACTTATATGTTTAGCAATTGAATATTTATCTTTAATTTATGACTTCAATATTTTTTTTTGTATAAAATACATGTACAATATATATAAAATCCTTAGCAAATAAATTAACATTCTGGAAGTTTTTAGTTACAATAAGGCAATAAAATCAATAAGGAATCACACCTTGAGGCTCTCCAATCTCTATATCTTAACATAATTACTTATTAATCCTTAAATTTATGTGATAACTTATAACTAGGGATTGAAAAGCTTTGAGAAGTAAAGCCAATAATTTGAATTAGTAATAATTTATGAAATAATAAATAAAGTAACAGTATTTACTCATTAAGTAACTTGTCAAGCATTGATGGCTTACTGGTTAGCATAGCTGCCTTCCAAGCATCTGGCCCAGGTTCGTTTCCCAGTCAATGCATTTGACATATAAAAAAAAAAAAGAAAGAGAGCAACTGAAAGAAATGGATTAGTTAAAACATGTGCGATGGAGGTGATTTACATTTCCCCCCACTGTTTGGGATTGATTACTTATAGAAGTAAAGATGAATATTAAAATTGTTAACTTATAATTAGATTTTTAATATACTAATTGTTGTGCTATTTTTAGAAAGTCAAAAAAATGATCTATAGAATTTTTAGATGTTTGAATGCAGCACTTAAAAAATTTAATTTAATAAGTAATATTTTAAAACTTGGGTGTTTTGTCTGTTGATGAGAGAAGAAAAATATTAATAATTTAGCAATGTTGGTATTGAACTGGCCACTAATGTGATGTATTTATTATAAGTTTTAAAAATATTTATTGTAATAAAAATATTACTTCATCTAAATAAGTAATATTTAAGATATCTTCATCAGAAATTTACTGGAAAATAAGGCATGCATTTTTTATCAAACAACATAGAATAACTAGGAAAATATTTGAATCTGCTTCATAATGATGCAAGATCATTAGACTGTTTAGCAAGTTCTTCAGTGTACTAAATGTGAGAATACTGAATCTACAGTTGTAAAGATATATCTTTATTGAATTAATTATAAAGCAGACAAAGAATACTTGATAATAAACTGTAGCAGAATTTTACTCCTACATAGTAAATTAAAAATCAGTATCATAAGATGTAATGTAAACAGACTAAAATATAACGGTTTTACATGAAGACATATTTGCATAATCAGCACAACGCTTATCTTTAACTTATTTTTTGTTTCATTTTTTTGTTTGACGGTTATAAATACATATTTTCTTTCAAATAACTGATTCTCAAATATTCTCCACATTTTAATTTATTGCAGTAAAATAAATTGAAATTGTTTACAGGATAGCTGCTGTTTATTACCAATCTTTGTATTTCTGCAGCATTTTTTAAATATTTGTTTCTATTATAACAATAAATATTGTGGGAATTAATTAAAAATAAAGTTGCAAAAATAAAAAGATTATAAATAAGATTATACACATAATGAATTAAAAAAATAAATTTTTTACATTAACTAGGACTTTTGAAGAAAAATAAAACCCTTTCTTTATCATGAAAAAATAAATGAAAATAAAAAATATGTTTTACTAAATAAAAAATATAATTATGATGATGCACCTTTCATGATCAATGATAAAGTTGCTTCACACTGGATTTGATTCATTTTATTATTTTTAAAAATATGTATTAGTAATCCAAGAACTGTGAATTGTTTAAACTCCTGAGAGCCGAACATGGAACTGCCTAGTGCACATTATGTTTAAGATTAGACTTCAAAGTTTATACTTTTATTTCTTCTTATTAAAGCTATTGGTAAAAATACAAGATGAATATATAATATATAGTCTATTTTAATGAAAATAACCATGGCATAACACTAAACTATACAAAATTATGCATATATAAAATTTAACAATTTTAGGTGCTGCTATATCTACTAAAGAACTGCTTTATACATATTATTAGAAAAGAACACTGATAAAATAAACATATTTAAAAATATATATTTTTGAAAGTTGATGATATTATTAAGAAAAATGCAATATTTTCAGGATTGAAGCCACCACTTTATATGTGACAATAAACACAAAGTCATAGCATTTGAATAGTAGATATATGAATATTAGATCTCTTAATAAATAAAAAACAATGTATGTTTTACTGTGAGAAATGAAATGTCTAGATATTATAAGACTTTATAAAACAAAGGGGCAGATTTCAACATGTGTGTGATCAGGTGGGTCAGCAATATGAGATGGCACTGAGAGTGGTGGTTCATGTGAAGGTCTGAGTTCGAATCCCGCATATATTACATATATAAATGCAGGTTTAAGCCCGTACAATGTATTAATGAAAAAAAAAAAGAAAAGAATATGAGTTTTTATTTCCGGGGTAGCATTAAAGTAGTCTTCAAAAACACCATCATTTTTAAAGGATCCTTTTATTTAATACTTTTAAATTAATCATATAAAAAAATATTTTTCAAAATTTTTTAGTTTTCATTGTTTTGATGATGCATTATAATCCTTTTTCAAAGATGTAATAAAAATGATTTTAGTACAAACATAGTGTTATATATTTGAAAAATTGGGGGGGAAAGTATATTTCTTCCCAACATACAAAAATTATTTAATTTAAATTAATTTTTTTAATATACGTTGGTAAAATATAAATTAATTTTTATGAAGGTTTGCAATTAATTTTATGCTTATAAATTAATTAATTAAAGTTAATTAATTTCTATGTATGTTATTAAGCTTTTATATTTACTCTTTCTAATTTTTTTAACATATAATAGAACATGTTATGAAATTATATTATTATTAATGTGAAAATTATGTTATTATATCGTCAAAATAGATCATAATACATAAATAAAACATTGTGAGCGGAAATTATTTAGGAAATATGATCTAAAATTAAAGAAAATGATGTTTTTTGTTTTTTTTTTGAAAATTTTAATGAATAGACTGAATATAAAAAAAATGTTAGGTCGATATAAATGAAAAAAAAATTGGAGATAAATATTGCAATAAAATATTTAGTAATAAAGATAATAGTGATAATGTTTGCGAGATTTAAAAAATTGCAAAAAGGTATAGAAATAGATTTATAACGATTGTAGGAGTCAAAATGCTGTATTAATTCACATATGACTGCTTTCTATTCTGCGTTTTGAACTAATGATTTGCTGTTACTATGACAATGACCAACTATCATTATCATCAGCCTATATTACTGTTGTCTAATGTAAATAAATATTATTATAAATAATACTTTTTTATTTTTTCAATAAGTAGTAATTTAAATGATAGTTCTGTTATGATTAGAGAGGTTACTTAGTAAAAATAAATGACCCCCCCCCCCAGTTTCATTAAAGTTAAAAAGAATCTATAGTTTGAAAATTAGACTCTATAATCTAGACATTCATTGACGTACAAGTTTTCATTTCAGAATCAAATTTTCGGTGTACTAAAGAATAGACTTCAGTAATTTGTGCTACCGCAAATCTTTGCAGAAATTTTGATTTTTTTTATTTATCAGAACGCATTCTTCAGTTTTTGCTTGCAATATAATGATGAAAGAAAATCATCACCTGGAATACACTTCCATTTTACAGGTACATAATTATATTTTGCATTGGATAAAAACCTCGTGATCTAATTATAAGTTTTGGAAGAATGTCCTGAAAAAATTGATTACAAATATATTTCAGTTGCATTAGTCAATTTAATACTTATATACATATATATATAAATTTACAAATATAGCATTTTGAACCAAATATAAATATTGAAGTAACGAACACCTCCATACACTATTTAATACGCTTAATATCAATGTATCAACCTCTTTACACACACACACACACACACATATATATATATATAGTAAATATAAAACATTTTCAAACCGATATAAAATAGTGTAACTAATTTTAGCAGTGAGTAGAATCTAACACAACCTTTATTTTATTGCAAATAATTGATATAAAAGTGGATCAATAATTAAAAAATATTTGATACGATCTATATTAATTTATAATTCATTTATTAATATTTAAACTCTGATATCATTGCTACATAAAAATAATTTCTATTATTTTTATTATCAAAATACAAAGTTTTTGAAAAGTCCCACAATCAAAAATATTTTATTCATATAGACTGATGTATAGCAATAAGATAAAGAAAGTAAAGATACTGAGAAAGTCTTAAATGCAGGAAATTTACTAAAACATGCAAAACTCTCCATACAGTAGTGCACTCAGTGCAAGCCAGAGTAATCAGTGGATGACAGAAGGATTATGCATAAAATCTCTATCTAATGCCTACTCATCCAATATCCCCAGACTAGTTTTTAGCATAAAAAATGGTAATCATGTGATGTGTAGTGGTTTAATAGCAATCCTGCCTAATAGGGTAGTGATGATTATGGTTATTAAAGAATCCAAAACACCAAAATGTATGGGTACTGAACTGAGTTCAGACCTATATGACTATATAAGCTAATGAGCTTGGATTGAAAATATTATTGTGTTTTCAATTTTAGACTCATAGTTTTGTAGTTAAGTAGAGATAAAAGGCAGCTGCTGGAAGGTTATATTAGATCCTAAGATGTAGGTGCAGTGCTCTCAGATCCAAGACTCCTCACTGATGAAAGCCACAGGCTAAAAACTAGTCTGGGAATATTGGATGAGTAGGCACTAGATAGGAATTTTATGTATAAACTATCTGGCATCTATTGATTACTCTGGCTTGCACTGAGTGGCACTACTGTATGGAGAATTTTGCCTGTATTAATAACAGTTATGAGCAAGCATAAAAAATGGTGATCATGTGATGCATGCAACTTGTCAAGCAACAGAGATTGTAAAAAATCTTCAAAATCTATATGAAATCTCATTCAAAATAATGGCTTAAAGACTTTTTAACTTATTTAGTTATCTACATTAAAATCTACTAGTTTTGCCATATGTTGGTTGGTGATTTATTTAATGCTAGTGCTATTAAAAATGAGTAAATATAGAGGTTATTCCTATATAATGAAGATATAAGATAAGCCAATTTTTTAACATATTAAGTAATAAGATGTGATACAAATATAAATGTTTACCATTGAAAATAATTATAAATACTGAAAATCATATCAAATGTTTAATGCTAAGGTCTTTTTAGACTTTATATAACTATATCAGAAATTTATGTAAACTTGAAGTTTATGTTAAAATCTGATACTACTAGAATAATTCATACAAATAAAAAACATTTAATTAAAATAAAAATCTTATAATTATGCAATCTTTTCAATAATTACATTAATACTTAATCTTCAGTAGGAAGAATAATTTATTTTATTTTCTCCAAAATTTCCAGCTTGAGTAATCAATAATAGTTCTATTTTCACACTATCAGATTCACTTCTTGTTGTTGGCCATATTTAATGAAGAATAGGATTTGTATTTACATCTTTAGAATAAAATTTTAAATATAATACCTAAATTTGAGATGCCCCCCAAAAATTCTAAGTTTTTGTTAAGATATAAAACTTATTTTTTGGCAATGGTTTTTTGATTGCCAAGTCAAATGACCTCTAAGGCAACTAATATTATACTTATTTTTTATAATCGTAAGTAAAAACACAACAAACCTTTTTGAAGAAGACATTCATACAATGATAGACAAAGTTTTTTTGGTTTTTAAATGTTTTAACCAAATTTTTATTTCATGCAATGGTGAGGTTTTATTTATAATCTTATCTGAGAAGTAAATATTTTGGTACCATAAAAAGAATGCTAGATAATACTGCACTAAACATAGTCAAATTCTCATTATCAATTTTGGCTAATTGATTTTATTTAGATAAAAAATATTTAACTCCTAGTGTAATTTTACATCCAGTATCCATATATTGTGTATGCTGTTTAATGTCCAGCTTTAACTCATTCTCCTGCCAATAACTTTAATGTTATTTTGCAAGTTTCATTTTCATTTGAACGATAAAATCATAAACTAAAAGAATATTGAGGATTTACTACTAAAATCAATCCAGAGATGGCAGGATTTCCAATTAAAGTTATTTCAAAGAAACCAAATCCCTATTTTTCAACATCTTGCCCATCAGTGATTGAAAATTTCTTGATCTTTCTATATGAAAGGACATATGATTGGTTTTGAACACTCTTTTTCGTTTTTATTTTGAAAACGAAAACATATTTTCCATATTTTCATTACATATTTATGCTTTTTTTCACAAAATATTAATGTAATATTTATTTTTTAAAGGAATAATGTGATTATAAACTAATTTTTTTGAAATAAGGCTCCAACTTGTAATTAGCTGTCATATTTAAAAATTTTAAATAAAATTTAAATTTTTAATTAAAATTTCATTAGCTTTAAGTTATTAAAAAAATTTGTTTGGACTTTACAAACTAATTTAAAATAATTCTGATTTTTTAAAAAAATTCAATATTGTTACCAGCAATATGCAACCATCCAATGAAAAAAACATTATTGTTCTTTATACATTTTATGACAGATTCTAGTTTAATAATTTTTTTTTTGCTTTTGCAAAGTTAAAATATCTTTAAAAGTAATTTTCATTGTATGTGTATATTTCTTATGAATAATCCAAACTTTCTGAAAATATAATAAAGAGTAAAGGTAGAATTAATAATAAAGTGTTCAAAATTTAATATAGTCATCACTAGGGTAGACATTTATATGATCAATCAGACAAAAGGGATAAATCTCTATTTTTTGTCATTGGAGATTTGTATAAGTTTAAGATTTGTATTGCAGCTGAAAACCAAATGTAACCTTATCAAGTCAATTATTTAGTGATCAAGCTATGAATTTTAGCTTCTGTTCCATTATTAAATGACTTTATACTTATTCTTTATAAGTAGGTTCAGGTCTATAATATATAGAAATATATTACATACATTTGCATGTCTTTCAAAAAAAAAAGTTGAAAAATAAGGGGGAGAGGGGAAGTCAAATTAAAATTATTTTAGCTAAAGAAATGTCCACATTGTATAAGAAGAATAAATAATATTGTAAGAATTTAGTTAATTGAGTGAAATACAAGAGAAGAAATATTTTTAAAAATGTTTTTATATTCTTAAATAATTCCTTTAATTAATTAAGGGAATAAAAACTTAGTATTTACAAAAACATTATATATATATATGTAATAATATTATGATTCGATGTCTGTATTTTTAAAGCAATATACATAATTATATAACTGAATATTTGTAAATACAGTAACTAAATAATTAAAAAATTTTTTTATTACCTTAGGAGCGCTTTTGATTATCCCAGTAATCTGCGTCAACTAGAGCTTTGAAATGCTAACTTTTCTGCAATTCCATGATCTTAATGTTTGCTGCTTGCCTGTTAATTAAGTCATGCTTATATTTGTATATTAGCATAGCCTCCTTTATTTTTCTTTTATTGTTATTTTTTTCAATTTGCAATATTTTTACACTGTTAAAATTGAAGTCAAAACCATAAATACCTGATTTATTATGGTTGTAAAAAAAAGATGCTGAAATATTATTATCTACTATGCAATTTTGTTTTGATTTCTGAACACGTTTTAATAATAGCAAGTGTTCTTTAGTTCTTTTTTCCAACATACATCTAGATTCACCTATATATTTACTCACACACCTACATATCCATTTATAAATGACACAATTTTTATTTATAAATGAGGTTTTATCTTTGGAATTATTTATTAATTTATTTAATGAAGGAGGTGTGTAAAATGCAATATCACATATATCTTTATAAATTTTTTTTATAAACTTTACTTGATAATTTGAAATATATGGGATTGATATCATTATTTTTTTATTAGTAGGAGAATCAATGTTATTATTAAAATTTTTATTTTTATATTTTGTATTAAATAATATTTCAGCATCTGTTTTTTACGACCATAATAAATCATGTATTTATGGTTTTGACTTCAATTTTAACAGAGTAAAAATATTGCAAATTGAAAAAAATAACAATAAAAGAAAAATAAAGAAGGCTATGCTAATATATAAATATAAACATGACTTAATTAACAGGCAAGCAGCAAACGTTAAGATCACGGAATTGTGGGAAGTTAGCATTTCAAAGCTCTAGTTGATGCAGATTACTGGGATAATCGAAAGCGCTCCTAAGTTGATAAATTTTTTTTTAATTATTTAGTTACTGTATTTACAAATATTCAGTTATATAATTACACACATATATATATGCAAATAATAAAATATAACAATGGCAATATATTTTATAAATAATTATAATAAACTACAGACATACTTTCAGTTAATTTATTAACCTTCTTCAATTGAAAACCATTTAAATTTATATATATATACACTCACCTGTTTAAATATTTGTGTAATCTTAGCTCTAAGAAAAAAGTATGTATCTGTTTTATTAATCAATAAATTTTATATAGGATAGTTTTTTAAAAAGTAGTTTAAGTAGAATTTATTTTTATTATTTTTTTATAAACAAAAGATCTGAGCTATTCTATAAAAGTAGATAAGTAAAAACAGTTATTCTTTGTTATATGACTTGTGTTTTGACCATCACTCAGTAACAGTCATCTATCAAAAGAAAGAACAGACTTTATATAATTCAAATATTTGCCATCATTGAACTACTCTTCTTGAATTAAAATATCTCCTAGTAAGAAAAATATTTGAAAGTCACAGTAATGTGGTGGAATAGATATTAAAGACCAGTATTTCCTATATTCTTTACATTCTAGCTATCTTCATTAGTCTTCACCAAGAAATAAGATGGTTACATAAAAAATAAAACTCCTGAGTAAATTAAATACTGGTAAAATAGAAAATGCAGCCTTTAAGGTTAATTTATTTCCACTTCAAACCAGGAAATAAGTAAATGATTATCCAACTAAATTTTTATAAAAGTAAATTATTTTTATGTGTTAAAAAAATTCTCATTATTATTGTAAAATAACTAAGCAAGCTAAATCAATGAAACATACTATTCCACATCTTTGAATGCATGAAATTAATATTATAGATCTGTAAAAAACTTTATTGATATAATGTATTTACTTATACAATTTATCATAAATCAATAATTCAAAATAATAAAATTAATATTTCTCAGTGGAATAATGCTATTATAATTATATTTATTGGTATATATACAGATATAAACATTATTGTTATATGTATTTTTATATACTCATAATGTATTTGTATTTATATATATTGTAATACCAATCTATTAAAAATATAGCTATTTTTATATTAATTAATTATTAATGGGACAGGGAGAATAAAGATGAAGTAAAATAAAACTATTTAAAATTAAACATATTGCCCTTATTTTTGTACATGAACATACCATAAACTCCTTCAGGTTTATGCTTAACTGAATATAATTATCATGTAAGTAAATAGAAAAAAATGTGATTTTTTTATAATGAAAACTTTGTTTTTTAATCATCATTATTGATAAAATATAAGGATACATTTTAGCTTTAGAGACTAAATAATATTTACTAAGGCAATAAACTTCAAGAATGTGCATTTGAAAATGTGAAAGTAGAGACCTCTACAGGTCTTAACCACAAGCTTACACTTTGGAAGAAAAGAGTGGAACCTTCTTTACTTCAACCTACTTTCTATATAAATAGGTGAAGCTGAAGTGGTTAGATCTGAGAGCATGAAGCTATTCAATACTTCACTGATTAAGTCCACAATTCCTATTACACATTAGTACTCATGAAATCTTTCGATTTATGATGAGTCAATGAAAGGATCTTATAGTTATAAATCTATTATGGTAATTTAAAGTTGTAATTATAAATTTATTTAACACACATTGATTACATAAGTAATATTTACTAAGGCAATAAATCTCAAGAATGTGTGCTTGAAAATGTGAAAGTAATTATTGTTAATAGTAATGTCTGAGCAAACAATTCTTAAAGTAGATCTATAACTGGAAGTAAAAGAACAATAAACCATATAAATATAGGTAACAACAGATGTTATTACTAAAAAATAAATATTATTAGTTATGATATGAAAAAACAAGTAAACTACTAGAGAGGTAACAACTTTATTATCATAAAAAGCATTTGTTAGAAAATATAGACTATATTTAAACATGATGAAATGATTTGTTTAATTAAATTAACTTTTTAAAGAAGAGAATATTATGTTGTCTTACAACCATTTAACCTGTATTGATGGAATTCAATGTTTTATATTCATTCAATTTACAAAAAATATAAATAAATAATGATCAATAATATTTAGAATGTCTGATACCAGATATCCAAGAAAAGTATCAACCTGGGGAAAAAATTACTCATATTTGCAGATATATGATGATTAAATCATAATGAGTTGTAAAATATTAAATTGTGTAAAAAATAAATCTTTAACAACATTAATAATATGCCACTTATTATGTGGATATTTTAATATCTATATAATGAAAATGTCACTTAACATTAACCAGTTATGAATAGAAGTAGAGAGTAAATATGAAATAAAATCTTAAATATATTGTTATTTGTCTTTGTTATCATAAATTTGTTTACATGTATGCTATAAACATCTTTGAGTTTATTCTTAACCAATCCTGATTATTATGTATGCAATTAAGAAAATATGATGTAAAGAAGGTGGTTCTCATAATAAATATTTTTTTTGTCATGGGCTTCTGGGCTTTAATCATCATCATCAATAGTGTCTAATAAATGTCCAGCTCACAAAATACTGTATTATTATAATACATATATATATATATATATTAAAAATACATTAATAATATATTGTGTATATAACATACTGTATATAGGTATATATATTAAACTTTATTTATTGTAAAATGTTTGCTTCTGGATTGCAATTTAGTTGAAATTAAAATCCATTTATTTTTGGAAAGCTGTAATAAAATAATAGAAATAAAAAAATTTTATATATTAAATTGCTCTTATTGACTATGCACTAAAAGGAAAAAAAGTTTCTTCAACTACAATTGGGTTTTTTAGATTTAACTTGAAATTAAAGCATGGGAGGATCTAGAAATTAATTAAGTCAATCCCTTAATTAATTTCTGGATTCCACATATTTTTATTTCAAATTAAATCTAAAACTCCCAATTGTGATTGAAGAAATAATTATTTTTTGCCTTTTTAGTGCACAGTCAATAAAAACATTTAATATAAATTTTATCTCTTTTATTCTTAAGACTTTAGTATTGGCACAGTAGATAACAAAGTAAAACTATATTGTATTTTAAATTGACTGGACATATATATATATATCACTAGATAATTCTGATATGTTAAAATGTATAGCATTTATGTATATATCATATTTAGTATGTGTACATAATAATATATGTATAAATAAGTGATTAAACATATAAAATATTCTTTTAAGTGAAAAGTGTTTGACATTTTTGCTTTGATTGGAAACTTTTATTTAAAAAAAATGCTTACCAAAATTATATTGTAAATGAACTTAATACATATAATTTTATTTTAAATCAATTTCAGCATAAAATGTATATAAATCACTACATATTTCTGCAGTAAGTTATATATATATATATACTCTTTATGTATATATCATATTTAGTATGTGTACATAATTACATATGTATAAGAAATCAATAAGCAAATATTTTGTTTAAAATTGTTGACATTTTGTCTGTTTATTTGAATTTTTTTTAAATTAATAAAACTTATTAAACAACTTTTTTATTACTCAAATAAAGCTTACAATTACAACAAAGAAAGCTCATGGACATTATTTAAAATATTCTCCCCACTCTTCCATATCCAAGAAACTAAGTCACTGTTTTAAAATATTAACTATTACTTTCATAGAGATTTTAAAAAATGTTCAAAATTTCAACACATTATCTTGACCTTAAGTTTATTAAATATTGATTTTAAATATTATAAAAATGTTATTCAGTTCAAAGAAAATCATTTCTATTGCTTTTTGTAAACATTTTTTTAAAATAAATGAAAATTCTAAAAAGAATTTGTACATTTGAAATTACAAAATATTCAATATTTTCCCATCCTTTGTTCCATATCTAAGAAATTAGATGATCTATTGAAAAGATTAGTATCCCAGTTATATTAGCCTTGTATTAATTAGTTATATATCAGATTTCAAGCAATTCTGTTGAATTTAAATATATATTAAATCTCAATTTTAAAATTTTATTCTAACTTAAAAAAGTTCAAAAGTTTACAAACAATCTACCAACATTTAATAAACTGATTTTCCAACTTCAGTAAGAGCATTTAATCATGACTTTGATAGGAACAAAATCATAAGATAAAAATATTTTCATTTTTGTTAATGGTTTTAAGTGAGGAGGGGGGGGGAGTTTATGTGTAATTTTCTTTGATTAAAACTCTTTCCAATACCCCTCACATTATTTCCCAGATTTTCCAATTTCTGGATAATAAAAGTTTGAAAAGTTATATATCTCTATATAGTCTTTTGCTAATCATAACTAGATACCACTTTACTTACTTCTATTGAATCGTTCTTTGGTTTGGTTATGTGTCATTTATTCAAAATATACTAATACCCTGATTAAAACTTAAAAAATAATTTCAAATTTCTATTACTCGGATTTGAATTCAACTTGTAAAACCCAGTAACTGGACTGCTATTTTTGCTTTGCAAGACTTTCAAAATTTATGCATAGATAATGAATAGTATTTTGAAGCAATGAGATTTCCAATAGCTTTTTTTAAAAAAAATCTAATTACAAATCTCATATTATCATCATTTAATTGTAAAGCAGAATATGTAAATTTATTTACAAATGTGGTTTGAAAAATATATATAAAAACAGGTTAGACAATAAGAAATATGAGATCCAAAATCAAATCTATGGAGATGTCAGTCTAAAATTATATACATGAGATGGAATCTTTAATTATTTATTTTAATAACCTTGTAAACAATTGAAATCATTATAAATATTGATTATCATTATTTAATTTTATACATAATGAATAAATAAAACTGCAAAAGATTTGACAACAATAAATATTATATTTATTTGATTAATAGATGAACAATTGAAATCTTAAACTGGATTCCAAGAGATTGTAAAAGACCCAGAAAGAGACCACATGTGAGATGAATGGATGAAATAAGAAAGTGTGCAGGGGTGATGTGGAGAAGAGAATCTAAAGATCAGAGGAGATGGATTGAACTTGGAAAGACCTTCATCCTGTAGTGGATTGATAATGGTTGATGATGAGATATTTTGGCATTGTTTTATTGCATTCTCAGTTTAATATATATATTATGAAAGTTTAAATTTTTGTTATTGTATGATCTTTTATTTATATGCAAAAAATTATATAATGGACACATTAATTATTCCTACAGATATATTTGTAGCTATATGGTCATTTATTCATCAGTGCTCCAATCTATAATGAGATATTCTAACTATAATTTCTCAGAAGTGGCTGGTAAAGTTCTTACAATTTTGCCTATTTAGCGATATGCAATGTTTTTTGTTCCTCCTAATTCTAACAAATTGTAAGTACGTTAAGTTGTTTACATAGTTTATATTTTTCATTTCTATTGCAATATACGAAGTATTTTTATCAATAAAATTCCGATTTGAAACTTAAAAAAAATTACGTAATGGATTATAATGTATATAATGGTACAATTGCTAATAGCAATATCTGATAGTATTGTTTAATATAATTAAAGTTTTTAATCATTTTGTAGCCATTTTCTGTCTATCTCACTCTCTACCATATTAAAAAATATCTATTATATATTTAAATCATCATACGCGTGTGTATATTTTTGTTTTATTTTGTGAACATGCTCATTGAAAGATTATTCACATTTAGTGAATTTTTATAAAATGTGATTAATGTTAGCATAAAATTTTACACTTACATAGTTGAGATAACTTGTTATTTATGCTTTAATTGAATAAAATATATTATGTGAAATAACTAATAATATAGTAATTTTTATAATCATTTTTTTTTTGTAATCTTATAATCTATATAGTCTAAAGTCAGTTGTTTCTAAGAAAGCAGTCATGTGTGTAGAGTGGTATCTTCACCTCTGCATGGGAATTTGATACAACCATGGTGAAAGAATTTGCATGTTATGACAATTCCAAGAATCATGTCAGCAGTATCATTGCTACGAAAGAGCCTTCAAAACAAAACATCTTCATGGCACATCAATTTACTAAAAATGATACCATGGTAATGGGAAACATCACTATTTTTACTGTCCTGCAACTGAAGATAAACAACATTTGTAAAAATTAAAAATTATATTAGCATGGCTATAAATAGAATGTCTTTAATATCAAGGGTATTATGAAAAGGAAATAATAGTAAGCTATTTTTTTTATTTATACCATGAAATGTCATTAAAGAAAAGTTAAGAGTCTAAGAATCATTACGAGTCTCTCAATATTGGCAAGACCTAACAAGTAATACCAACTTTAGTTATGCATTTTTTATTAGGGTCCTTTCTTCATATTTTATATTTGTCGTAGAATTTTTATTATTATTTGTAATTCAATTATTATTTGTAATTCAAATATTCTAAAGCATTAAATCTGATTTTTTTGTCTATTCTATTATATATGCTTATTACATAAACATAAAGTAAATTAGAGCTTACAACGATTATTTATATTTTTATTTAAAATAAGAGATAAGAAAGTTTATATAAAGATAATGATTAATACATCAGTTATTTTTAAATACATATAAGCGAATACATTCGCAAATAGATAGATAATCGATAAATACTTGCTGAATAAATAAAAATCAAATGGATTAATAGATAAATTAGTAAACAGATAATTAGAATAATAATGAGAAATCAATATACATCACAGAGAGTTTAGAGATAACATTTTTTGTTAGTATAAATATGCTTATTAAAAATATATGGAGAAAGATAGATGGCTAATGGGTACAAAAATTAAAATAGCCAATTAACAAATAAAGTTTATTATATAAATTATGTCACTTGGATTAATAAGGTTTATTACCATGTTGATAACAGATATGGCATACGTTAGATAAATTTGATGAATATAGCAGATTATATATATATAGATTAAGAATTTAATGCAATAATAGTTAATGTAGTGTCATACTTATGACATGGAATTGAATCTAGATATATATTAAAAAAAAAACAACTCTTCTATAATTGTTTTCGGTTCCTAATTTTTTTTTTTCATGTTGACAACTCATAATCAATATAGATAGTCATTTGATATTGATTAGTGATCATATAGGTAGAGTGGCAAGCCTATGTTATGCATACCAGAAAGGGCATTTAAGAAAATTTTGGTTGCATGCTAAATAATATTATTATTAGCCAATATTTTAATAAGATTATTTATTAATATAAAATTTGTTTTGTGTGAGAGAAATGATCAAAAACTGATTTTACTCAGTCATAATGCACTGTTTTGTAATAGATACATCTCTCCTTCCATCTCCAATAACCCAGCATTTATATTTATATATATATATATATATATGTGTGTGTGTGTGTGTGTCAGTGACCAGCATACATCTAGTGCAATATGTAATGAAATTGGCAAGTGCATTATTTGTGTGTACGTGTACAGGAAAAGCTCATAGAAGGTGGATGTATTTTAAAATATATATTATATACATAAAGAATTTAATTTTTTTTAAGAGCAAAATAAAAAAACAAAAATTATAGCTATTAAATAAGAGAGGATTCCAAAGTTGGTGGTCAAAAGAGTATATAATTAACAAGGAAAATAAAGCAGTTTGTATTTTGTTTTCTGGGAATAATATGCAGAACCCCATTGGTAAAATGACATTAACTCTAAATCTACTTGTGCTAGAAATAAAAAAAAAAAGAAAGAAAAAGAGTTTATTGCATGAGCCACTAAAAATAAAAATGTCTGGTCAACATTTCTAATCAAATATATTGCAGTCAGTCAAATATAATTCTTATTAGTTATGTTGCTATAATTTTTAATTTCCAAAGATGGGAAATCTTTTGGCAATGGTGAATATCTAAAAAAAACTATGGTTGAAATGTGCACAAGTCTTCTTTGATGATTTTTGACAACAACAACAACAAAAGAAAATATTCAAAGAATAAAAGATATGTATGATAAAAGATGGAATCTTGGAAATGGCTAAAAATATAATCTTCCAAAGAATAGATATAAATTTTAGTTTCATTTGCTTTTCTCTTGATGAGACTACTAATTTAACTGGATCAACTCATATCATAATATCATGGAAGAATTATCCAGTTTATCACTATTAACAACAACCAAAGGAATAGATATTGGTAATGCAATTGTAGATGCTTTTGCTGAAAAACAAAAAAAAAAGGAAAATAGTTTTATCAATTTATAGTCCAGAAAGTTTTATGTGTCAAGGCTATTTTTGAGGTATTGGAAGATATTATAACAAAATTAGTTGATATAAAAATTCTTGGAACTGTTAATTGAACTAAACTCATCATACAAAATGGTTTATTAATATACACTAATGTCCAATAATTAAGTTGTGGAAAAGTTCTTTAAAGATTTGAGTGTTTAGAAGAATTATACCTTTAGATATAATGCGTATAATAATGCTCAATGCTAAATGGGTTTGCAAGTAATCATTAAAAACCAGTCAACATTTAGACAATCCCACTACCAATAACAATCAACAATTTCAAACTATTGTCAGGTAATCTTTATTGTTAAAAGGAAGTTGCTTTGACAACAGTTTGAAATTGTTGATTGTTATTGATATTGTCTAAGTGTTGTCTGGTTTCTAATGATTACTTTCAAATATATATAAAGAGAGTATCATTGAATCACTGTTTTTGATTTATGTTTCTACTTAAATAAATTAAGTACTAAACCGTTAATGAAACAGATATTATCACGTTTACTTTAATTATATGAAGCTAAATTAGAAATTTCTAGTCAAGCGTTGTTGGCCGAGTAGTCATCACAGCCGCCTTACAAGCAGTTGTCACGGGTTCGCGGGTTCCCTTCTTTGCCGATGCTTTGACACATGAAAAAAAAATTAGAAATTTATAATTGTGATATTATTTCAACTACCTATAAATATTTTTCAAATACAAACAAAATTTTTTTTATGATATATAATATGATGAAAAATGAAGAGTTTTCTATTATGATTCAGTTGATAATCTATTAATTTTCTTAAGATTTACGCAGTTTAGACCATTTTGAAAAAAAAACAAAACAAAAACATTAAAATTTGTTTTATATCCAGACATAACATCAGCAGATAAACTCAATTTGAAAATTCTCGAATGGATGAATTTGGATGATATAGAATTACAATTAATTGATTTTCAATCAAATTCTATATGGAAACAAAAGTTTGTTGATTTGGAAAATAACTTAGAAATGATTGAAAATGTTCGATTATTGGATTAATAAATAAAAATGCCGAAAAATAAAATAAATATTAAAAACTTGGAATGCATTATTATTTTTCCCTCTATTCTTCCATGTAAATAACTTATTTTCATAAATTAACTTTATAAACAACAAATACTGAAATAAGAAAGAACGGTGAATGTAATAGTTAGGCATATATATTATTAATAGTGATAAAATATGATTCTGATATAAAAACATTTAACATCTCTTGTATAGCAGCAAAAATTTCATTCAAACATTTACATTTATAACGATTCAACTTTGTTAAATTCTATGCTAATTTTTAAAATTATTTCAATAAAATTCTTTAATAATTAATTTTACTTATTAAAAAAATCTGCTCGGCGTATTTGTAGTTCGATAAACATTATTTGTAAATTTTTGGCATGCGCACTAGACAACGATGGAAAAAAGCTAAAAGTCCTTTCCATCCAGAAATTGAAAAATCTGCTGATTAATATTTTTTTCTTTTCTGTGCTGTCTTAAAAAATCTTTTGGCATACAATATGCTATTGTAAGACTTGTATTTATCTTTATAGGAAATCAATACACATAACAACAATTCTTAAAAAATACTTATTAAAATATTCAATAGAGGGCAGAATCTAACTACCTATCACATCACATGAAACTTTGGGTGGAATATTAAAAAAAAAAAAATCTTTAAAATTATAAAATTATTTTATGGACACATTTATTTTATTGTAAATATATTAATATTTGTACATAGTTTGTTATTAAAAAAACTTTTTAACAACAATAAAAAACTATTTTATGGTGTTTAATGTATAAGTTTTGCATCACATTACATGATTAATAAACTTATTTGTTAATATATATATTTTTCCCAAGATTTTTTGTTAATACATATTTTGTAATCAACATAAGAGGCAATTTCAAACAGGTATGGCCATTCCAACTCCAAGATAAAATGAAAATGAACAAATAATAACACATTGATGATAGGTTTTGCGATGGCTAAACAAAACAACCCGTGAAATACAAATACATCCACATATACTGACTTTGAACTTCTTTGATAATAAATATTATTTTTTGAAATAATAAAAAACATCTTGTCTAAATATAGCTCTTCATTACTTTCTATTTTCAGTTATATCTTTCAATGAAAACATTCAACATTGGATGTATGTGGAATGATTTTAATATAATCTTTATAATATAAATGAATCTGTCTCTTCTACAAAAATTGTTCTCAAGTTTATCCTATTTTTTGGAAATCTGCTACTGTTATCTTTGCATCTGTTTAACAACAAAGTAAGAATCATTTAGACTTCTGTTCTTGGCATCATATTTTTGGAATCTTACAAAATAATCTTATGTCTCCCTTCTATACAATATGTTCACCATAGTTATATCACTATGATGACATATTATATCTTTAAACTTAACAAATGCTTTAATAACACAATAGTGTCTGGCTATAACTCAGTATTTAAACCTGCCTTTTTACTTAAAAAACTACCAATATATTTAAGCCGATTCACATTTTCAAGTTAATAACTATTTGTGTTAAAAGTGGGCTGATTATTTTTATTTTTCCATCATTGGTTGAAAATGTTTTGAACTTTTTTAACATTGATTACTAAACCAAAATTTTTATATAATGCATTCAAAACATTAAACACATAGTTTAGTTAATTTAAATGAGCAAAAAATAGTATAGTAATTAAAATATTGTGCTTTTAATTAAGTCAAAATTAAAAATACATCATCAAAACATCTATTTGTTTTAACCTCCAAAACAACATGGAGCTGATAGACATCTTTGTTTAATATCAGTTTTCATTTTAAATGTCTCATATTTTTACAGCATTAATAATCTATTGTTTTATTCTATCATACAGAAGCTATATAATACTTATGAACTTTAGTAAACAATCAATTAATTGTAAACAATTCAAAAATACTTGTTCAATTAATTGAAGGAAAATCAATAAAAATAATTAATAAGTCATTCTTTTGCTCTATATTTTTCTTGCATTTGCCTAGCAATAAAAATTCTATAGTGTTTCTTAATTCTCTAAAATCACATTGACTCTCTGGGAACTATTCTTCTATTATCAGAAGCAGTCTGTTCAACAAAATTCTTGAAAATAGCTTTGCTACAATGATAAAATTACTGTAATATATTTTATGACAAAGATTTTTAAAAAAATATTTTTATAAATTCAAACATTAAAAACAACTTTAAGGTTATGGACAACTTCATAGGTTCACACATTTGTAAAAAAATTCCAAAGTTTTGAAACTAACACTTTACCATAGTATTTTAAATCTTTTCTAAACATCTTATCAGAACCTGCAGTTTTTCATTTTTAAGATTACAAAGAATTGTTTTAATTTCATTAAGCTAGAAATCCATATTTTAATGGCATCAATATAAAATACAACAATAATATCCATAAAAAGATAAAAGCAAAAATTTTCTGAATTCTCTTAATATAATAACGGAACATAAACAATGATAAAATGAGAACAAATAATATTGTCCAAAATAAATTTTGATATTACATTAACTTTTTATTGATAAATCTAAAAATGTCAAAAATTTAAAATATAAAATTAATCTGATATCATATAGTGTCTATTTATTTCATGATCTATACTTCCAACAATAGCTTGCAGTTTCTACTTAATTCATTGACTGAAAGACAAACCTATTGGTATTGTTTGTCAAATAGGTTACAACAATTGCCAAAAATATGCCCATTATTAAAAGCAATTTATTTTAGGATAGAGAAAAAACAGCATTACTGTTTACAGCCAATATTTGCACCAAAGATATGGCAAATTCTTAAAATCTCTGGATGATGCTTTTAAAAAGTGGAGAAAACCAAGGATTTTTTAAAAAATAAAATGTAGTAGAAAGTTAAGATTTGAAAATATAAATAAAAGTTTTGAAGAAGATTGCTGGGGCAATTGAAACTATCAATAGTGGGTTGTAAAAGGCATTGTAAAAGTAATAAAGAACACAAATGATATTAATATAGAAAATAATATTCATTACTAAAATAACTGTTATTGTTAGTGGCAATGAGATTCCCAATCTTATACATTAGACTTCAAAATTAACAGAATTAAAAAAATATTATTCATTTAGAACTAAAAATTAATAAATATTCATTAGCTTCAACTTTCCCTTAGTTGTCTTAAACCAAGAAAAGTCCCATGAGCAGATAGCTTATTTTAGTATTTGTAAAATATTTAGAGCCTAAAGTCAACCTGTTGGCAATACTATTCACTAATATTATTAATAAAGTAACTTTTTCAAAATTGTCATAATAGCAAAACAATACATTTCCCAGATGCTGTTTAAAATAATTTTATTAATAACAATAATACCAAAATTATAGAGCAGGTTATATTTAGTTCAAGAAGAAGCTTGTTGTTACCATTATTGATCTAATCCTAGCTTTTGATTCAGTTTATCTAGAATCCTTAAACACAGAAAAAAAATTTACAATGCAAAGTGCTCTTCATTAAAAAAATTTAAGTGACAATAAATGATAAGGAATGCAGACAAGAGTTTGCTTTTAATTAAAAGGAGATTCTTTGATTCCTCTTTGAGGCTTTGAGAAGAGTGAATCCCTACATGTCCTTTCCATACATGTTTGCATTGCAGCTGTTATTATTATATGATTATTTACATAGTAAATGCACTTGGATTAGCCATTCATTAATATGCATTATCCAGCTTAGAGAGATTATTGGTATTTTTATATCTAAGATCAAGAAACATTAAGGGATTTTTTCCAGTTACTTTGTAATTCTTAACTAAAATATCAGTCGATATTTTAAAAAGCAGGATGAATATATGCCTATAATAATATTTTTCATATATTTATAATCATGACAGACAAAACTAAATTATGGTTATTTTTTTCCAAAGGCTATAAAATCATTAGCCAATGCAGCAGTTGGAGAGCAAAGATACAGGGGCTGAAAACTCCTTGATTGCAGATCTATGATGCTATTTGCTGATGACTTTAAGTCACTTTCAAATAAAGAAAGATTATATGAATTAGAAGAATTATTTAATATTAAATGAGACATTGTTGGACTTTGTGAGATTAGAAGAAAAGGTGAAGAGGCAATCGATTTTTAAAAAGTGAACATGTGCTTTAATAGAATGACAAAAATGTTGGAATTACAAGTGAAGTGGGTTACATTAAAAATAAAAGTAGAAGAATACCATTGTGGAGATTGATGATATATTAGAAAGAGTTGTAAAGATAGTTATTCAAATTAATTGACATCATTCTCATTGTGATTAAAAAACAATTTTATATAGATGCACAAAACACTTTTGATCACAGTAAACGACTTTTTAAACTTGTCACAGGACACTTTAATGCTAGAATTGAAAATGATAAAAAGATAAAAGTTCTGCAGATAAATGTAGCTGCAGAAACAAAAATGAAAGAGTAGACAAACTTGTAGAATTTACAAAAAAAAATGTACATGATTTTTTTCTTTGAAAATAAATGTTAAATGGATATGATCATAAGAACATCTAAACAAATAAAAAATAAAATTGTATTATACTTTAACAAAAAATATTTATTTAAAGATTAATTGAAACACAGGCTTATTATATACCGGTGCCTATATATATATATTGAAGTTGTAAATCTGTAGTACATATTTAGCTTCACTGCCTGATGACATTACATACCTTTAAAGTAGGGTTTGAACCAGTTTATATGTTTATTTGGTCATCTAGGAATGTTAAGCACATGCATATACACATATCACTTCCACCCTGTTTATTCAAAATGGTTATGTGTAACCAGTTGAATTATTATTTTAGCTTAAGTATATTTTATTTCCAAGCTTGTAAATTCCCTTCACTTAGATAATTGTGTATGTGTGTATATGTATTACAGATATAAAAATAAATACGATTAATGTAAAGCTAAAGCAATGCCATAAAATTCTAGAAAGTGTTATTACAATTTAAAAATGTCATCCTCATTTAACTATTTCAAGTCAAACCAAAAATCATATTCTTAAAGTTATTTGCAATTTTAAAAATATGTTTAAATAATGCTTTCTGGAACGTATTGTTTACATCTTACAATGTTGCCAAATTTCAAGTATAGGAGGAGCAGAAGTTGTAGGAATGCACAGAAGGAGTTCAAATCACTCTTCTCTCTCGTATTCGTTTAGAGAGTGGAAACAAAATGAACTGTGAGTAAAAGGAATTTGCCTCCCTGATCTTAAATTGCCTTTGTCCTGCCTTCCTGCCATGCCATCGCTACTTGAGAACTGTTATGTTTAACTGTGAAAGAACTATTGGAAGATGTTTACCATTATTTTGTCAATATTGTGCCTTTGCGTTCAAACTTCGTGTAGTTATTCTAAATGGCCACCATAATTACTAAAGGTAATCCGTTTTGCCAAAGAATGAACTCTTTCTGTTCCTCACTTTTTTCCTAAATCTTAATTGTAATCATAATATAATCTTTATTTATTTGGTAACTGACTATAAACTTAATTATCGTTAAATTTATGATTTTCTTTCTTAAGTTTTAAAATCTCGTTTTATCAAACGCTAGCACAGAATTATATATTTTAAATCTATCTCTAGTTTTAAAGTTTCATATTTTAGTTATCTTTTCATGCGGCAAAACTTATTTTAAACTATGTCTTTTATTAAATTAGTTTTAGTATGATAATGTTTCAATCTAGCGAACTTATATTATTTCAACCATCATTCGATATTTTTGAAATATTTAAATAGTTAAACGTAAAATTTCTTATTGAACGCTAGTTTGCTCGATTAAATATTTTGAAATAAATGCTTAATGGCAGATTGTTTAAAATGTCATATTATGGGATAAGATAGATTTTTTGTTGTTGACACTATTTATTTAGATGCATTCTATGTTTTCTAAAATAATTTTAATTATTAACCTATTTTAAATAATTATTTATTACTTTCACGCCATCGAGCATTAACTTGCTTATGATATATTGTCATTTAAGAATACTTGGGCTTGTTAAATAGGAAAAATAATATTTTTCCCTCTTCTATATTCGACATCCTAAATTTATTAAAGTTATATGTACGATGCTGAGTGGGTTATTATTTTATCATGGCGTTATGCATGATATTATTGCTTTATTTAAGCTTAGATTATTTCATTAGACATTTAAGACTTAAGCCATATTCGCATTGCTTACTTATGATAGCGTTTTAAAGAATTTATATTTTGCTTTATCATATTTATTCATCCGAACTCCAGATTTTTTTTCACGTAACTCGTCTAAGAATGAGGTTTGGTAGAACCGATCTCAGGACAAATGTTAGAGTATTAAGGCTCTGCATGTGAAACATCGGCAAGCATACCATGGAATTCTTACCACTCATATTTTCGAACACCGCCTTGTGATAAATACAAGTGGAATCATATATATGATAAAGCCTTTCAGTCCAAAGATGGACATCTTCTCCATTTTAAACGCTGTCATTATAGTTAGCACTGCGAGTTCTTTTATGTGTAGTTCTCATATTATCTATAAGACATGGCGCAGTGATGTTTGTAAATCACTCATTTGATAATTAGTTGAATATTTTAGGATTGTCACAGTAAGGCTGTTAGGCTAATCCATTCTTCATTTGTACTGGCCCAGATATGCTTATGAACGATAAATTACTTACCTGTTATATCAAGAGTAAACCTCTCTTTGGAGATGGATTTATAAATGTCATTATCATTACTTAAAGTAATGGTCACAGCATTAATAACATTAATTTATTATTATTTATAGTTCATTAGCATACTAAATCAGTTACCTATATGCAAAGTAATAACCACATTAAATCTGTGCTATACTTCTGATGTAATTTAATATTGTTTATGTTCATTAAATTACTATGTTGATAATTACTTATGCGTTTGTGTCTTACTGAGTCTCACTCATTGAATTCCATTTAATATTTATAATAGTGTTAGTAATGTTTAGAAGTTATAACTGATTATTTAAAATGGACACTTATCTCTGGATTATTCTGTTCTTGCTCATTCTGGATGGATACTATTTTATAATTCATGTTTCTTTTGCAATGCTAGCTGTGTGCAATTCATTTTACATTTATAAATTGTCCCTTCACATAAGGTATTTGATTGAGCCAAGATTTGACATTATTTATTTACATTAATTACCCTATAGATCTCATGTTTCTCCACTGTGTCTCCGGGACCAGAATGAATAAAATTTCATCTGTTATCATCAGAAGTGTTGTTTATAATGTTATAGTTTTAGAGAAGAGCAAATAGGACAGAATTCATGATTGCTCCTGACCTGTGTATCTTGGGCATGAGTGGATTTAGGGTACTTTTGCTTAGATTTTAAACCTTGTTAAATGAACATACAATTCTGACCGGTACAATATATATATATATATATATATGAGCACAGACTTTCACACCACCCACCACTCTCCACTCTATCTCGAAACACTGATATATATGTCAAAAATAAAAATAATCACCAATATACATATTTCATGCCAAACCAACAAACATCTGTTGGTCTAGATTACCATCTCTACACATATATGCTATAAGTTCTGTGCTCATATACTCTATATATTACATATATAGACACAGGTATATAATAAGCATTTGTATCAATTATTACATTGTAGAGATGTCTGACCATCCCTTTTATATTTACTAAATGGATTATATTTTGTCCATGAGGAATCATATCAACCTTAGGTCAACATGTGTGTGATAAGGATCTCGGCCTCAGGGTGGCCTTTGAGCGTTCCATCATCAGATTTTCAATTGGATGGACAGTTGAAGAGTTGGAGTATGGAGTAGATTGAAGCCTGTCCATTAAAGTATGAAGATTGGCTATCTTAATATATATCTGAGAACTTATAGAATATATGTATAGCGATGGTAATCTGGACCAACTGATGATTGCTGGTTTAGCATGAAATACATATATTGGTGATTATTTATCTTTTCGACATATATGTGTTCAAGTGTATCAGTGTTATGAGATAAAGTGGAGAGTGGTGGGTGGCGTGAAAGTCTGTTATCATATACTTTATATATTATTTAAAGAATAGATCCAACATAGGAAATGATAATCAATTAATGAAATATAAATGTAGCAGGCACCAGGTTACAAGTTAAAGGGAAACTAGATAGTCATTAATACCCACAGATGCGTTAATCGTATACATATTTATGTGGAGCAAAATAACTAAATAGTTAACCAAGATAGGTTAAGGGGGGTTTTGTGTTCATTTGTTTTGATGGAGTATGTGTGCATATATATTATTATGTAACCATGTATAAAAAAAGAACTTTCTGGAAAGTTTCTAATTTATATTTTTTATTTATAATTTTGTTTTATTTTTAATTAAAAGAAAATATGTCGATGATGAAAATGAAACAAATGTTATCTATGAAATGGTATTTCCAGTATTTATTGTATAAAGTTATTTTTAAAGGTTTCAAATGGACTGTTAAAATGAAAATTTGCTAAAAGGTTTTCTTTTGTTAAAAAAAAAAAAGAAAAGAAGCCAGATCTGAAACAGTAGTATGCAGGGCTCAGCAGATCAAATAGGATAACAGTAAAAATATTGAACATTTTGGGGAGTTTATGGGAAGGATTGGATTCAGAAAAAAATAATATAGAACTTTCAAAAATAAGAGAAAGAAAGAGATAAATAGAAAAAAACTCAAGAGATTGGATTATTGACTAATTATTGTTACCTTGTGAATATTGACTGCGTTTATTAATTACTACTCTGAGTAATTGAATTTTTCTATTGGAAGAAAATTATATGTGCACCAGCATGATGATGTGGGGGTAAAAAAATGTGCTGGGCCTTATTCCACTGCTTCACAAATGGAAAAAATATGCTATGTGATCCTGTCATTGATTGAAATTGAAGTCAGCATTCAAACCTGTTTATCATAAGATATTATAGCTCATCACTGTTTAATAGAAAGTTTCAAAGTAAAAACATTTTAGGACAAACTCTATGGCCTTAGCTTCACTGAGTAAGTTTACTTTTTGTGGGTATATGAACTCTCTCAGTTTCCCAGGGACTAAAAGTAATCTATATGTTATTTTTAGTTTATAATCATATGAATTATAAATCATATATTTACAATTTGTAGTTTCTTTATATTTGAAGTCACATAAACAATATTAAAACAAAATAATTAACCTTTGTATTAAGTAATAATTTCTTACAATTAAAAATGTATATATGCTTGTATTTTATTATACAATTGAGCACCATTATTTAGTTTCTTATTTCTATAATTGTTCATTTAGTCAAAATGTATGTACACATTTTCAAATAGTTTAGTGCAATTTACTCTGTGATCAACACATCTCCATCAGTATAAATACTACCTACTCTGAGTGAGCTAGTTAGTGGTTGGGCTTTTTATTAGTGTGCGATCATCAATCTTATTAATCTATCAGTATAATTCTTATGTAAACCATAGGATTGGTGCTTGGAATCAGATAATACTGATGTCTATAAATATACTGTATTGTGAATATTGATTAGAGATTTTGAAAGGTTAGTGCTGAGTATATGTATCCATATATCATTTTGTGTATACATTTTTTCTTATGGAAGATGAGTTTTAGAAGAATTTATCTCCAGGTCAATGGCTACTATAAGGCCATCTTGTTAATTTATAAATGGTAGGTTTAATATAAATAGCATATAATCAACCATGAGTGTTGACAAAATACAGTTGGGTGTAAAGTAGAAAAACCATTACAATAAGATATGTGTTAAAGCAAAACTAAAGAGACAAAAACTTTTAAGAAAATTATTGTAATAGTTAATATTATTATTCTTCAGAAACACTCCAATTAAACAAGAAGATAACTAATACTCTACTAAGAACTGCAACAAAGATAAATAGTATTAAGCAGCATATTTTCAACTGAAACATGACAATGTATTAATAACATGATAATATTTTAAAATGAACCATTAACAAGAATCAAATATTTGGAGTATTGAAAATAGTATGGAAAAGATTAAATAATGATATAGTGAAATGTTAGTGTGAATTGACAAAGAGAGCTATAGTAGAGAATAAAAGTTTTAAAACTATAACAATATTTTGATATTAAAACAAAAGTTGTTTCACCAATATAAAAAAAAAGGTAGAACTATTATTGGAAAAAAAATGACATCATAAAATGGGTGTAAAAGTTCTATAAAGAAGAATGCAATAATAAAAAACTTAATAAAATAAAGACTATGATTCATACATCTTCTAAATTGCCAAGCATTTAAATGGAAGTATGCAATTAAATCTACAAAAAGGATATTTTCTCCAAGAAATGATGGAATTATTACTGATATATTAAAAAAAGAAATAAAACAATAGAAAAATTATTGAAAAAACTATATAACAAATGTCAAAATGATAAAGATATACCAGACAACTGGAAAAATGCAGTAGTATTGATAGTCAAAAAAGATGATATAAAATATTAAAAATTAAAAATTTATCAGTCTTGTATCAATTCTAAAAATTGTTACCATAATAATTATAACTTGTCTAAAATAAACTTTGGATTCAAACCCACTAAAAAGCAAGATGAATTTAAAAGTGTTTTTAACACAGTAGGTTATAATTCAGTATTGAGAGGAGTTACAGAAAGAAATAATGAATATTAATAGCCATTATGCTTCAGATTTGTAGATTATAAAACATCAAGGGATTGTGAGCTTTTTCATAATAATTAAAGTTTTTGATCATGAAAATATAGACTCAGAAAATTGTCAAATTTTGAAGAATATTTATTAAAATGCAATTTTAGTTATTCACATTGATGTGGGAGTATACATAGTTATTTTGTAGCTTCAAAAGTTTTTCAGAAGTTTTATAAGAAGTATTTTGTGGATTAAAATGGGAAGGTAAAAATATACATAAAGATTATTTAAGTCATTTAAATTTTCCGGATGATGTAGTTGTTTTGCAAATAAGGCTTCAAAGCTTCAGAATATATTATAAGAGTCATCAGACGAAAATAAGAAATTAGAACTAAAAACAAATGCTAAAAAGTATAAATTAGTGTTCAAAGAATTTTATCAGAAGAAGAAGTTAGCTACAAACAGATTGATCAGATTAATGCATATGAAAACTTAATGAATGAAATTAGTTATAAAATTAAATTTGGACTGGGTTTGCTTTCAGTGGAGATAATATTTAAAGGATA
Source organism: Epiperipatus broadwayi (assembly GCA_028023455.1). NCBI lineage: Eukaryota > Metazoa > Onychophora > Udeonychophora > Euonychophora > Peripatidae > Epiperipatus > Epiperipatus broadwayi. The sequence continues at coordinate 1,015,939 of JAQFVV010000306.1, forward strand.
TATGTTTGAAAAAAATGTTTTTTAATAGATGGGTTTTACCAGTTATTTATAGAGTTAAGATTTAGAGATTTAAAAAGAAAAAAAAATACAGGAACTTTATTCAATTAAATATAAAAGATATTTATTGAGAACAAAAAGAATGGATTGAAAATAAAATATTTAGTTAAAAAACAAACAGCGGCAGTGATAATATTGAAAATAAACTGAAATAGAGCTAAAAGAAATAATTAAAGATGGATATTTAGTCTTAAAATGGATTTGAAGAGATTGTTAACAACCTAAAAAGAATTACTTCTGAGATGTATGAAGTAAGGAAGTTTGTTGGTATTATGTGAAAAAGAGAACTATAGTTTAGAAAAATTAAATTAAGCTTGGAGAAATCTTCCTGCAGTGAATTAATAACAGTTGAAAATGGTTATGATGAAAGGATAATCATAGTACTTACAAAATTTACAGAATGGTCTCCCATAGAATTCAATTATTTCACTTTAATATATTCATCTATGATTTTCCAGAAATAGATTGCAGAGCAATTATTGATGCTGATAATATTGCCTTGAATTCTATAAAAAAGTCTCTTAATAAGATGAAAAAAAAAGATCTTTTTTCAAAAACAGAATTATTATTCCTAATCGAACAAAAGCAGTAAGTTCAATTTTTCATTTCAACAATAGAGAAAAATCTCACAAACTGAATATAACCTATAGCAAACTAAGTACAATCTTGCCTTCATGGATGATATTACTTGGAAATGTAATAGAAATTTATTGATTGCTTTCTTAATATTACAATATTTTTGGATAAATAAATGCACTCCTGTTTGGAGAAAATCATGCTTGCATTAAACTTCTGGATACTCATTTAAATATTACCAACAGGAAAAATATTGCAACATTCAAGTCTATTTTCTTTCCTGTCTTTTAACATATTTTTTCACCAGATATCAGAATTAAAGTTGCTTTGCAGAAAATATAGATTAAGCAAATTAATTATCATTAACTCAAAATATAGTTTTAGTATCCAAGTTTCATGTTTTTGACCATGGAGAAAAGTCCAAAATTTTTTAAAAAGTTTTTTTTTTCAGATTCAATAGTCCATGAGAATTTGATCTTTTGGAGATATTACATGAGTCTCATCAACAAATTCAGGACAACATATGGACATTGCTACCATATGCTTTATAAATAAAATTTAATAGCTGATGATCTATATATGTATGCCAAACATAAGTCATGAACCATAAAGTTAATGTTTGTCACATAAATGGTTACAGTAATAAAATTGAAGACAAAGTTACTCATAAATCTAAATCCTGATTGGAATCCCTTTAGCTCTTTTAGTGATAGAGATAATCTATGTAAAAAGTCCATATGCTGTTTAAAAGATGTTGCATTAAAATGTAAATGGAAACAATCACATTTTAGACAGTTCCACTCAAATAACATTTAAACATTTTGAGATAAAAATTTAACATAAAATACTTTTTACTATCACTTTTTTTGGACTTTACAACTGTTTACATGATGATTCTACGATAATTATTTGTATGGCTTTAATAAATATTTTCCAGTAAGAGTAATCTAAGCAGATTGTGAAAAACAGACCATTTTTTAAACCACATTTTTAATATTCCTTACATTTTCATATTAGAAAAGGAATCTATAAATAGCAAATTTGCTCTAAAGTTAGTTCTGATGTGATTCATTAGTTTTTGAATTTGAAATTACAACTAAAGATTTTCAGATATGTCCATTGACTTTTTTTAAACCAATGAGGATTTTTGCAATACAGAGAATAAAGAATTAAACCCAAAATTTCTGTAGTCGAAGGATAGAAATTTTGTAGCTCAAACATACAATTTCATTAGTAGCCCCAATACACAATTCCAATATTACTGTTAATGCAAGGAGACAACTGATGATGTGAAAGAATTATGATGATTGGATCCTGCACTAACTTGAATAACTTCATATACAGTAGAGACAGAAAAGACTGTATCTGAATTTGAACCTGTTCTTTGATAAACCAGTTTAATATACTAGTAGGTAACAAAAAATATTCTTGTTCAGTCATCACCTATTAATTATTTGCGGTTAAATCTTATAAGTAAAAATAATTACACTATTCTTCACCTGTAAATCTTACTCATAGGTTGAATAGAAGATCTGATTATTGTTTATATAATAACAAATTATTGGCAGATTTTTATTATGCTAATTTTTGATCACATTTATGAAAACTCACTTTTAAATACTGATATCTTTTATTTAGTTTTCCTAATAGTAATAATAAAAATTCAGATGTCACATGACTTATATATAGCTTGCATTTAACAATAAGTAAACTTAAGAGCATGCTAACGCTCTAAGCAAGCTTTTTTTTTTTATTATGATAAATGCTACTACAAGAGAAGGCATTCAAATCATCTTTATCTTAGATTGTCCCCATCCCCAGACCGGTTTTGACCTATGGGTCTCTTCAGTGAGGAGTTGGGACATTAGATTCAAAAAACCAACTCAAGCTAAGCATTTATCTAAAAGGTAATTCTCAAGAAGAAGATCTAAACCTTTAGACATCTGCATGTCTTTAAAGTCAGCTCTCCAACTGAAAAAATTATATGGGCCTGAACTTAATTCAGATACTCCATATATTAATAGGCTTAGCCATTTAATTTAGCCAAAGCCCCAACAGCAAAATAATAATAGTAATAATAAAAAGTCAGATGTCACATGACTTATATATAGCTTGCATTTAACAATATGTAAACTTAAGAGAGCTGACTTTAAAGACATGCAGATGTCTAAAGGTTTAGATCTTCTTCTTGAGAATTACCTTTTAGAAAAATGCTTAGCTTGAGTTGGTTTTTTGAATCTAATGTCCCAACTCCTCACTGAAGAGACCCATAGGTCGAAACCGTTCTGGGGATGGGGACAATCTAAGATAAAGATGATTTGAATGCCTTCTTTTGTAGTAGCATTTATCATAATAAAAAAAAAGCTTGTTTAGAGTGTTAGCATGCTCTTAAGTTTAGTTTTCTTATGTAATTCTAAGGCAGTATATAATTTACTTCTATTAAATGTTTCTTATATATGCAAGTGAAAGATTTGTACTCAGGATTTTTTAGTCTATTTATTCTCCACTCTATCTCAGGCAACTGATACACATGACCATACCCATGTGGTTCTGCAATATATATATAATATATATCGGTCCAAAAATGTGAGTCCTACTGTATCTGCACTACAGAGTGCCACTAGGCTACTTGAACCTAGAAAAATTTATATAGTAGGCAGATACGTAAGTTAAGATTCACATTTTACATGTATTATTCAGACCGTCAACCCATGCCACTAGCTCAGTGGAATAGCAGAGATTTATATTTTATAAATTCTTATCTAAGAATATTTCAATATTAAAAAATAATAGAAGCCACTGCCTGTAATTAACACATAAACATTTATTTACACACATATAAATAAAGAATTATTATTTTAGTCTAACTTTTATTTTTTTTTATAAAACATTATAACTTCTTTTACTTTAGATTTTAATTTACAATTTAACTGTTTTTATTTTATTTTGAAAGTTCACACAGATGAGTTTAATATTTTATTAGAGTGTTGAGTATGAATAGACTACATAGATTGCATTTGAAAAGAAAATATTCTATCCCTGATTTAACCTTAGACCAAAAGTTTGCAGTCAAACCAATGCCAATCTATCTGATATATCGATGTATTCAATGCAGCACAAATACAACAGCACAAATAACACACCATCAGGAATGCACATCTGAACAGCATAGTTAATAGAAGACATTGACTCTTGTCCAGACAGGAATACTACATCTGTCTGACGTGAAGAGCAATAAAAAAAAACTCCATAGGAAGGGACTGCATTTTTCATCTTACTATCCCATTCCATAGGCAAAAAGGGGGTATGTGGCATATAATATGATCCTGCATGTAGCAAACCTTGTACTACATCTACTAATTACACCAATATATCCAATCCATTGACCCAATTTAACTATGAAACAAATAACCTAAGATTTACCCTCCCTTAAACTAAAAATAACTTTGCAAATCTATGCAACCATTCACACATGACTTAAATTTAACATTTATAAAAAGTTGTTTATAAAAAAAAAATCATAATAAAATTTTAAAAGAACAAAAAAAAAATTAATGGAAATGATTTACGAAAAATAATAATACATTCAATAAAACAATTATTACTAACTGATTAAGCTTGGGCAGATAGGAAATTCTATTGCAATAATTTAAATACTGGGAAAGTTTATATTTTAGAGTTCTTATTGTTTTCAAATTAATTAATGTTCATTAGATTTCATAAAGTTCTTATGGTTTTAACAAGTCCATAGTTTCTAATTTCTTGCAGTTGCTTGCATTTGGAGCCAGTGTTAATTCTCCCGATGTCCTGTGGTCCTCGATATAGGAAAAACGATGTCATTTCTCTTTCTTTTTTTTTCAAGCAAAACTGAAGGGATTGAAGAGGGCATCTTTCCAATCCCTTCTCCTTCAACTATAGCACACCTCTGCCTTCACATCTCTGCCTTCTCTTAATAATAATTAATTTTTTTATTTCCAAACTTTTCCTTTTATATTAATTTTGCGTTAACTCAACATTACATCATGATGATGATGACTCTTTCATTGAGGTCTGATTCCTGAGGGATTTCTTCCCATCTGACCATTGCTTATACATTTTGAAATGCCCAAGGGCTAGCTTACTTTTAACTAATTAAAATAATCATTTCCATTTTACAATAACATTAATTAATTTATTGTGCAAACTTAGATATATTTTTATTTTTAAATCTTTACTGAAAATTTAGTTTTAGAATACTTTTTTTCTTCTTAATAAAGTTTTCATTTAATAATTTTTCATCTGTGCAATTTTATATATTAGAGTTTAGATGATTTTTAATTTTCAATTTTTACTTCTTAAAAAAAAAAAGTTTTTATTTGCGAACTTTTATTTTTCATGTTTAATAAAAAAAAAATAATGTAACGGCGTATGTGACCATTACAATATATTGGGAATCATGTATCTTTTTCATAGGTGTGTGGTCATGTGTATCAGTTGCTTGAGATAGAATGGCAGATGAATAGATAGAAAAATCCTGAGTTCAAATCTCTCTATTTACATACTTAGTTTTTTTACATTTGAAAAAAAAAAAAAAACATTTTATCCATCTCAATCTCTCTATTTACATACTTAGTTTTTTTACATTTGAAAAAAAAACAAAAACATTTTATCCATCTCATTGATATAAGGACTCAACCAAACAATGGTAGACTGTTCCAACAATGATTAAATATTACTACTTGGGCATATCACTTTTTTCTGTAACTTGTCTTCTATGGAGAACGCATATAACATCTACTTTATTTCAAATCTGTATTTAAAGTTTTTTAGTATACATTACAGAAACATTTACTTCTAATTTTGTCCTCACTCAATAACATTTTAATATTTATTGTAGATTTTTTTTGATCTTTATCATATTCATTATTTTTTGCATTAATGTTTAAATATTTTTAAAAAATTTTGAAAATTACAAACACACACACACATATATATACTTCATAATAAAAAATACATATACAATAGTATAGTGTCTTATTCCATAATTTAATTCTAATTGTTGTAAATAACATCTATTCATTATATATTTTGACATGCTAGAAATTTCTTGATGCTATTCATATAATAATACCGCACAATAACTACTGAGTGATTCTTATTTTATATAGAAAGAAAATCTGCTACTTAATTATTAAATCCAGTAATGTAAAGCATGTAAATCTTCTCTGGTTTATTACAAAATTGAAATGGAGACAAAAATTATTACAGATTAATAAATATTTTATATGTATTTTTTGTGTAATAGTATACATTCTATATCATACACAGGCCATATCCTCAATAAGATTTACTTTGGCAATGAGTATCTTAAATATTATATATATATATGCTTTGTTTTTCTCAGTGCATTTTTCATTATAGCTCATTCTTATCACTACCATTCATCATCCCAGAATTCAGACCAACGTCTCACACTCTGGATAAATTAGAAATTTTCACTGCTTTTTCAAGCATGTTTTTAAAAATACTTAAACTTAACTTTATATATAGATATTTCAAATTTCTATTTTATCAATCAATACTGAAATATATGATCAAAGATATGTAAAAAAAATAAATGATCCCTCGATGTGTTTTCCTTCTGAACCAGCATTCATCAGTTGGCCCAGATCCCAATCTCTTACATATATATATATATCTTTATCACTTGTTCAGAATATATTATAATGGACACCACACTCCATACCTTAAAATATCGGTCACTTGAAGATGCCATTAGGATATTTATAAGCCTAGAAAATTTACTTGGGATGATCAGACATCTCCTAACGATTGTGAGCTGTTCTCAACCAATATTAAATTTATTGCCACTAGATCAGGGAGAGAAAGAGACATCTAACTTAAACATTGATAGATAGACAGCAGCACACAAACGTCAGTCAAATTGAATTAATAATGACCAAGTTTATTCAAATGAATACAAGAAAGTACTAATTAAAAACAAATAAATATTTCATTTATGGATGTTTTAACATAGTTATTTATTTACTAAAAAGCCTTGACAGTTAATTTGTTTTCCCCTTTTTAATTAATTCTAGAATACTAAAATAATCTTTTAGAAACATTTCTTCCGATATATATGTGAAATAACTTTTTTTCTAAACCCAAAAAATTTTCAATTTATCCAATCGTATGCTTATACATATATGACTACTATTAACTCACATTGTGTGTGACAAGATCGTACCACTGGATAATTAGATGAAAAATAATACGGGCCATAAATGTGAGAAAGGCATGATAAACTATTTCTGAGCTTGCCCATGCATGAATAACAAAGTCGGTAATTCAATCAACTGGCAACCTCGGTTAAAAGAGAATATCAATACATGAGCTTGACTGAAATGTGGTGGACCAGAGTCTAATAAGAATTCACCAATGTGTAGTGATAGTCAAAACAAAAAACCAAGACATAGAGAGCTGTTTCAAAGCTAGCCTTTGCAAGAGTAAATAAACTGCGATTCAAGTAGTAGACAAACTGGCTTACAAGAGATAAAATCAAATCAGTCTTGTAGACACCTAGCTAAAACAGGAGCCATAAAAGAAAAACCCTATAAATCACGGCAATAATAATAATCTTTCTATGGATTTATTTTATGTCCACATACACAAGCAGATAAATAATTTTGTTTCTAAATATAATAGCATATTGTACATAAGCATCGAAATATCTTAGCAAATCTAAGTTCCCATACACATATATAAAATAAACTGATTATACAGTTCTTAAACACTATTTTTTAAAAAGGTTAATTTTTACTGTTATTTAAAAATAATTTTGAGCTCTGATTCTAAACTTAAGACTTACTTTTATTAGCTAAAAAGAAATACATTCAGACATTTAATACTATATTTGAGAAGAGGGAGTAGAAAAAAATCAGATAATCCTACCGTGATAATAAACTTATTCTAAAATTAAGATCTTCATTAATAACTGTCAAAGTCTTAAAAAATGAAATTTTTTTCAATCGTTAAATTTTGAAACGTAATAAATAGACTAATTTAATCCATATTCAAAAAAGAAACTAAAACTTTCATAAATGACTTAATAAATCACCATAAAACAGCATATACATAAAATGAAGCAAAAATACATTGTTAATCTAATATTATTGTAAAAATGCCCACATATGTAATGAAAACAAATCTAATCACACCTGGCTTACTGAATATATAATAAAGTCCATCAGTATATCACATTTAATGAATTCTCAGACATCAATGTGATATACTGATGGACTTTAATGGCAATATAAACTTTATTATATATTCTGTAAGCCAGGTGTGATTAGATTTGTTTTCATTACATATATGTGCATTTTTACAATAATATTAGATTAACAATGTATTTTTTTCTTCATTTTATTATCTTGATTAGCTTCAGATTTGAAAAAAATAAAACAAAACAAAATACAATAACTTTAAGGGAAAAACTGAAGTGAAATAAATGCTATAATAATTTGTAAAAGCTGTGCTAGCTAGAGTATTACCCTGGATTTAGAACAACTATTAGCCTCTCAGACAAAAATATAAATGTACTAAATAAATGCATCTCACTATTTTTATCTATCTGTAAAAGTAAGAGTTGGTTGTTAATTGAAAAGAGATTGTTTAACTTTCTTATGGAACCTTAACGAAATGAAGCAGGGAAAATTCCTAATGACCACTTCATATGTTATTCTTGTTGCAGCTATTATTACTATATTACTATTCATAGAGAGTAAAAACGAGGATGGATTACTCATTATCATGCATCATTCAGCATAGTGAATTTATTGGCTTTTTATCTCTGAATGATGATCAAGAAACATAATTGTTTTTCTTCTCAGTTGCACAATTTTTCTTAACTAAAATATTAATTGAGTTAGAATGAATAAATTTTTTTTAAAAATAGGGATTTACAATCATAACAGATGAAACTATATTATGGTCCTTGTTCCTAGGGGGCTGCAAAGTTGCTCGCCAAGACAATGGTTGGTGGCAAAAAATGGAGAGTGTTAAAAATTTCCTGATTATTGTATCTAGGCTGCATTTTCAAATGAAGGAAGATTGCACTTGGTGAAGTTAGAAGAAAAAATGGAGGAACAATTAATTTAAAAAGTGGAAATGTACTTCAATTTAAAACAAACACTGGAAGCACAAGTGGAATCCCATTCCATTATAAATAAGAAGTGGAAAAACATCTTTGTGAGATTGATGGTGTATTAGACATGTGATAATATTAGTCATTCAACTTTATGGATGTACAAAATTCTTTTGATCAGTTAAACAACTTTTTAAAATTATTATGAGAGACTTTAAAGCTAGAATCAGTAAATGATGTAAAAATAAAACTGCTGCGGGTAAATTTGGCTATGGTGATAAAAGTGAGAGAGGAAACAGACTTAAGCACAGAAAAAGAAACAAATGAAAATAGATATAAAAGCATCTGAGTAAAGATACAGCAAAATTGATATTTTGACTAACAGAAAATATGCATTTCAAGATTGTAATGTTTTTAATAAATTCAGCACAGAAAATTGATTAGTGAAATGTGTAAGATGGTGTTAATGCTAAACTAGATAGGAAAAAATTATTAAAAAAAAACAGTATTCAAAATAGATATTGTTAACATTCAAAAACATTCCAATGAATTTAAATCAGAGCTTGCAAATCATATTAAAAAAATAACAGATTTGAAGATGGGTCAGATTTGAAAAAATGAATAGGAAGATAACATATATCGTTAAAAACTGAAACAAAAAAGTTGTTACAAAAATGTTGCAATTAATCAGTAAAATTTCTACTGAGACAAAACAATTTATAAAGAAAATAAGAAACTGATCTGAGGTTGAGGATATTCTCAAAGCTTGTTAAGAGCTTATTTTGACATCTCACTTGATTTTTTTTATTATTTTATTTTTTGCTATTAAGGCTTTGGACATTTCAGATTGCTAAAGCTCTTAATATATGATATATCTGAACTTAGTTCCATCCCATATGGCTATTTGAGTTAGATAGCTGGATTGGAAGACATATGGATGTCTGACAATTTCAGATTTTCTTCTCAATAGTTATACATTAGATAAAGTGATGGGCTTGTCCTAGTATTTTTAATCTAATGATTGAATATCCTGGCACCTCACTGATGATTCCAGAAGCAGAAAATGGTCTGGGGTTGAGAATATTCTCAAAGCTTGTTAAGAGCTAATTTTGCAAGCTCTCCCTCTCTCTCTCTCTTTCTCTCTCTCTCTCTCTCTCTATATATATATATATATATATATATATATATATATAAAAGAAGGAATATATATTAAAAAAAAATCCAGTAAAAATAATTGAATATGTAGAGTTTTGCGAAATGATGCAAAAAATTTTAAGTACAGTATAAAAAACTCTAATTGAGAATTAGCAAGAAAAGCTGTAGAAAAAAATAAAAGTCTCAAATTATAATACAACATCTTGATATTGACATGGAACTTATTTTTAACAAGATTAACAAAAGATGGAACTTACTGAAGAGAGAGATGACATTATAAAATGTAAGGAAGGGTTAAATAAAGAATTATATAATAATAAACTCAAAAAAGTATCCCCCACAATTACTACATCTTCTGAATTACTCAGAATTTTAAATGATGAAGTAAGAAATTCAATTAAATCTATAAAGAAGGGACAAACTCCAGATAATATCTCAAAAGAAGCAGGTGTAAAAATAGGAAAATCGTTGGCAAAGTTATATACCAAATATCAAAAAGATAAAGTTGTTCCAGATGATTGAAAGAATGCACTGCTAATATTGATATCTAAAAAAGGTGATAAAGAAGATAGAAATTACATGCCTAACAATCATTTACCAGTTTTATATAAATTTTTTAACAATATAATTGCAAATTATCTTCAGTGAACTTTATATTTTCAAAAATCAAAGCATTAAGCTGGGATTTAAAATTAACTTTATTGTAATGAATCACATCTAAGAATTCAGAGAAGTTATAAAAAGAACCATTGAAAATAAGTTATCATTATGGATTGGATTTGTGGACTATAAAAAGATATTTGATTGTATAAGCATTTTTTTAGTCACTAAAGCATCGGATCATCAAAATATAGAACCCGAAAACTATTACCAAAATGCAATAGCAATGCTTAGATTACATGGGGATACTAAGATTAAAACTGAGAAGGGAGCATGACAGAATGATTCCATATATAGAAACATTTCATAGATGGTTTACAAGAAGCATTTTGTGGATTAAAATAAAAGCTAAGGGAGTAAAAACAAATGGAGATTATCTAGATTTTGTAGTTAATGTGATTGTTTTTGCAAACAATACTTCAGAGCTTCAAGAAATGTTGTAAGGGTTACCACTTAAAAATAAAAAAAGGACTAAAGACAAATGTTAAAAATATCTAAGTGCAGTACTCTCAGATCCAAGGCTCCTCACTGACAAAGGCCACAAGCCAGAAACTAGTCTGGGGATATTGGATGAGTAGGCACTAGATGAGGATTTTATGCACAAGCCTTCTGGCATCCATTAATTACTCTGGTTGGCACAGGGTGGCACTACTGTATGGAGAGTTTTGCCTTTTAACTATGACAATTAATAGCAAAAACATGAATTATCCAACAGATGTGCAGTCACGGGACCATGCCAGAGATGGTGAAGGATGGCACTAAGAAATCATAATGACTTTATTTTTAACAGCATTTGTGTGTTTGATAAACAAGAACAATCTTATTTAATTTCAATAATCAACCATAAAGGTATATAGACTTTCACATGATAAAAATATCCATCCTTGCTCTTGGAAAATCATTAGAAACTGTTTCAGATCTTCTATACCATTGAAGAAAAAGGATGAATGATAGCTAATAACTTTGTGAAAAGGAACTTATTGTCCATTTATCTATTATATATTATTTGCAAATTCCTTTAATACGAACATCTACTAACTTTAAAGAGAAAGGAATGATTATATAATATTTTTCAAGCCCCGTACAAGTTGAGCACAAAAATAAACATGAACCATTGTAAAAAGAACTCCGCATAAATTCCAAATTATAAAGGGTAAGTTATAAATTAGCAGTCAACTGTAAATGTGTTGTGAAAAGTATATCAACCTAAAGGAGAACACTTTTCCAAGCATAATATAGTTAAAATCCTGCAAGTTATCAACAACTGAATGGGTATACGTAGAAGAAAAGTTTTCAAATCAAAAGAATTATCCGTTGATAAAGTTAAAACTATTTATGAAACTCCCATATAAAATTTTGAAGAATTCTTTAAAGTGAAACATCTCTGCAGTAATTTATTGAACCTGAATTGACAAAGAAACTTTAAAGTACGGAAATTATTTTATTAAGTAACTCATTTTATTATTAATATTTCATGAAATTCGTTTTATCGAGAACTTAATAGAATATAGTGACGTCTACTGAGTAAAAATAAAATCAATAATTGACAGTGAAGTTTTATGTATTAAGTTTTAAGTAAAGTTTAAGTATATATTTTTAAAATTTTAGAATATTTGCAAAAATAATCATAATTTTTTTTTTTTTATAAAGGCTGTAAAATTTATCATTATTTTCTTTTAGTGCAGAAAACTAGACAATTAGTATTAAATTGCAGAAAACGATGATTAAATTTCTATGGTTCAATTTATTATAAATATCAAATTCCTTTGTATGCGTTTTTTTAAACTGATAAAAATAATTCATTTTATGTTTATATTAATTATTATAACCTTCAAAGATATATACGTAAATTATTATATGATCGATATCATTTACATTATGACAATATTTTAAAATATTAATATTTATCTATTATTATGATATATATATATATTTTCATTTAACTTAATTATTATATCTTTCGAAGATATATAGACGAATTATTATAGAATCATATCGTAAACAATAGCATAAATGGTTTTGAAATATCGATAAATTGCTACAACTTCTAAAATTTTTGGAAAACAAATATTTTATAAAATTTATATATAAGTAGAGCATTATCCGTGATCTTTTTTTCCTGCTAAATATAACTGTCATTATATTGATACCAGGAATCAAAAGGCAAGTTCGAAACATTGAGTGTATCAAAAGTTTATTTGCCTATAAAAAATATTTAGTGATATTTATTGGACTGTTAAAACAAAACTGATGGTATATTTAAAGCAGAAACTCATTTAAAAAGAATGTTTAGAAGACGTCTAAGTTAATTTACAATGCCCAATTAAAAAAACAACAACATTGATTGAAAATGTCTGAAGGTTTGTAATGATGGTATATTATAAGATGTGATATGTTGGACTATTTCCATCATTTATGAGTGAATGTTGAATGTACAGAAAATTTTAAACTTTATTTAAACTTTCCAAATACAAACAACTTGTTAGTAATAACACACAAATAGACAATACAGGTTAGTAATTACACAACGTTTCGAGTAGTATTATTCTCCACTCTTTTTCAGGTGTTACTGGCCTATATGAACAGTGACAATATTCACTTAGAAATTGAACTCGCACCTTTAGATTCTTGAATATTGAATTTAAGGCAAACGTTCTACCAACTGCAAACGTTCTACCAACTGAGCTTTTGACAAAATAGCTCAGTTGGTAGAGCGTTTGCCTTAAATTCAATATTCAAGAATCTAAAGGTGCAACTTCAATTTCTAAGCGAATATTGTCACTGCATATAGGCCAGTAACACCTGAAGAAGAGTGGAGAATAATACTACTCGAAACGTTGTGTAATTACTAACCTGTATTGTCTTTTTGTGCGTTATTACTAACAAGTTATTTGTATTTGGAAAGTGTAAATAAAGTTTAAAACTTTCTATACATTCAACATTCACTCATAAATGATGGAAATAGTCCAACATATCACTTCTTATTGAGTGAAAATGTTTTGCAACAAATTAAAATGAAAATTGAATGTACAAATCATATAAAAATATTTGATGAATTTACTACTGTTGCAATTATATTTTGTGATATATTTATCAATTTAATTTTTAAAAATGAAGTCTCTTATCAGTGTTTTAAATTTAGATCAAATTAGAAACAGCATGGAAAGTCATTAAGAAATTTATAGTTACAATGTGGAATTTAGGCTGACTTATTTAATGACGTTTGAAAAGCTTTGAATCTTAGATTATCACCAAAAATGGAAAGAAGTTTAATCCATTATGTTTCTTTTACATATATTTAAATAAATCAACGATATAATATAAAATATCTTTATATAACAGCAATAATATATATAAGAATAATCATATTCAAAAAAAGCTCTTTCCAGCAAATATTAATTTTTATCCTTTTCAATGTGCTTTAACTAATTTACAATTACGATCTACATTGCATACATAATGACATCTATCTTTTTTTAATTAGATTAAATGATAATGTGATAATTATTTGTATTTTTTGTATACTTAGAAACATTTTAGAACAAATCAGATTCAAGACTCCATGAATAATTGAATAATTATTGGGTATTAGTTTGAGTACTAAAATTAATATAGCTGGGTCATAATCCATAAACCTTGAGCTCCAATGACATGCTATATTAATGCATTTACCCATACAGACTCTATAATCAACAGACAATCAATAAGAAACAATAGGGTGAAATTCTCAAAGTATATTTGAATTCGTATATATTTTAGCATTGTTAGCTGAGAGGTCAGTGCAGTTATCTTGCAAGCAAGCAGTTAGTTGCAGATGGTTGTTGTGGGTTTGCCTCCTAGCCGATGCTATGACATATGGGGAAAAAATGAAATAGATTGTAAAAATAAGTATTCAGAAAGTATCATGCTGAAAAACAAATTCAGTAATCTGATATTGATATAATGAAGATAAAATGATTTTACTTTATAGTTTTTTATTTAAAAAGGTATTTAGTTATTGACTGTTTTTGAACTTTGAAATATTTGCTAAAATTCTAAGAATTGTGAAGTCTAAAAATAAACAAAATAATTTTTGAGTGTCAGTTGCCAGAAAGAAGATTTAACAGATGAATTAATAACCTATGAATATATTTACATTTTTATAAATATTATAAATTTACACACACAAAAAAGTCAGACTTATATTTTGGTACTCAAATGATATAAATAGAAGCTATCAATTTTTTAATTAGTGATTGATATCCACTGCATGTAGCTGAAATAATAATGAAGAGGTTTATGAAAAATCCTTAAATAACACAAATAAACAGACAATGCAGTTGCTCAGCTAATTTCTTCCAGCAATACTTAACAATAATACTGGGAAAGGAATGTTTATACTGCAAATTAATTCAACTCAAAAGCCAAGGACAATTCAAAGTTAATCTGTTTATTTGTCTTTTAAATGTGATAACTTTTTATATTTGTAGAATAGCATGATTAATATTAGAGATGAGAGAAATTAAGCTGACTACACTAATGTGTTCCATAAAATATAAAAATAGAATGTTTTAAAATTAGTTGTAATTATTAAATTGCTGAATTCAGCAAAACATCATAGTAAAACTTTTTTTTTACTTAAAAATAAATAAAAAATAGAAAGTTATGATTTGTTTTTTTGTTGCAACTAATACAAAAAATGTGCAGTTAATTCAAATATTTTTATTGGAGATTTAGTTAAACAAACAAATAATATAATGTCATGGTAAAGTAATATGAATTCTCATAGTCATAAGACTGTTAAGATAATTACTATCAAATGAATAATTTAGATAAGAAATAATATTTTTATTTTAACTACAAAACTTTATTATTCGATGTGTATGTATGTATAAATTAAATTCTCAGCCAATGATAAGTGGGGAGCGGTATGATCAAGGAATGTCAGTTGATTATTGGTTGGTAGTTTCCAGTGTTTCTATCATCTTAACATTATTTATAAGTCAAATAATAAAATATAAATGGAGTTTGTACTTTGTTTTGCAGACAAGATATATTTTAATAGCAATTAAACTAACAAGAGCCTTCAGTTTAATAAAGTTTTAACATGAACCACACATTATATAAAATCAACCATTTATGATATAAGCATCAGCCACATTGAATCCTGAAGACTGTAGAATATATAATGTTAAGGCAAAATAATATTGTTAAATGAATGTATAAAAATGTACACATCAAATTCAAAATTTGTGGTAAATAATACAATGCACATTATTTTTATTATTATTATCAATGAGAAAGTAAAAGACAATCCGTTAATATTTGTAAGTTTTATAAAGAAAGTAACATCTCAACTTATTAAAAATGTATGTTTAGTGCACCTGACTTGATAAAATAAAGTAAAATTAAATTGATTTAATTACTAATTATATTTGCAACAGAATTTATTTCATTTTTGCAAAAGTCATTGACTGATATTTGATGATAGTTAAGATGTTTACAAATGACAAAAGTGTTAGATGTAATATTAGTGAAAACATCCTTATTTGAGTAATAATGTATGCAAGATTGTTTATTTCTGCATTTTTAAGTATCTTTATTACCTGATATTGAAATTATAATATATATATATATAATGATAGTAAGGTTTATAAAAAATAAAATTGATTATAATTTCTACTTATCCATAATATATGTATTCTTATTAACTATAAAAATGGTGACAGATCATAATTATGTGTGAATATATAATATAAATAAGATTCAAGTCTATTCTGATTTGTAATTAATGATATTGAAACTTGATATAGCTGATAAAGAGATTCCTTGAAACAGACTCTGCTATCCTTGTATTAATAGTCTATAACTCATCATCATCAACCATTATCAATCCACTGCAGGATGAAGGTCTGTCCAAGTTCAATCCATCTTCTCGGATCTTTACTTTCTCTTTTCCACACCATCCCTGCACACTTTCTTATTTCATCCATCTATCTCATATGTGGTTTTTTTCTAGGTCTTTTATAATCTCTTACAATCCAGTTTAAGATTTTAATTGTCCATCTATTATCATCTCTTCTAGCAATATGTCCAACCCAATTCCACTTCAGTCTTTTAATTTTTTCAATGAGGTCGGCAACACCTGTTTGTTCTCTTACCTATATATTGCATTTTCAATCTCTTTTTGTTATTCTCAACATGCATCTCTCCATACTTCTTTGAGTAGTCTGAAGTCTCTCTATTGCTCTTCTATTAAGTGTCCAAATCTCAGATCCATAAGTAAGAACTGGTAAAACACATTTATTAAAAACCTTTTTTTTCAAATACATAGGCATATTTTCTTTTAGTATCAAATTATTTCTACCAAAAGCTCTCCAACCAAGTTTAATTCTATGATTAATTTCATCCATTATGTTTCCATCTGTATTAATAATCTGACCAATGTATTTATAGCTGTTAACTTCTTCTAACTCATCATAATCAATCTTTATTTTTATATTTTGAGAAAATTCATTAAACATTACTTTAGACTTTTTAACATTTATTTTCAGTCCTACTCTCATCTGATAACTGCTGCAACACTTCCTGGAGCTCTAAAGCATTATTTGGAAAAACCACTATATCATCTGCAAAATCTAAATGACTTAAATAATCTCCATTTACTTTCACTTCTTTAGCTTCCTGTTTTAATCCACAAAATACTTTTTGCAGCACTGCTGTAAAAAGTTTTGGAGATACGGAGTCACCCTGTCTTACACCCTTCTCAGTGTTGACTTTTCCAGTATCATTATGTATTCTAATTGTTGCTGTTGCATTTTTATAAATATTCTTTAAAATATGATAATATCCTAGATGATCCAGTGCTTTAAACACTGAAGAAATGTTTATAGAATCAAATGCCTTTTCATAACCTACAAATCCAAAGCATAATGGAAACTCTTATTCCTTTGTTTTTTTCTACAACTTCTCTCAATACCTGGATATGATCTACTCTACTAAAATAACTTTTTAAATCCAGTTTATTCTCTTGATTGATGAAAATCCAATGTTCTCTCTAGACAAGTTGTAATTATCTTGATAAAAATTTTGTATAAAATTGATAAAAGGCTGATATGTCTGTAATTTCTAATATATTATTTATCACCTTTTTTAAATATTAATATTAATACTGCATTCTTCCAATCATCTGGTACATCTTTATCATTTAGACATTTGGTATATAACTTTGCTAAAAAAATTTCTATTTCTTCACCCGCTTCTTTTAATATATCAATTATAATTGCCTGGAGCCTTTCCTTTCTTTATAAATTTAATTGCATGTCTCACTTCTTCATTTAAAATTCTGGACAATTCAGAAGAAATAATAGATATAGGAGATAATTTTTCTTTATTACTATATAATTCTTGATAAAAATATTTTACCCATTTCATAATGTCATCTCTCTTTTAAGTAATAATTTCATCTTTTTTTCTTATTACAGATATAAATTTCCTACCAATACCAAAATGTTGTTTACACTCTTGAGACTTTTATTTTCTTCTACAGCTTTCCTTGCTAGTTCACAGTTATACTTTCTTATAGCATTTTCAACTCTTTTCTGCACCATTTTACAAAACTCGAGATATTCAATCCATTTTAATGCATAATTTTTGTATATCTTCATATTCCTTCTTTTCTACATAAATTCTCTAGTCTTAGTAGAAATTTTATTAGTCAATTGCTGCTTTTTTCTACCAGCTATCTTTATTGCAGTTTTTAAAAGTGTAACAGTTATTTTCTTATTAATTTTATTCAAATCTGAATCATGTTCAAAATCTACTAATACTTGAAACCGATTTGCAAGTTCTAATTTAAATTCATTAGAATGTTTCTGAAGGTTAGGAATATCAACTGTAAATATTGTTTTTCTTAATAAATTTTGTCTCTCTAGTTTTGCATTAACATGTATCTTACATCTTACTAATCAATTTTATCATTTACTGTGTTAAATTTATTAAGAGCATTACAATCGTGAAGTGAAGGAGGATTGCAAGAATTAGAAGAAGAACTGTCTTATATTAAATGGGACATTATTGGACTTTGTTAAATTAGAAGAAAAGGTTAAGAGACAATTAATTTAAAAAGTGGACATGTACTCTACTATAAAGGCATAAATACTGGAAATAGTAGAATTCATTATAAGTAAAAAGTGGAAGATCAACCTTGTAGAGATTGATGGTGTATTGGACAGAGTAGCATAATTAATTATACAACTTAACAGCAGATACCAAATGGTGATAATTCAGGTTTATGCCCCAACAAGTTCTCATAGTGATGTAGTAGTAGAAGATTTTTATAAGGATGTACAAAAGGCTTTTGATCAGAGTAAACAACATTTTAAAATTGATATGAGAGGCTTTACTGCTAGAATTGGTAAACAAATAAAAGATGAAAGTGTTGTAGGTAATTTTGGTTATGGTAATGGAAATAAGAGAGAACATAGGCTTGTGGAGTTTGCAGAAAAAGAAAAACTTTATATTATGAATTCTTTTTTTGAGAAAAATATTAAAAGGAAATGGATATGAAAGCATTCAAATGAAGATACAGGTGAATTGGAATATATTTTTTGACTATAACTCATTTAACTTTTTATATTTTAATGATACAATGATTCAGTGATGGATACTTAAATGTTATTTTTTATAATATTATAAGGTATAACTCTGTAATATATTAATTACATAATTAAGCAAAATATATTATTTATAAAATAAAATTGTTTTTAAGTACATTTTAGCAAATAAAGAGTATTAAAATTATCTAAAGATTACATATTCTCATCATAGAAACGAAAGTTAAACTTTTTATACAAGAGAAAAGGATATATCAGGTTCAGTTCAAATTTATAAATGGGTGAGATTGCATTAAACAGTATGGGATCTTCATTGAGTTAACAAAGAATTTATATGATTCATGCTTCTTGAGATAAAACTAACTTCTATTTAAAAATATTTTTTAAAAAAGCATACAAATTTTAAGAATAATTGATAAATGGCATCAGAACTGAGGTAATTTAGACATTACTCTACACCTATTCTGGTCACTGATAAACTTCAATTGAAAGTGTCTTCTAGGAGTTTGAAATGAAATTTTATTTTTACTATATTAAAGCCTGGCTAAAGAAGCCATAACATTTTTGACTTTATTATATTTGAAAAAATAATATTCATTAAATACATTTGACACTTAAAAAATTATTAATTTTTTAAAAAGAACAATTTTTAAGAGAACACAACTTCTCAGATGCTTGCAAATTATTTCATTTTAATAATTGCAAGATGATAGATTTTCAGATTTTGTTTTATGTTTTCTAATTCATAGCCTCTCTAGATTGCTCCATTAACATTCCTTGTTATTCTTCTTAAATTCAAATTTTACAATCTTTTTGGGGTAGAATTTAATGATACAGATTTGTCATCTTTTCTAGCAACAGGTTCATCCAAATTTCACTTCATTTCATAATTATTTCAGTAATTTCACCCTTGGTTTTTTCATTCCCATATTTCACTTTCAATTCCTTGTTGTTGATTGTAACATATATGTGTATGATCTTAAAATTTACTTTAATTTAATCATCTGTCTCTATAGCTATGTCTATCTTAACTTTAACTAAGAAATGATAGAAATATCCCTATAAAATTTTTTTCGACCGCTTAGCATATTTATTTTTAATATCAAGTTATTTCAATCAAAACACTATCTATTTAAGCTTAATTCTGCATTTAATTTTATTCTTCATAAGACCATACCAGATTACATTTTGCATGTACATTTTATTTTATTTATGGTATAACTGATTTCTATAAAAATTGCAGATAGCTATTCTTTTATTCAATTAATTACAATAAGATTTTTCATTTTCTTTTTTTTTAAGCTTATTTCAGTCGCTTACTGTAATAATCATCCACTTTTACTATTGATCAAAATAAAGTAGTACATCAGTTAAAATTCTTCTAGAAATTATTTAAATCTTTTAAAATGTTATATATATTTACAATATATAATTATTATCAAATTACATTTATATAATAATTAGCTTTTCAAATTTGAATACATAATTCAGAGTAGTAATAAAGTTTCCATTCAGTTTAATACTGAATTTGATTATGTTATGCAAATTATTTAATATAATTTAGTGAGATTCACAAATTAAAAAAGAAATGTTTTCAGATTGCAAAGTGAAGGTCTCTTTAATTTTAATCCAGATTCTCTAATCCATAATTTTTTTTCTTCACATTATACCAGAAAATTAGCTCATTTCATCCATCTATCTCATATACGGGCCGTGTCTAGATTTTTTTATAAACTCTTGGGATGCAGTTTAAAACTTCTACCGTTCATAGATTATCATCTCTTTTAACAATAAGTCCAATCTAGTTCCGATACTTCTTTTAATGATGTCAATGATATCTGTTTATTCTGTTATCCAGATATTTTGTTTTTGATGTCTCACTTGATAGTCTCAATATATATCTGCAGTATATATTACTCTTTTATTATAAGCCCAAGTCTGAGATCCATATGTAAGATTAGTAAAATGCAAATATTGAAAATCTTTTTTTTTAAACACACAACTATATTCCCTTGTTAATATTTAGTTATTTTTACTAAAATACTCCATCCACATTTAATTCTAGAATCAATTTCATCCATTATGCTTCTATCAGTATTAACAATCTCAAGATATTTGTAGCTATAAACTTTTTTTAATTTCTGATTAATAATTTTTTTCAATGAAAATTCATTGAAGACATTTTAGCATTTATTTTTAGTTATACTTTCATAAAACTTTTATAGGTTACTCTTTGAATTTTTTTGAAACAATGAAGCATTATTTAAAAAACAACAACAACCACATCATTTGTAAAATCTACATAATTTAAATTAAATCCAAGTATTCTTATTCTTTTAACTTTCTGTTTTAATCCACAAACACTTCTTGTAAAAACTGCTATAAAAGATCTATTGAGGTATGTAATCACCTTGTTGGAAACTCATAATGGCAAATCACATTTATTGATATTTTCTATAACTTTCTCAGAAATCAAATGTGCTAAAACGTTTTAAAAATAACTTTGTTTTATTGATTGGTTTGATTCCAAAGTTTATTGCCAACCAATGTGTTTAACTTTATAATGATTGTATACAAAATTGATAAAAGACTAATAGGTCTGTATTTGTAATTATTATCTTTTTATAAATATCAGGTATATAACTTTGTCAACAATTTTTTCACCTGATAATTCCATCATTTCCTGGCGTTTTTTCTTTTGTAACTCTTTACAAAACTTTTTCTATACATTTCATAAGGTGAGTTATCTCTCATTTCACTAATGGCTCCATATTTTCTTTTTATTGGTGATATAATTTTTCTTTTAACACCAAAAATTGTTTAATAGTTTTGAGACTCGTTATTAAGTATTCTTTGTATTAATTTACAACATTTCAGATATACCATTCTTTTTGCCTGGCATGGATTAGAAAATTAGTAGAGTTATGGGATAAGAAGTTCAACATTCATGGTTTGTGTCCCAACTATATTATTTCTGGTGTTTGAACTTGTTATGGACTTTCAAGCTATAAATCATTTGATTAATTTTAACTGAATTCTTTTTAATGGATTGCAAATATTTTTATATTCTTTTGTTTCTTCATACATTTTCTTATCTCAGATAAATATTTACTAATAAATGACTGTTTTTTTGCATTGATTAACTTTTTACAGTTCTTACTAGAGTATCAATGATCTTTTTAATTTCAATCACATTTGAATCATGACTAAGTGATGATCACATCTTTATCTAATCTAAAAGTTATCTTATTTCACTTTTTAAATTTAACTTATAAGTTTTTTAAATATTTAAATAATATTTGAAGAGATGAATCTGATATGTTTATCAAATTTTTAAATTTCTAATCCACTTGATGAAGGTATGAATAGTGGGGTATGAGTAGTCTGAATTACACAGATTCACATTTGTTTTGGAGTGTGATATGTACCAACATGTTTGATTGCTTTCTATATTTTGAAATTATAATAATTAATAAAAAACAGTAATAAAATATAATTTATACAGAAAACTATTATTACTTACTCAGATTGTAATCATTATTAATTTAGCTTATGTGGAAGAGAAACAAACACATGATTTACCTTGAATTGTGCGTAACAAAATTAACAGATTGTCTATTAATTATAGAATTTTTAAATTGACTTTTAAGAATTGCCTCTTTAATTTTTTTTCTTTGATGTCTGTTTTTTAGATGATATTTTTGTGTGACCTGAATTGAAGGTAAATTTAAAATTACAAAATTTTCCATGATCGAAGAAAACTAAAGGGCTATTAGATTGATTATTTATAGTATTATTTTATACAGTTATAGAATAAATAGTTTTCATTTAATTTTGGTTAAAGAACATCTGGATTCATCAATGCCCTGCAATTTTGATACAGTGATTGAGCATATGACTTGGGATCAGGATTCCTAGGATAGATTCTGGCTCTCACACTTTTGGCATTCAAACTTCTTACAAACACTCAATCAGTAAAGCCATTAGTCTATTCACCAAGGTATGATTTTTTTGCATCCATATATAATTTATGTTATTTTTTTGTTAGGTATACGATTTTGAAAAACATAAAATGGAACATTTCACCAAATATTTTGTAAAAATTTAGCTTTAATGTATTCAGAAAAGACATGGATATCTATTTTCTTTTATAATTTTTACTTTCAAATAAGATAAAAGACAAACTTTACTTACATTGAATAAAGTTAATGATACATTTTATAACATCAATGAAAATAAAATTTAATAAAAGTATATATAGTTATGCTTGTTCTAAATAATATTTAATGTACATTTATTAAAAAAAAAAATTATATGAGAAGTACAATTTTTATTTTATGTTTTTCCACATGTAAACAAATTTTAATAATTCTAAAAGTCCTGTATCTAAAAGACAAAAAATATTACACATCATAAAAATCATATATAGGAGAATCACGATGTATTTAGAAAAACCTTCAGTAAAAATGCTACAAGTGATTAATATAAGATTGCTTTAGTTTTCTTTGACAATGAAAAACGTTATTTTAAATGCAATTTCATTTCAGAGCATACAAAAATATTATATAAAAAAAGACATCACAGAAAAAGAAAAATTAAAGAATCAATTCCTGTGGATCAATTTAAAGATTTAGTAATAAATAAATAATGTGCTCATATTGATATGCCTAACAGGAAAATCACATGACGTTTTTTTTTCCATCGTCGTTAAGTTCAATTAATAATGATTACAATCTAAGTTATTACTGGTTATTTTTTACTTTTATTATAATTTAAAAATTATTATAATTTATGATTGTTGAGATTATAATTAAATGCTTATTTGGTTGGGGGGGGGTCATGTGAGGCTTGAGCATCAGTAATATCAAGTTGTTCATTGATCCAAAAATCTTTACTTCTTCTAATTTTCACAGAATATTACATTTAATAATTGTGTGTTTTCCATCTCTCACACTTTAAAATAATGCTTATAAAAGCTGCCTAATATATGTAAAATTGAAGCATACTCTTATTTGCTGTTAGTTATGCTTAAAAGTTTTGATTTGGAAATGGTTCTGTGAATTGTCATAATTTATAATTCAGTAAATGCTAGTTATTTAATTATAATAAATAAAAACTACACAAAAATGCATTAAAATCTTTTCATATATTTAAATACTAATGATAATATACATGTATCTGATAGTTTAAAAATTGATATAACTAATATTTTTTCTTTTAATAGCATGCTCATAATAAAAACTAAATATTTTGCAAATTTTACTTTCAATTAACATAATTAATCTATCTTACTATAAATACATTTTGTTTTTTTGAATTATGGCCAATAATATTGAGATAGATGATGAATCTTTTCTAATGCTAAAGTTTTAGGCCTGGTCTTTTTGATTCACATATATTTTTTTTTTTAGGAAGAAACAATTATTTAATATTTAAAAGAGACATGATTTAATTCTATCACATTAGAAATACTTTAGTATTTTAAACAATACATTCATATATACATATATATATATATTGTATCATATATCGAGAAGTGAGGGTACAATATATATATATATATATATGTCTTAAAGTAAATTAATATCTTATATATAAACATATGACCAATCAAATTAATTCAGTATTTCTCATATGAACTTTATACTCTTGCAAGTTAACAAATTAGCTGACTTCTTTCATTATACATGTATTTCAAAACAATCTGTGATCATCAGGTCAACTAGGGCAAGGATAATTAAATTCTCCATCAAAATGAAAGCATCAATTTCAATTTAAATATTGGCATTTGAAACTTGTTTTTAATCAATCTTTAGTTTTTAAATTTGACTAATAAAAAAAATTATTAAATTATTTTTACAGAAATTCAATATATATTTTTAATATTCACTTAAAAAAAACTTAAATTAAACTTATATTTTCCATCAGGAATTGCAGCTCTTTTCTATTTCAAAATTATATTTATTTACTTATCATGTATTTAGTCACATATACAAAGCATATTCAGAATCATGAAATATTGTTTATTTACAGAGATCATGTGGAGATATAATGAAATGGAATGTTTTATTTAGGCATGGTGCCTAAATGACATTCATAATATACATTAAACATGCAAATACATTAAAAAGATACACCTAATATTTATATAAAAGATATATATTTAAAAAGATATTTACATGAGATATAAGTTACATTTATGATTTAATTCAAAGTATTATTATTTGGCTTAATTAGAATTCAGTCACTGCTAACATAATTATTTAAATTAAATGTAACTTTGAGTTCAATAAAATTTACTCTTTGCCTCCATGCTGCATAAATGTCTGTTTTCATCTTCCTTTAATATTGATAAGATAGTGTGTAAACTGTACTCTACTATCGTGTAGACCGTATTACTCTGAACAACTGCCATAACACACACACACACGCACACATATATATATATAGTTTTCTGCATGAATATATATATATATACACATCCATCATTGTCAAGTTAACCTTGACAATCGCAGTTGCAATTTCTTCAAAATGTTGGGTTTAACTCAAAAACTATTTTATTTACATCACATAACCATAAAAACATTAAATATAATATATATATATGTCAATGCACCAAACTCTATATATGCAAAAATATTTGCTTATACTGCTTAATTTTAAACAGAATGAAAATCTGACTAATAGTCTAATTCAGATAGAACCCCAAATCAAATGTAGATATAAACAATCTCTTTCAGTTTGGTTAAACATTAACATTAAGCTGTAGAATTCTGGAAAGTTGCTGTTGTTACTACAATGTAAATTGAGAAATTTCAATTGACAAAATACATACAAATTACTAATGATAGAAGAATGATAATTTAATCGTTTATTGAGTTTTATAGTTAAAAATACTTTACTAGTTAAGATTTTAGTTGTACTATACACCCATGTAAGTGTATAACTTTCGCCCCAATGTTTAAAGAAAAACAAGTATATTTTTATATGTTTAAAAATTTCCTTTTTTAATACTACACCCAGGTCTTTTTTTACGCGGACTTATTTAACATGATTTTGAAGTTACGCGATTCGTGTTTCACTGGAAGTCGATTTCCGATAATGCGCTATTACTTTAAATAATAAATTTCACGCACTTACGTTATATTGAAAGTAATAGCACATTATTGGAATTCGACTTTCATCTTAGTAATTTCAATATTTTCAGTGCTTTATAATAGTAAGATTTTATGCAATAATGAAATTAAAATCATGATTTTCACATTTTATGTTGAAACAGACAGATCGAAGAACCGATCTTCGTTTCATGTGTTTTAAGTACGGTAATTCGAACCACTATCTGCCCGCAGTGAGATGTGTCTATTTTCAGTCATAATAAAAAAATTAGTTATATATTTTAAGTTTTGTAGATCAATATGTAAGATTCCGTATATAAATGTCACAAACCATGAAATAATATTCGTGTGTGCGTGGTTTGTGGATTTATATCAATTTAATTTAAAGTTCATTGCGGGCGTATTTGTTTGAATTTTAGTTTTTTTAAAATTGTACAAAGTCGTTTAAAAATACTGATCAAAAGTCACATTCCTTTGATCAGTGTTTTTAATTAAAATCTAAATTACACAAATGTACAGAGTAATTAAATTGTATTCGAAATTAGATAAGAAATGTAGATTTGTAATTACCGTGTCAATTTAAAAATTGCGTATCAAAGAAAAAGGACAATGGAACGGATAATTAATGTTGTATGGTCAAGCTGGATGGCTGGAAGCTAGAGAAAGTAGGAGGAGCTTAAACACAAAAACCAGGCGGAAAGGTCAATCGAGGCCATTTTAGAGAAAAAACTTATTCTAACTTTTGACGTGGTTGAGAGAAGTAGTCTTAAGACAGCACTGCAGCTGCTAGAGTAATTCCTAGAACTTTGTTAAGAAGCTCACCTGTAAACCGCAATGTTGAGGGGCTAAGTGACAGGAGCTGATCTCTGTCCTGCCAAATTGAATCTTCGTGCCGCTGTCTGATCATGTTGTTGGTGCTTCATAGTTTCCAGCTTCCAATCTCCAAATTGACAATGCCTTGCAAATAACTTTCAAAATGCGCGCCTACGTTCGTCGGAAATATCAATCGGGAAAAGCCAAGCCGGATGAAGAAAGAAGAGTAACTGTGTTACGCGAACTTTTAACTTTCTCCCGAGCTTAATGTGATCAATCAAATAAATTACATGTAAGTTTTTATGTCGTTTATAATGCTATTGTTTAACCTGTCAGTAAATTTTCTTTTCTTTTAATCCTCTGCTCTAGTCTTTAGAAATAAATTATAAAAATTGTAATTAAGAGTAATAGTTATAAAATTTGTAATTAAGAGTAATAATAATTCAAATGAATGCATTTATATTTTTTTTTTGTGTTGCGTATTCCATAAACAAACGATGCCAATAGTAATATTTCCCAACTCTGTGTAAAACTAGTGTACAATAATGATCAAGTTATTTTAAAAGTAAATTTCGTTTCCTGAATTAAATATTCTTCTATATTTCGAGTTGGTAAATGTTAAATCCCTTTATTATTCTATTTTAAGTGGTCATATAATTGCAATCTAAGGTTCAATGCTAAATATATATATATTGGTTTTAAAGTGTTATATTAATGTCATGTATGATATGAGAAATAACTCACTGTATAATTTAATACTATCGCTATCGCCTGTCAACCTGGAGAGCCAAGGGTTTCAGAGTAAATTTAATTAATTATTGTTTTCGCGGTCAGTTTAATTCCGCTATATTTTATTGGGATAAGGACCTCAGCCTGTGGCGTAGAAATAGACGAACAGATTCCCGGTTTTGTATAATTTCTTTTAAAAACCCTCTTCAAGTACTCGTCCTTGATGTCTGTGGCAATGCCTTCCCTTCGCTGAAGTTAGCGTCTCGCCATACTACCATTGGGGAATGAAAGCAGTTTTATTTCCCAGGTAATCTCTTGGATCACCGGGTTCGAAAGGATCCCGGCTGGTTGTCGTGTCCCGGAGCTACTTGGGGGCATTAAGCCTTGTCAAAGTACAAGCCGCCCGGTATTCCGTTAATGCACCGCAAGTGATTACTGTAGGGCTCTTGAATATAGGCAACCACCAGTACATCTATTTTCCACGCTGTATTTATATAAAACCACATCCAACTGTTCGTCTACGTAACGGCTCGAGTCGATTCGAATAAAATAAGTTAATAAAAAAAAACCTGTAGATAAATATCTTTTCAATGCTCAAATACTCTGATTCTCTTAACCACTCGTCAACCATTTAACTACTCAGCTATTGGCATGAGTTTGTTCACTAGACAAAATGATCGCTAAAGACTAGTAGCCAATTATAATAGAATATTTATGGAAGTCTTACCGTACTTTTGAATAATATTTGATAATGCTTTCTATTTATTATTAAACAATTTATTTAATCTAATTTTGTGTCTTCCACCTCATTACTCTCGAAGTCTATTTAGTCACCTACTGTCTGTATTGGCAACTTAAATATATACATTACATTAATGACCGTACCAATATCCAGAGTATAATAGATCTATATATAATTAACTGTAAGTAATTTAGTCTGTGTTCTGAGTTGAGCTAGAAAAGGGATAACCCCGTGCTGTTATAAAGTCATCATCGGTTGGTCATACCGGGGTTTGGGTTTGAATTTAGTTGGCATTTTGGAATTTATTCTTAAACGTGGACTGGGTTTGAACTCGGGTACTGTGTATGAGTAAGCGTGGTGGATTTATACTGGTACAATGTATACACATATTAAATTTTACAAGATTATAATGTAAATTTGTTCAAACATTGTGCGTGTTAATTTTGCATTTTAAATCACACTCTGTTTTTGCTTTTTAAAAAAGAACATAATCAATTATTATTTTCTTATTAATGACACTAATCATTAACATGCTCTTAAATTCCAATGAGAGCTAAATGGTTGTATGTCTGGATATCGCGAGCTTCATAAACAATTAATAAAATCGTCTCAAAGATTAATTACTAATTATGTTGTCACCAGAAAATCAACACAACATGAGAGTGAAGTTGGTGCTAGTTGTATTTCCTCTTGAGAAAAATCTGATTTTTTTATCAGTTTGCAAACGAACTTGTTTATCGATAATAAGTAAAACGTGTATAAAAAATGTAAATTACTGTACAGTAAATTATGTATAAAAATATATTATTTTGAATAAAATTAAATATTATAGTTAAAAAAAGTTTGTCTTTTTTCAAATTTGAAATTTTTTATTAGTCATATTTTATTTCCTTATTTTTTTTTTTGCGTGAATTTTAAAGTAATTTACGTTGGTGCTTTGCTTTTATGCGAATTTTGAAAAATCACAGACCACATCCCCCCCTTTTCAATGTAAGTTACGTCTATTTTTGCACGATTTCATTTGCGCATGTTTTCTGAGGAACCTATCTATCATGTAAAATGAGACCCAGATGTATTATTAAGTATTAATTTCTTGATAAGTATGTAATATTTACATATAGATTTTGTTTGAATATACAATATCAGACAGGAAATGGCCTTTATTAATTTAATTATTGTTTTAGTTTACTTTTAATTGAAATGTTAATTTTATAAAATATTTATAAGATTGTTTTTGATTTTATAACATACAAATGTAACAAAATTTATTCAAAACAAAAAGATTAGATGAATATTTTTTCTTTGTTAAATAAACTTTTTAAAATTGATTGGCTGACATAAAAAATTTTTATGATGATAACTTTCTTTTTATTTTTATTCGTGAAATTGATATTTTATTTTTTAAATTGTTTAAATGAAATTTAATTAAAATGTAATAATTTGATGATGAATATATTTTATTTCATTAAAAAAGACACCTGAAAAATATTAAAAAAAAGAATAAAATCAGCAATGATATAATGTAAATATACAACAGGTAAATTTTTAAAAAAAAAATAAATATATTTAAATAAAAGCTATATGTAAACATCATTATATTTAGTAAAAAATAAATATTTACTAATTTTAGAAAAAAGGTAAATGAGTAACCAAATACAAATAAAAATTTTTTTTGTCAAGATTGTAATAAATATAAGTCTATGTGCAAGCTCAGAAATATGTTTTGTTAAAAGTAAAAAAATTATATCTCCTTTCTTGATTATTGATTGCTGCTTCTATCTAGGCATAATCATAATCCTAATCATAACCAGGTAAAATGGTTTTCAATTATGAAAATTGCTAAAAAATTATATTTCCATTAAAAATTTTCAACAATAGTAATCTACATAGTTTCTCATCATTGAAATTATACATTGCAGATTGCAACACAAGTAGAAGACTTTCATGATTTTAGATTTTCAAAGTAATGAATATTCTATCTCAAATTCTATTTAAAAACATAATCCACACTTCCAGTTTCATTTATATTATGAAGAATAATTTATTCCTATATTTTAAAACCATCTTCTATAATTTTGAATGTTTATTTAACCATAGATAGCATTTCCAATAAAATTTCAAAATAGTTATTGACTAGGACCATTTTACAGACAGCAACATTAGATTTTCATACACACACATGCATATAATATTTTTTTTGTGTACAATTCAAATTATAACCAGAAATTTAAACAACTTAATATTTAAAAATAAATGAATGCTTCTCAATGAAGAAGGCGAAAAGTCCAAAACTAGTTGATTAAAACTTCCATTTACAATTTACTGATTGTTTAAAATTATAATAAATTATCTGGATCACCATTTCTTATGCTTGCTCTTAACTGTTATTAAAACAGGCAAAACTCTCTATATGTATTGCCACTTAGTACAAGCCAGAGTAATCAATGGATGCCAGAAGGCTTGTGCATAAAATTCCCATCTAGTGCCTACTCATCCAATATCCTCAAACTAGTTTCTGACTTGTGGTCTTCACTAGGTGCAGTACTCTCAGATCCATGGTTTATCACTGATGAAGGCCACAAGCCAGAAACTAGTTTGATATTGGATGAGTAAGCACTAGATGGGGATTTTATGCATAAGAATCCCCATCTAGTGCCTACTCATCCAATATCCTCAGTCTAGTTTATGGCTTGTGTCCTTCACTAGTTGCAGTACTCTCAGATCCAAGACTTCTCACTGATGAAGGCCACAAGCCAGAAACTAGTCTGAGGATATTGGATGAGTAGGCACTAGATGGGGATTTAATGCACAAGTCTTCTGGCATACAGTGATTACTCTGGCTTTCACTGA
Source organism: Epiperipatus broadwayi (assembly GCA_028023455.1). Classification (NCBI taxonomy): domain Eukaryota; kingdom Metazoa; phylum Onychophora; class Udeonychophora; order Euonychophora; family Peripatidae; genus Epiperipatus; species Epiperipatus broadwayi. The sequence goes on from JAQFVV010000306.1 coordinate 1,047,352, forward strand.
GCAGCAATTTGTATAGAGATTTTTGCTTGATTTAAATTATCTGGACTACAATAATATGAACAATTATTGCTTCACTGCAGATGTTGAATATAATTTAGAAAAAATCATAGGATGCATTATTCTTCATATCATCACATTCAATTATAAAGTTAGAATTAGCATTATTCTCAGCTTAATTTTTTTGTTTCATAATTCTGATTTACTTCCAAATAATACAAGGACTTTACCAGAGAAGAAATGCTTTGAATAATTTTTGAACTGTTTAGTATGCCAATACTTCGATTGCAGTCTTGCAGTAAATGCTTTCAAGTTATTATTTAAAGATCATATATGTTAGTTTCTATTTTTGTTAATAAATGGTAGAAGTTACCAACAATATATAATGTCTATAATTTAGAGATTAAATGAAAAAAAATCAAAATTTTTTTTAAATGGTAGCACTTGTTTACATTTTGTCAAGCAAAAATAATTGTAGAAGTAGTTTTTACAAATAAACAAACAAATAAATAAATAATATATAACTTATGATGATAAATGCTATGAAATAAACAATTTGAATTACTAGTATTAAATAATATAAATCTACATTTAAAAGCTTAATTACATTAAAAAGTAATAGAAAAACTTTATCCCAAAAAATCAAACCTTTAACAGTCTACAAATAGTCAATAAAAATAGAATCATATATCACGTGATCCCATTTTTATTTTAAGCTTGTAAAATATAAACAAAGAGCTTTGCTGGTTGCTCAACAAGCTTTGTGATAAATGCTTAGCAAGAGAAAGCATTTAAAATATCTCTATCAGAAACCACACCCAAACTACAGACCAATGGTTTCATGCTTTGGCACTCCTCAATGAGGCACTAGGGTAGTTTCAGACACTAGATCTAAAAATACCAACCAAAAGCCAGCATTTATCTAAGAGTTAACCATTGAGTAGAAAATGTGAAATTTTCGGACACTTAATGTCTTCAAACCCAGCTATCTAACTCAAACAACTATATAGGGCTGAGAGATCTTCAGCCAAACCATATATTAGTAGTTTTAGCAATATAACAACACTTAAGACTTAAAGAAAAGACTGTAAATAGTCATTAAAAATAGTCATATATCACATTGACACCATTTCATTTTCAAGTTTGTAAAATGTAAACAAACAGCTTTGCTAGTTGCTCAACAAGCTTTGTGATAAATGCTTAGTAAGAGAAAGCACCACACCCAAATCTCAGACCAATGGTTTTGTGCTTTGTCCCTCCTCAATGAGGTGCTAAGGTAGTTTTAGACATTAGATTTAAGAATACCAACCCAAAGCCAGCCTTTATCTAAGAGAAAACCACTCAGTAGAAAATCTGAAATTTTCAGACACTCAAATGACTTCAAAGCTTTCTATCTAACTCAAATAGCTATAATGGGCTGAGAGTTCTTCAGCTGAACCATATATGAGTAATATTAGCAATATAACATCACTTTAAGACTTAAAGCAATGACTATAAATAGTCAATAAAAAATAAGAGTCAAATATCACATGACCCCATTTCTTTTTTAAGCTTGTAAAATATAAATAGAGAGCTTTGTTAGTTGCTCAACAAGCTTTAACTCTTAGATAAGTGGTTAAGTCTTAGATAATTGCTGGATTTGGATTGGTATTTTTAGATTTAGTGTCTGAAACTACCCTAGTGCCTAGTGCTCACTGAGGAATGCCAAAGCATGAAACCATTGGTCTGGGGTTTGGGTGTGGGTTTTGATAGAGATATTTTAAATGCTTTCTCTTGCTAAGCATTTATCACAAAGCTTGATGAATAATTAGCAAAGCTCTTTATCTATATTTTACAAGCTTAAAAAAGAAATGGGGTCATGTGATATATTACTATTTTTTATTGACTATTACAGTCTTTGCTTTAAATCTTAAGTGATGTTATATTGATAATACTACTAATATATGGTTTGGCTGAAGATCTCTCAGACCCATATAACTATTTGAGTTAGATAGCTGGGTTTGAAGACATTTAATTGTCTGAAAAATTAAGATTTTCTACTCAATGGTTAACTCTTATATAAATGCAAGATTTGGGTGGTATTTTCAGATCTAGGGTCTGAAACTACCTAGCACCTCACTGATGACTGCCAAAGCATGAAATGATTGATCTGGGGTTGGTTTCTAATAGAGATATTTTAAATGCTTTCTCTTGCTAAGCATTTATCACAAAGCATGTTGAGCAACTAGCAAAGCTCTTTGTTTATACTTTAATAGACTAGTTTTATTAATTAAATATGAGTTTCTGTCATTTATTAATATGATAATTATGTTCAATATTTACAAACATCAATATTTAATTTTCAGAAGGGATTTGAACTTAGACTTTCAAACTCCTACATCTATACCAAATTTTGTGAAAATGGAAAAGTTGAGGAGGATGATGAAAAATAAAAGAGACTTGATAAGGAATATGGAGGATAGAGTATTAAGAGAATATATAAGAGATGGATGTAGAAATAAAATCAGGATTTATGAAGATATTAAGGATTTGGAAAGGAAACTGGTGACTAGAATTAATAGGAAAGAAGAACAATTATTTGAAGACTTGTTTGAAGTGAAGAGAGGTATTATAAATGATAAGACAAATGAAAGACATAAGAAGAAGATGGATAAGTTGATGAGAGGAGAAGGAAAAGAAGTAGAGGGAGAAGAAAGAAATGAAGAAAATAATGTATGTAACTTGACATTAATAACATTGAAAGAAGAACATTTAAGGATAATAAACAAAAAATTGAAGTATGTTCCATATGAAGATAGTAGCAGAGAAGATACTATGGAATTACAAATAGGGGTAGAAAAAATGGTGCCGAGAATGTTGGAGGATAAATATGGGATATATTATTATGATAATAGGGATGTGTATAATGTTATGAATGGGAATGATAAAAATGGATGAATGAGTTAAAAGAAGATATTGGTAATATGGTATATAAAATGAAGTATGTAAGACAAAATAGGAAACAGATGGAAAGAAAGATAAGGATAGATGAAGTTAAAAAACTTAAAAGGAAATATGAAAAAGATGTAATTTTTATGAAGTCAGATAAAGGTGGAAAATTGGTTATAATGTATAGAGAAGAATATATTAAAAAAATGGAAGAGTTGTTGAAGGAGGAATTTTTTGTTAAAATAGGAAGAAATGATAGGAAGATGAAGAGTGATAAGATATATGGAATGGTTAAAGGATTGTGTAATAAAGGAATGATAAGTAGGGAAGTAGTAAGTAAGGATTGTGAGGTGGTGAAGATTTATGGAGCACAAAAATATATAAAGAAGGGGTGCCATTGAGACCAATGATTAATGGTATAGGATCGTATTTTGATAGGGTATCAAAATGGTTGGGAAAGATGTTTAGGAAGTATGTGAATAGGGAGAGTGTGGCTTTTATAAAAAATAATAGGCAGTTGGTGGAGGAAATTAGGGAAAGGGTGGAAAAATGTGAGAGGTATAATTTGATAATGGTGAAAATGGATGTGGTATCTATGTACACAAATATAAATGTAAAGAAAGCAATAGGGTTGGCAGTGGACAAATATAGGAGGGATAAAGAGAAAGAGGTAGAAATGCCAGTAGAAGTGTTGGAAAATTTAATGAGTTTGGATTGTAGAGATATTTCTTTTCAGTTTAATGGGAGTTATTATAAACAGAAAGAAGGGTTATTGATAGGAGGTGTATTAAGTGAAGTGTTGAGTGATATTTACATGCAAGATATGGAGGAAGCTATGGTGAAGGAGGAAAATGCACCGATTTTAATTAAGAGATATGTAGATGATTTCTTATTGATATTTAATAAGACTGAAAGACAAGTAAAAAAGTATTATGATAAGGTTAATAAGTTGGATAAGAAGTTAAGATTCACAATGAAATGGGAAAAGAATAATGAATTGGTATATTTGGATATAATGATGAAAAAAGAGCATAGTAAAGGGAAGTATAAAGTGAGAACAGGGGTGTTTAGAAAGATGGAGAAGGGTAATATAGTGAATTGGGAGTCGGATGTAGATAAGCAATTTAAAATTAATGCTATAACATCAAGAGTATTTAGAGCAAATAATTATTGCAGAGATAGAGAAGATTATAAAAAGGAAATAGATATGATATTTAAGGAGTTTAGGGATAGCAAGTATCCAGAAAAGATAATAAAGAGGAGTATTGAGAGTGTAGAAAGGAAATGTAGAAAGGAAGAAGAGAATGAGAGAAGAGTAATTGAAAGGGATATGAAAAACAAATATATAGGAATAAGAGTACATGATTATAGAATAGTTAGGAAGATTAATAGTATAATTGAAAAGCTTAATGTAAAATATAGAAATGATGTGAAATACAGAATAGTAAATAAGAGTAGAAAAAATTTGATGAAGGTTTTGGATAATAAATATATAGATAAAGAGAGGAATTATGTTAATGGGGTTTATATGATAGAGTGTAAAAAGTGTAGGGATAAGGGGGTTAGAAATAAATATGTGGGTGAGACAAAGAACTCTATATATACAAGGCTGAGGCAACATAGGTATGAAAAAAAGTTCACCAGTATTTGTGCATATGATGGAGACAGGGCATGATTTGGAGAAGGAAAGTATAAAAATGATTAGTTTTGCAAATAGTAGAAGGGACAGGAAGATAAGAGAATCATTATTAATTAAGAGAACAAGGCCTAGTATTAATAGAGAAAAAGGGATAAGAACTTGGGTAGTGTGAAATTAAACAATAGAAAAGTTTAGAATGATTTAAGTGAGGGGAAATGTAAAGCTTGATAGGGTAAAGAATTAAAATTTAGGGTAATTAAATAATAGAAGTGGTTCATAGAGGGAGCTAGGTGATGAGGAAAGAAAGAAAGTTGGGATGTGGTTAATAAAGAATTAAAAGTTAGGGTAATTAAGTAATAGAAGTGATTAATAGGGGGAGCTAGTTGATGGGGAAGAAAGGAAGTTGGAAAGTGGTTAATAAAAAAAGATAGAGGAAAGGTGAAGGTAGAAGGAAAGTTAAGGTAAAATAGTTAAGTTTGTATTGATATTAAATGTTATAAGATGGTAGTTAAATAAGTAAAGATGGTAGGGAGTATTAGAGTATATATAAGGAGGGGAATTGAGGTGGTGGTATGAAGGTATAAAATGAAGTAAGTAGGATATAAATGGGAGTGTAAAAAAGGGGGAAAGAATGATTTTAGTTTATTGTTTTTTGATTTTTAATATTTTGTTTTTTTTTATTTTTTAATTTTTATTTTTAAGTTTATTTTTTATTTTTTAATTTTAATTTTTTGATTTTGGGTTTTTGGTCTTATATATGTAATTAATTACAATAAAAATGATAATTTTTGGTATTAATTTTTAGATTAATGTTTTAATGGGTTTTAAGGATTTTATTTTTAATGGTTTGATGATAGAATTTGAATTGTTTAATATATTTATTTGCTTGTAATCTTAAAAAATAATTTAAAAATGATTTTAAAGAAATTTTTATAATTAATTTTTTTGTTATTGTTTTTTTATTTTTTATTATTTTTTATTATTATTAATTTTTTATAGTTTAGTTTTTATGTTTTGGGTTTTTATAAGATTTGGGAAAATTTTGATTGAAAGGTTTTGGATTGAGTTGTTTTTGCTTTATATTATTTTGTTTTATTATAATTTTATATGAGAATATGAAGAATAATAATTTTGGTTGTATTGATATAATATTTGTCTAATTTTTTATGTTGTAGATCTGACAAAGACTGCTAGTACTGTCAAAACTGTTATAATAAATAAAATTATTTGCTTAAAGTGTTAAAGGAATGTTGATGAGTTTATAGTGAAACATTTTATACAACTGATACACAACACCACATATATGTGAAAAAGATAAATAATCACCAATATACATATTTTATGTTGAACTAGCACTCATCAGTTGTCAGGATCACCATCTCCCACACATATATAATCAGTGCTCAGTTTATATTAAGATAGCTAATCTTCAAACTTAATGAACAAACTTCAATCTTTTCCACCCTTATCCATTAAAGTTTGAAGATTAGCTATCATAATATAAAATGGCAGTGATTGTATATTTGTGTGTGTGATGGTGATCCTAATCAATTGATAAAATTTGGTTCAGTACAAAATAAATATATTGGAAATCATTTATCTTTTTCACATGTGTGTCATCTTGTGTATCAGTCATATAAGATGGTGTGCATAACTGTAGGGAGCTTGAAAATCTGAGTTTAAGTCCCTTCTAATTACATTGTTTAGTGTAGACAATATATTTATATTTAAATATTGCATACTCAGCCATTAGTCTGCCCATCCTTTTTCTGTGTATTTAAATGGAAATATTATGATCCCGTATGTGAGGGGTCAGAGTGACTTAAAATCAACATGAGTGTGGCAATAATATTTGCATCAACAAGGGCTTTGAGATTTACAACATTAGATTTTTAATAATATGGATGATGAGAGTTGGACAGTGGAGAAAATTGAAGTTTGTTTATTAACGCTTGAAGATTAGTTATTTTAATGTAAACTGAGCATTAACTATATATGTGTGTGGGAGATTGTGATCTTGACCAACTGATGAGTACTGGTTTAATTAGAAATATGCATATTAGATATCATTTATCTTTTCTACATGTGTGTGGTTTTGTGTATCAGTTGTATAAGATAGTGTGTTTAGCTGTAAAGAGCTTGAAAGTCTGAGTTCAAGTCTCTTCTAATTACATTAAGTTTAGTCCAAACAAGATACTTATATTTGAATCTCTAATTATGCAGAACACAGCTTAACGTTTTAACAAATATAATTCACTACAGCTGGTTTATTTATGCAAGATGAAAATAAACACTGCACTACTAAATAAAAAAAAAAATAGTGTTTAGTTATAGTTCCCAGTATGGTAAAAGCCATGGGCTTTCACAAGCCTGATGAAACTATGGAAACAGAGAAATTCTAACCATTTGTTGAAAGCATTCTTATATTTTGTCAATATGAGAAACTTTTAAATAATGTATATTTATGCATTTACCATAGACTAATTAAATAGCTTATTTATGGGTTTTCATATATATATATATAATGATTATTCATTGTTTTACAAGATATTAAAATGGCTAGAAACCAATCCCCACCATGCCTAAGAGTGATGAAATGCAAAAATATGAAGCTGACGTTCCAAGATCATGAAATTTTCGGTGTTTGATGCTTCTTGTTCATGTGATGAGTGAAAATTGTTCATAAGATGCCTGCATAGGGAGAAAGGCTGTTTTGAGTTTCTGCACTAGTGGATTGTTACGTTACGGTCGAGTTGAAACGAGCACAGATAAAAAGTCAAATAACTTGTCAAGCATTGGTGGCCGAGTGGTTAGCACAGCCGCCTTACAAGCAGTTGTCCCGGGATTCGCTTCCCGGCCGACGCTTTGACACATAAATAAAAAAAAAAAACTAAAATAACTTGAATATGAATATATTATGTAGACATTGATCTTTTTTATATTGTAATATGCCAATATACTAGATGAATATTATATAATATTATGACATTTAATGTCACACATTCATATATATTTGCAATTATATACAGTATTAAAATATAATTTTTTAAAAATAACACTTTTAAACGCTTTATTTCTGAAACTGTAATATAAGTAAAAGATATAAACAACGTTTATTGAGAGCAAAGTTTTATTAGTGCAGACAAAAAAAGGGCTGAGCATGCTTTCGATTCATTGTTTGTATCTTTTATTTAATATACATTTTTATATTTTTAAAAATTGCATAAGAACATTTTGTAATCAGAGATAGTTATTTATATGCATTAACTACCTAATAATTTTTATATAACTACCATATACTTTTATATATCTCGTATAAATAAAAAAGTAAATTATACATCCAAATTGACTTTATTATCAAAAATTGTTTTTGTACATTTCAACTTTCTATATTTTCTGTAATTTTAATTAACGTTTTTTAAATCTAGCATAACACCAATATTAATTTTATGTATTATTTTATATATATTTATTTCATCTACATTACTAAAACAATATTATATTCAAAAAATGCGTAAATGCACAATAAATATATCTCGATAATTATAGAAAAAAATAAATATCTGTTTTTATACACCTTACATAAATAAATAAATATAAGTAAACTAAATATCAATATTATTATTAAAATTTTTTTTTGTATATTTTAACTCTATATATTTGATATAAGTTTACAGAATTGGAATTATCGTTTTTCGATTGTATTGTGGACGGATAATTGTATTTCATTATTATGAAATAAAAATTAAATTTTGGATTTCCGCGAGTGCGATCTGATTTGAAAAGAGCGATCTTTTTTGTCTACTATTCTAACTGTTTCACAACTTTTCTCGCAGTCCGAAGTTGACAAAAGTTCTTGTAAGTGTTGGATGTATTTTATTGCTTGGCGCAAAGTTTCCACTTTACTGAGTCTTTTTTCTCTGTCGTCTAAAGGCAAATGATCTCGCAATCGTGCATAACCTTCGTTGACATACCGAACTCTCTGTCGTTCTCGTTCATTTCTTTTTCTTATGAAAGCAGGCTCGTACATATAATCATGCATGGTATAAGGATGAGGTAATGGAATCAAACAACGAGGAGCAAAAGGACTTGTGGAATGATGTTCTCTCAGAGAACGTTTTATGACATTGTTATAATCAGAATTGGTAGAACGGTTTCCTTTAAAATCTGGATCTTTTTTCTTAAGAGTATAAGTTAAAGACAAAGATAACTGAGTCATATGATGTGCATAAAAGTTATTTTCCAGATCCATTTCCTTCTTTTACCTGTAATAATAACACAAAAAAAATTAGTATAGTACGATAATTTATATATATTGAGCATTTTAATGGTGTGAGAACGTATTAATTTTAAAATACGGTTATAAAATTGATAGGCGATATAAAATAGCAAATAATTGCAAATCATCTTCTAGATGTATTACTCAATCCGCATTCAAGCAGAAAACTTAAAAATACTTACAAACATATTGAAACTATTAGGAATTTTAAACTTCTCTCTCGATATTATAATGTATAAAATTAAAAGCTTGTGAAGCGCTTGCAAGAGAAGTTATAGAGAGGACAAAAAAATATTAAACGCTAAGCGCTTAGCACTCTCTATAGCTTCTCTTTCAAACGCTTCATATGCTTTTAATTTTATAAACATATTGAAAGTAAAATTTGTATAATTATGACAGAAACTAATCAATCGTATATAATTTTTAATTCATATTTTTGAAACAACTATATATTAACATTTAAAAAATTTAAAACTTAAATTTTTTGTAGATATTTGGTTTTATCAATTAACTAATTCTTTATGAAATAAATATATATAAAGATCTTCATGATATAATAGTTACCACATTCATCAGCCATGCCAATGAACCAGCTTGAAATCAGGGTTGGACAAAACTTGAAATTATTTTGAAGTTCATAACTGGCCATAACCAATATAAACAGCCATTGAATTATATGCCATTAAATGAGTGATGTAGTTACACTTAGCTGAGGATAAAAACAACAACTATAATATCTTTACTTCATGATAGTAAACAAACTAGTTGATAAGCTTTCTTTTTTTACTAGCAGGATATTGAAAAGATTTTTGTTCAGCAATTGGATATTTTAAGTCTATCTATGCACTTATTTGTACATTGTATCAGAATGAATGAAGGGAAGGTAATTGTAGGGAGATCTCAAATTATCCTCCTCCCCACTGAATAGTCACCACCAAATATAAAAGCATGAGAGAATCAGCATAGAATAAAATAAGGAATTATTATATTTCACAACACCAACATTAAGCAAGAATAATTAACAGTCATCCTTTGTGACTGGGAAGATAAAGGAGGTTTAATATTAAAATCATCTGTATGTACATATTTAAGTACTAAAGTATCTATCATAATATAAATGCTGAAGTCTTGATACATCCTGTTATTATCAATGTTTTTACCATATAGTATTATGGGTATAAATACCAGTTATAAACTAATTTCTGATCTGTATACATGAAGTGCAGTAAATAAACTTTAAAGATGATCTTTATCTTTGTGTCATCTAGAAAATTATCTGCATGCATGTTCAAAAACAGATATATAGCTCCACCTATATATAAATTAACTGTTATTGATCTAGATTCTAGCTCAGGATCACAGGGAATCTAGGAATTGTGACTGTGAATATAAAAAAAAATATAAACATACATGCGTAATAAAACAATGAGGATTGCCAATTCCTCTATAAGCTTTGTGTTAAATGCTTAGCCAGAGACAGCACTTAAAATATCTCTGTCAGGAACCCCTCCCCAAACCCCTGACCATGGTTTCATGCTTTGACACTCCTCAGTGAGGTGTCAGGGTAGGTTCAGACACTAGATCTAAAAATACCAACCCAAAGCCAGCATTTAAGTAAAGGTTATCTATTGAATGGAAAATCTGAAATTTTCGGACAACCCAACTACCCATCTCAAATAGCTACATGGGGCTGATAGATCTTCAGCCATACCATATAGTAGTAGTTGTCTTAGCAATATAAAAATTGCATAAGACTTGTGGCAGAGACTATAATAATCAAAATCTATGACTTATTTTGACTATACATACGTAATGTACCTTAATTTAAATAGTTTTACTTGGATCATTTACAAATCCCTTAAAGCACTATGCTATGATGAAATCACATCACACATACTTCCATTTCCTAGACTATAATTGGAGGTATAAACACATTAACACTATTATTTTGTAACAATTATTTAATAAAGTTAACCAATGAATAATAAATAAGAAAATTCAGAAGAGATAAAATAATATGACAAATTTCAAATTTAACACAAATTTTCTATAAAATAATAATTTCATATAGCAAATAAGATTAAACTGCTGATTTTATAATTAACATTTACTTTAACAGAGTTGTTTATTATTTCAATGATTAAAGCTAAAATAAAAAAAAAACAATATTCCATAATAAAAGATAAAATTTTAAGATTATCTGAAACCTTCTTTCCCTTTCCTTATTAAAATAGAAAGGTCCTATACATTTTTTACATTTTGGTAGTGAAAATAAAATAAATAAAAGCATGTTTCAATAAAAAAACCCTAAATCAAAATTATTTATTACTTATATTAAAAATTATTTGTAAATGTAGATATGTAAATGAAAATATATAAATAAAGATGTCTACATCAGCTATATCTGATTTCGCCATGGATTTTATTTTTTTAGTCCTTTATAATTTCAATGTTTTTTAGGTCAGTTTTTCTTCTTATTTCTTCAAATATTCAATTTAAAATTATAATAACAATTTTCAGGGTAAGTTAGCACAACCTGAATTTATCCATTATATACTAATTTTAATATTTACACAAATTTACAGGTCATGTTAGCACAGATGAATTTATCCATTTTACAATATAACAATTTTCCAGATTAACATAGATTTCAGGTCAAGTTAAGATAGGCTGAGATAGTTATAATTTTGGATGGACACACAAGGCTTGTTGCAAATTTCTATCAAGAGAATTCTTTTTCTACATCTTTTTTAGTGAAACAGGTTACATAATAGATTGATGATGCTCAGATTTTAGTTAAGGCTTATCATATAGTTCATCATTTCCAATTCAAAAATTATTTCTTTAACAATTAGTAACTACAAGCTTAAATTCTCACTCTTTTTTCTTAAGACATGAACTACTTCTCCAAAGTTCGACTGAGACATCTATTGCAGTTCTATTCTTGACACTGATCACAAAAATAACTGTTATTGACTAGAATTGAGTTTTACTGCCTTATCCTACCTCCCTATATTATCTTTAATACAGCTTTCTTTATCTATCAAATCATACACTATATTAAAAATGACAACATTAAACATTGATCAATTGATTCTATTTTTACAAAAGATTATTCCCCTTCTTTTTTAAATTAATTAAAACAATTCTAATCATACCATATTCATTAAAAAATTCATCTGTACTTATTATTCCTTTTTTTAATTACCAGAAATAGGATAACCCTTTCATTATATTTTAATTTGAAAAATATTACATTTTTGTGTATGTATAGAGAAAGAGAAAGAGAGAGGGGGGAGGGGGAGAGAGACAGAGAGAGAAAGAGAATGAATGAGAGCAAAAAAGAGAGAGTTCTTTTTAATCAATTGATAACACCCCCCCCCCCGCAAAAAATCATAAACCTTATTTAAAAATTTTGCTTCTTTTTCTCTCTCTCTCCTTTTTAAAAAAAAGTATAAACTAAAAGATAAATAAAATTAATGAAGAAATAGAAAGAAAAATATTTATTTTGTTCTTTTTTTTTCTTTATACTTCCTAACAAACTATAAATATTTATATTTTTATTTAAAATGTTTGGAATTATATTATCAGTTAAGGAATGTAGATTTTTAATAACGTTGTAATTGCTATTATGACAAAAAAAAATGAAAATAAATAATTCTTTTCAATATATAATATGACTATTAAAACCATAACTCACATATATAAAAGTTATTAATATAGTTTAATAGTTAGAAAATATGAGCAGGTTTTACTAAAATAAATAAATTAGAAATATTAATGTTCTGATATCATGTTTTTGTACAACATATGTTTTGTATATGTGTTTTGATAGAAAGAACAAATTTTTTAAAAAAAAAACAACCTACTATTTGAAAAGAAATGTTTATGTTTCGCCAGTTCTTGTTATGAGCATAAAACTTGAACATTTAACAGAAACATAATATAGAGACTTGAAATCACTCAAAAAGTATGGATATCAAATATATATATAAGAGAACAAACATATATCATTGGTATCATTCAAAAAATTAAGAGACCGTGGATCTAGGCATATTGCTAAAAGAGATGATAATAAATATAGAAGTCTTAAACTTAATCTCAAGAAATTGTAAAAGACTCAGAAAGATATCACATGAGAGAAGGAATTATGAATTAAGGAAATTTTCTGGTGTGATGTTGAGGCAAAAGGTTAGAAATCAAAGAAATTGGACTAAATTTGGAAAGATGTTCATGCTGCAATGGATAGATAATGGTTGGAAATAATAATAGATGAATCATTTCATTAATCTCTGTATTAACTTTTAATGTCTATTAAAACCTTAGTTTAGACCAAATTGGCTATTGTTAAAACTTAATAACAAGTAAACATAAATATTTATTAAACACTGATATATTTTACTTTTTAAATATATTGTTCCCAGATACTAATGGACCAAATGTATACTAGTTTGATTAAGTTGGAGATGGTGCATTACTTGTTCGTAATGAGAAATTTATTATATAAAATAAAGTTTGGATTGTCTTAATTACATATTTTTAAGTATTAAAAATTTCATTTATAATGTTTAAATGCTTAAAATATACATTTTTGTATAAGACTATCTTTATGCAGACAACAACAAAAGAATAATGCTTTAAACAAATCAACACAATTGTTTTAAGAAAATAAATGTTTACTCATTTGATAAACAAGATTGAAAACAAATTAAAAATGTTTATTAGCAATAACTTTGGGCAATTGGGAAAGGTAGCATTGAATTTGGAAAAATATCTTTTAAAGTCAACATGTGATTTATTTATAAAATGAGAAAAATATTTTTTAAGAAATGGTTGTTGAGACTGAAGAGGTAGTTGTTAAATACTACTTGATTGCAATATTTGTTTTATTTTTGCAAATAATGAAAATCATACACAACATATAAAGCCATTTCTTAATTTAATTTTTATTTTAGTTCTTAAATGAAATAATGTATTTTTAAATTTATCTCTTGGTTTATAACTATTTTATATAAAAAGAGCTTTGTACAAAGAACAACGTCTCTAAGCTCATTCCTATACTTCTAAGAACAGCTCTTTTCATTTTACTCTAAAATCATCTACTGTGAGCAAGTATGAAAGCTTTTTGATTTTGAATAACATAAGAAGTGAAAGGTAGCTTCTAGATACATAAATGTATTAACTGAAGTTTTGAATCTTAAGATTTGTAATTATTTTTTTTTGCTTTTTGTAAAATTTTGTCAGAGAAAGAAGTTAGCCTTTTTTGGCTCTTTCTGTCTTTTTTTTTCTTTTTAGGTGTAATGTTTCTTCATAGTAAGTCTGGAATACAACACATTTGCAGAGATATTCTCAGAATCAGAATATATTCGTATTATAAGATAAATTAATGAATGATTTTTAAAATTTAAAGCAGTAATTGTATTTTTACAAGGGGGATGATTGTTTTTGATGCATGTATTTTTTAAAGTTTTACATTTTTTTATTATTATTATAACGAATCTCAGGACATAACGATCTTAATATTAGTTTGTTAAAATAAAATTCTTATTATTAGTAAAATATTTTTCCTTTTATAATGTCTATCTATCTATCTATCTATCTATCTATCTATCTATCTATCTATCTATCTATCTATCTATCTATCTATCTATCTATCTATCTATCTATCTATCTATCTATCTATCTATCTATCTATCTATCTATCTATCTATCTATCTATCTATCTATCTATCTATCTATCTATCTATCTATCTATCTATCTATCTATCTATCTATCTATCTATCTATCTATCTATCTATCTATCTATCTATCTATCTATCTATCTATCTATCTATCTATCTATCTATCTATCTATCTATCTATCTATCTATCTATCTATCTATCTATCTATCTATCTATCTATCTATCTATCTATCTATCTATCTGTCTGTCTATCTGTCTGTCTGTCTGTCTGTCTGTCTGTCTATCTGCCTGCCTGCCTGCCTACCTTACCCATCTACTCACCCACCTACCCATCTACCCACCTACCTAACTATACATATCTATCTATCTCTACATATTTACTTTATCTGCAGGGTATATTCTTAATTAGATAAAGATAATTACATATCCATAATTCATGTCATAAATGCTTATGCTGCACATTCATTTAACAGTGAAAGCAATGACAGAGACAAAATGCAATACTGTTTTATAGAAAGTATCAAATATAGAGGAAGACATTCCTGTCTAGGATGTGATGCTCATAGTAAATGGATTTTACCTTTTTATGTATGAAGAAAATTGTCTTTACCAGATAATCTTTTAGTTAACCAAAAAAAAGTTAGTAATTAGATAAATCATGTATCTGAAAATGTAATTAATATCACTAAAGGAATTAACTGCAATTCTCTTGCACACACACTATCATTTGTTTTGATTATGATCATAATTTTTGTGGTTGCACAATATTTTAAAAGAATAACAATTGACATTATTAACTTGGTAAATTTGACATATTAGTACATGTAATTATATATTTATTATTATTGTTAGTATTAACAATATTATATATATATACACACTATCATAATGAAGATTTTTTTATATGATGAAATTGAAATTTTTTTGGGTCATATCATGTATTAATAGTCAAAATGAGAGTCATAAATTACATGACCCTTCTCTTAAGCTTGTAAGTTATAAACAACGAGGATTGCCAATTCCTCAACAAGTTTTGTGATAAATATCATGTATTAGTTTTTTGTTTAAATTGCTGATGTTTTGATGAAATCACATGCATCCTTCTCAAGATTGAATGGAGCTGTAATGAAGAACTGTGAAAAATAGATTGTGATTACTTATGAATTAAAGAACATTCATTTATATATACACATACATTAAGTGGCTATTGCTTCAGAATTGGAGGTAGATTAATAAAAAATTCTCTTTATGTTTTTCTATTTCATGATTAGCTGATCTATTAAAATTGATTTTAGAAGAAGAAAAAGATCAAATAATTGGTTTTTATAAATCTGGAATAAGTGTGTTTCAATACATTTATTTAAACAGTTTGGTCTTTTTAAAATTTCAGTAGATTCTCTCATAGTTCTTAAATCATATTTTTCTAATATTTTAATGCTATCAGTGTCAGGAATGTGAGTTTTAAAACATGATTTAGCAGCTGATGAAATCAACTTTCGATTGAAGATATTTTTATGGTCTATAATTCTGACATCAATACATCTATTTCATTGACCCATATAGCTTCTTGGTCATTGTAAATATAGAATTTCATAAACACCTCAGGGTTGTAAAGATGACAACAATGAGAATTCTTTATTGAGATAAAGAATTGTTTTATATTATATTAAAGGAGTCACATAAGATTAGTAGATGACTATTTAATTTCAACATTATTAGAAGTATATACTCTTATTCTTCTCCTATACCATCATTGCATTTCTTCATATACTCATATATATATATATAACTTATAATAATTTCTTTTATATACCTGTTAATGCAAAAATTAAAAAAAAAATTTTTTTATTTTCTTGACAGTTTTGACTGTCCAGCAGTCTTCATCAGAGCTGTTCTTTGAAAGAAGTTATTATAAGCAATATATAATTTCAACATTATGACTATCCTTTTCACTAGCAAAAAACTTTATTTTTGTTTCATAAGCTTAAACATGGAATACTTTAGAATACCAAAGTGGCTATAAAATTCAATGTACACAGTGACCAGGAAGTTATGTGCATCAGTCAAATAGACACATTAATGTCAGACTTAGGAGCATAAAATTCCTTCAATCAATAATTGATTAATCAGATTTTACATAACATTTTTAAGGAATTGATAACACCCTTGAATTTATTTTAAAATAATAGTTATTCTGGATAAATATGATTTAACAGTTATAAGAGAATCAATCAAAAATTGAAAACACCAATTATAAAAAATATGTGATGAAATACAATATACTACAGCCTTATGGAAACCAATTATTTTATCTCTTTCTTCTTCCAAAATCAATTTTAATAAATAAACTGATTGTAAAATGGAAATAAGACAAATTTTGTCAATTGATCTTCTATTATGAATGGACAATGGTGAAAGGCTTTGTTATGTCTTACAGATTTGAGTAAATTATCATACAGCTGATAGAATGTATAAAAATATTCTCTTTAAATGACCCACAATTTGAAAGCCAAATTGTAACTACACAAATGGTTAAAGATTCTGTTTTGTTAATTCCCCACAAATTGTAGCATCCAAATTGTAACTGTACACAGCTATTAGGATGGGTGAGAGAATGAGTAAGTTGGTTCTTTATATATATATATATATATATAATAAAAACACAGCATTACTTCTCTATGCTGTGTTTTTATTATATATATATATATATATATATATAATAAAAACACAGCATTACTTCTCTATAAAACTGCTTTAATATTTCAACTAGCAGACGGGTTTTCATTAGAAAGCAAAATGGCTATTTCCAGAATTTAAACACTAAAATATTACAGACAGCTGTGTATCAGATAACAACACTAATTCCTATAGGCTAAAAATCTTTAAAAAAAATTGTATAATATATATATATATATTTACAAAACTTTGTATAAAAAATAAAAACAAAAATTCTTTCACAAAAAACTTATTAAAAAAAAAAGTCAATTGTAAAAGTATAAACTTGGTATATTTAATAGAATGTAATAAATGCTTGAGTCATTACATAGGTGAATAAGCAAACAGTCTATATATTAGAATGACCAACCATAGTTTTGATGTTTTACATAAAAATAAAGATAGACCAGTTTCTAAACATTTCAATTTACCTGATCACTTGATTGATGATTTAAGAGTGGTTATATTGGAAGTTAATTTTTCTTCCATGAGAGAAAGAAATCAAAAAGAGAGTTTTTTTTATTTTTAAATTTAAGACATTACATCTTCATGGTATGAATATGAATATAGATACAATCATATCCTTGAATTACCTAGTTTCCTAGGGATTTGCTTTTTTGTTTCCTAGTTAATTATTTATAGGTGGACTAGCATGAAGTGGAATAAATATAAAAAAATATATATGTATAAGATGTATATAGTAAATACATATAGTAGAATACATATATACACAGTTTTTTTGGTGTGTACATATACAATAATATATTTTTATTGTTTTTTGATATAGTTTAATATATAATAATAATAATGTATATATGGTTTTAGCTTTTTAAAATAACTTTTTTGTGAAAGAATTTATTTTAGTATTTTTTATACAAAGTTTTGTAAATATATATATATTTCTTTTTTTATACAAAGTTTTTTAAAGATTTTTAGCCTATAGGCATTAGTTTTGTTATCTGATACTAACTGTCTGTAATATTTTAGCACTTAAATTCTAGAAATAGCCATTTTGCTTTTTGATGAAAACCAGTCTGCTGGTTGAAATATTAAAGCAGTTTTATAGAGAAGTAATTCTGTGTTTTTATTATGTTTTTATTTTCCATTTAGTTAGTTCATATATTTATTATTTTTATATATATATATAAATTCCTTTCCTCAAATATCTTTTAATTATATATCACTTATAATAACTTTTTTCACATACATTTCAATGCAAACAAATTTTCTTAAACACTTCTTTATTTTCTTTACAAACTGTAAGGAAAATAAAGTTTTTAAGAAAATTTGTTTGCATTGAAGTGTATATGAAAGAAGTTATTATAAGTGATATATATATATGTTATAACGTTTTCCGTCTTGCTAGGCCTCTATATGCAATAAATGCACGAGTTGATCAAGTTATGTCAAAAAGAAGAAAGTTGTATTTCTATTTCTAAAAAAAAACATAACTATATTTCCTGATCAACTCAGCCTAGAATTGTTACAATTACAATTGTGAGCTGAATCAGTTTTTAATTTATAAATGAGGGCACCAGAGTCGTTAGACTCACTGATTCTGCATCAAACATATTGTAACTCATAAAGTAGTAATTATACAATCGGGATTAAAATTCCCATTAAGTAGGAGAAGATCTTCCCCTTTGACTTAATTAAGAAAAATAAATCTACTTAGCAAAGGTAATTTGTACACTAATTTGAATCTAAATATCCAAATATAAAACTTAAATATAATATTAATAATTTTATACATGTATAATGAAAGTTATGTTAATAATAAAGATTTATTCTAGTCTGTCAAACATTTAATATTTATGATAAAAAAAATTATAATATTGGAAAGTATTGTGCATAACAAATAGCTAGTTTGTGTCTTATTTTTCCATAGTAACAGTTTCATTCACTTCTCAGTTCATAAATCTTTAGATCAAAAAACTATGGGATAAACATTTCATTCAAATCTCAGTTCATAAACGTTATATAAAAGGTATGGCCATTAACTTACCGGTAAGTTGATATTTAAGTAGGTCATTGATCATCCAACATCCAATTCCTTCAATGGGTAGTCTGCAGTAGTTTTTTTTTAGTTTTACTCCTTCCAAATCTCTGATCAATATTTAGGTAGGGCCAGATGATGATTTAGGTCACTTTTTTTCAAGAGAAAGTACCAGCAAATGATAGAGTTTTACTCACTCATGGAGTGTGGTTTTAGTTTGTATATAAGTGGACACATTTTATTAATTTTTTTTATAAAAAAAATATGAGGCACTTCAAATTGCTCAACACTCTCTGGAACAACAAGACAAAGACCCTTTTCAAACCTGTTGGCTCCTTTTATATCCCCAGATTCTTTTTAGAAGTTCTGTGCAAATTCCTTTCACCTTTTGTTCTATTTTATAAACTTCTACATTATTTCTCATTTTTTTTATTACAAAGTCTCTTTTCTTATTATAAATCCCTGCCATTTTTAATTACTATCAGAAAGTCATTTCTGATAGCAATCATTTACCTTTGAAATTTCCTTTCACTATTTGAATCAATTATTCAGTATGCACTTTCCAACATTGAATTTATTTTAGTTAAATTATATATATAAAAAAGAAAAATTAAACTTTCACTGTACATTTTTCTTAAAACAACATTATATTACAAAAAAAAATTAAAGATTGGGTTCTCTCTTTTTTATTTAAATGATATACAATATTAAATAGCAATTTGTATCATATATATAAATAAATGGTACAATACCACCAGGGCAGAGGAATGAGAATTAAAATAGAGGTTTGAACTAATTTTATTCTTAATAAGAAAAAGAATGGAGTACTTCTAACCCACATCCTAGTCTTATATGGTTTCAGTGACCTAGCATTCAAGGTATCCCTTTCTCCTTCACCATCCTCTAAAGTGAAAGCATTGGGACCATCCCATCAGCTGATTTGGTAAGGTCCCTCATACAAATTTTGGAACTTTTTAAAAATATGCTTCCCAGTTTGGCTCACGGGTTCATTTTGACCCATACTGTATCCCCTGTTTTAAAATTATCAGTCAGGCCTCCTTTCCACAGGGTCTGGAGTTTGGTGCAGGGTTCCAATTTTTTTCTTGCTTCTTCATGATCTCTCCCTTTATCAATGTTTTCTGGACTGGCAGTTAATGTGGATTTATACATCGAGGTACAACTTGTCCCAATTGAAGTTCTTACAGGTGCAAATCCAGTGGATTCATTATTAGTCCAATTTATGAAATTTAACACACTTGGGAATTGTTTCACCTGTCCTCTATGGTTGAACACAGTATAGACACAGTATATAACCTGAAGAGGTGTCCCAATTCTCTCATCACCAACTCACAAGGGTTGAATTGCAGATTTTGTATGGATGACAATATGTGTTTTACCTCCATCCTCTCTATCCACTGTTGCCAATCATAAGATGTGAGAGGCATACCATGGCCTTACAAAATAGCTTTTGGTCTGCCTACCCTTTTAAAATATTGTACCTCAAGGGCTCATATGGTATTCCTAATATTGGCCTGGGTCACTGGATATGTCAACACCCATTTTGAAAAAAGTCATATACCACTAGTAGATATTTCATTTTCCCAAAAGCTGGCAATAATCCATAGAAATCAGCAGCCACCAGGTCATTGGGTTCCTTAGGGATGATAGGATTCAATGGACCTTGATGTGACTTGTTTGCTGGTTTTGTTTCTGACATGTTTTGCATGAGCTTACTATCCTGGCAACCTGTGCTCTCATATTCGGCCAATGGAACCATGTCCTCAGTAAGCCTTCCACTTTATTTACACCATAGTGTCCATACAAATGATGGGTGTACATAATAATTCCTGCCTGTAAACTCTCTGGTATAATCATTTTCCATTGATCCCTTTGCGAGTCAGTGACATACCACAGGATCCCTTCTTTCATGTGGTATCTCTCACCAGTGTTAGTATCTGCTGTTTCTCCCACTTCATTTTTGTCTTCTAATTGGTCAATAATTTTCTTGTAGGTAGGGCTTTGCCATTGTACCTTTCCCAAGTGTCTCAATCCTTCTACTACAGTGTCAGTTTCTAATTTTACACTTGCCAAACAGATATCTTCCATCTGCAGATGGTCTTGGGTATCAGGAACAATATTCCAGCTCAATGTGTCAGCTACCACATTTTCAGTGCCCTTACAATACTGTATGGAATAATTGAATTCCTGGAGAAAAAGGCTCCACAATTTGTTAAATAACTGTGGTTTAAGAATTCCAGGCTCTTATGATCTGTCCTAACAATCGTTTCCAATCCTATCAAGAATTGGCAGAACTTCTGAAATGCCCACACCACAGCCAAGGCCTCTTTCTCTGTTACACAATAATTAATCTCTGCACCTCTCAATGGTCTGCTGACAAAATAAATTATGCCCAAGGCACTCTCCTCTTGAGCTTGCATAAGAGCTGCACCTAACCCATACCCATTACTGTCTACCTGACCAATAAACGGTTTTTCCTTAGGTCCAGGTAAATCAACATCACTTGGCTAAGGAACTTCTCTTTAATAACTCTGAAATTGGTCTCATGCTCTTCCGTCCATTTCCATGATGTTCCCTTATGTAATAATTGCAGCAGAGGCTCCATGTCTGAAGCAAAGTTTTTGTAAAATTTATTGTAGAAATACATAGCCCCAAAAATGCCCTCATCTGTTTTGATGTTCGAGGGGCTGGGAAATCTTGTATTGCCTGGATTTTGTCAGGATGGGGTCTGATTCCATTTGCATTAATTAAGTGCCCTAAGAAATTTCATTTCTTTTTCTGCTAAACATCTTTTTTGTAAATTAATGTGAATATCCTTCATATTGCACTCTTGTAGAAACAACTTGAGGTGTTGTTAGATGCCATAATCACATCATCCATGTAGATAGTGATTAACTTTTTTTATCTCAGGAGACAGTACATGGTCAAGACATTTTAGCAGGCCTGCTCCACTATTCTTGAGACCAAAAGGCATTCTGTTAAATTGGTACGATATACCATTATATTGAAATGCTTTATACTTCTGTGAGCAGGATGTAACTTGAACTGCCAATAGCTGGCCATCATATCTAACATGAGGTGGAACATTTTGATCCGCCTGGCATCCAAACACAGTCTTATGGCTCCAACTTTTTTTTTACAACCACCAATGGGTTATTGTATGCTGATGAACCCTTAGTGATAATATCCCACTCCTCCATTTTAGCTAATTCTCTCTCTACCTCAGCTCTATATTGGGGTGACACTGGGTATGATCTTGCCTGGTATGGTGTACTGTCTGCAACCTTGATCCTGTGTTCATACCCTTTAATAATCTCAGGTTTATCTGAAAAATTCAATTTATATTCAATTAGAACTTCTTTTAGGTGCCCTTTCCATTCTTCCTTCACTTCATCTATTATCTCATCAATACATGCCTCTATTGAAGGATGTTCTATCTCAACCTTCATATTACATATGTTTTGCTGATTCATTCTCATCCATGACCCAAAAATCCACTTCTACCCCTTTCCAGATAATCTTTTCATCTTTATAATTGATCACACACCCAGTTTTGTGCATAAAGCCTGACCCCAATATGGCTTCATGTACCAACTCTTTTAGAATTAATAGCGTGTGGCGTATAATTTTATCCCCTATTTTAATTTGCACCCAAACTTGTTTCGAGCCCAATTGTGCCTTTTTGTTATTTGCCAATGATATTTGCATGCTTTTCACCAGTAGGGTTGGTATCTCTAATCTCTATGGGTTGGATCCATATGCGTTCATACATTGTTTCTGACATTACTGATACCTGGCTGCCAGAATCCCACAATGTCTCTATCTTGACATTGTTTATTTGCAAAACAACCTTTGGGCATTCTTGAGACATGTACTTAATCGATTCACCATCCCACTCACAAATAAGATTATCTATCCTCTTTTCTTCTGTTGTCCTACTAATCACTTTATTTCTTGAAAATCTTTTTTTATTGGTTCTTTTATTTTTTCTTTTAATTCTCTGATCATCTCTGCCATTTCTTTCTTTATATCTTCTTTGAATTCCATTTTAAATTTGTGTAATAGTTTTCTTATGAAGAGTTCCGTGCTCTTTTTCAATTCTTTCTTGCCTTCTGCCATATTTTGTATATTTTTACTACTTCTCAATTTCATATATGGCCGGGTTGTTTATTTTTGCTATAGTAAACAAAATCTTATCTTCATCAATTGTTATGATATAAATTCAATATTTTATTTTGCTTTGCTAATAAATTCATTCACTGACACTCCTCTCTTTTATAACCCTATAATCTCCTGTTCCTCTCTACCTTTACCGTCATTACTAGTCTTTGATCGATTTTATTTATTATTTTAATTTATATGTTATTATTTTGTTTCAATATAAACTTATTTAAAATCTTATACTCTTATCCTACTCTTAAAAAAACCTTTTGTAATTGTACGCAATAACGTTTTAGACTTTTGCAATATTTGTGGTGATATTTATTTTCTGGCTACGGACATTATCTCAATTTTATGCCGTTTTTAAATTTTCTCAGGTCATGTTTTTTTTTGCATGCCTGAGTTGGGTCACCATTATAACGTTTTCCATCTTGCTAGGCCTCTATATGCAATAAATGCATGAGTTGATGATCAAGTTATGTCAAAAAGAAGAAAGCTGTATTTCTATTTTTTTAAAAAAAACATATTTCCTGATCAACTCAGCCTAGAATTGTTATGATTACAATTGTGAGCTGAATCAGTTTGTAATTTATAAATGAAGGCACCAGAGTCATTAGACTCACTGATTCTGCGTCAAACATATTGTAACTCATAAAGTAGTAATTATATGATCGGGATTAAAATTCCCGTTAAAATTCCCGTTAATTAGGAGAAGATATTCCCCATTGACTTAATTAAAAAAAATAAATCTACTTAGCAAAGGTAATTTGTACACTAATTTGAATCTAAATAACCAAATATAAAACTTAAATATAATATTATTAATTTTATACATGTATAATGAAAGTTATGTTAATAATAAAGATTTATTCTAGTCTGTCAAACATTTAATATTTATGATAAAAAAAATTATAATATTGGAAAGTATTGTGCATAATGAATTTAATAATTTGATTCAAATATTGAAGTAATAGCTAGTTTGTGTCTTATTTTTCCATAGTAACAGTTTCATTCACTTCTCAGTTCATAAATCTTTAGATCAAAAAATTATGGGATAAACATTTCATTCAAATCTCAGTTCATAAAGCTTTATGTAAAAGTTATGACCATTAACTTACTGGTAAGTTGATATTTAAGTAGGTCATTGATCATCCGACATCCAATTCCTTCAATGGGTAGTCCGCAGTAGTTTTTTTTTAGTTTTACTCATTCCAAATCTCTGATCAATATTTAGGTAGAGCCAGATGATGATTTAGGTGACTTTTCTCGAGAGAAAGTGCCGGAAAACAATAGAGTTCTACTCACTCATGGAGAGTGGTTTCAGTTCATATCTAAGTGGACACATTTTATTAATTTTTTTATAAAAAAAATATGAGGCACTTTATATTGCTCAACACTCTCTGGAACAACAAAACAAAGACCCTTTTCAAACCTGTTGGCTCCTTTTATATCCCCAGATTCTTTTTAGAAGTTCTGTGCACATTCCTTTCACCTTTTGTTCTATTTTATAAACTTCTACATTATTTCTCATTTTTTAATTACAAAGTCTCTTTTCTCATTATGAATCCCTGCCATTTTTACATTTCTGATAGCAATCTTTTACCTTTGAAATTTCCTTTCATATTTGAATCAATTATTCAGTATGCACTTTCCAACATTGAATTTATTTTAGTTAAATTATATATAAAAAAAAGAAAAATTAAACTTTCACTGTACGTTTTTCTTAAAACAACATTATATTATAAACAATAATTAAAGATCGGGTTCTCTCTTTTTTATTTAAATGATATACAATATTTAATAGCAATTTGTACCATATATATAAATAAAACGGTACAATATATATATACACACATATATATGAAGATATGCAAAGAAAATAAAAAAGAAGAATTCCTATACACAGACATTATAATTACACAAAAGGTGGCCTTTTAATTAAATAATAGATAAACAGAGAACAAGAAGCTTTCTCAGTTATGTGTCAAACTATACTGGCAATTGATATGGGAATGTTCTAGCTTTTAAAATGATATCCTGTAACTGAACAAATTAAATTCACAATAGAAATGAAAAGAATGTGTACAACATTATTATCTCTCGATACTTTACTTGCTTACTTTCAGGATTTAATGTTAAAAGTCATTAATGAGATTTTATCACTTGCTAAATATAAAGTAGAAACAAAGGGAATATTTTAATAAATCTAAATTATATTTACATACCAAATGAATATAAAGAATGTATTTAGTATCTTAATTCATTAAAGTTACATAATATAGCGTCTATTGATGTTTATACATGTAATCAGTAGCATTTCAATATTTTTAGGGTAAAATAATTAAATTATCTAAATAAATTATTGCACCATGATTCACATGTACAGATAAGTGAATTCATAATATAAAAAATATGCAAAATCACTTTAAATAAAACAATTGGTTCATCTTTTATTTATGATATGTATTCTTCTTTTTTTTTTAGAGTGGCAAAGTTCCACAACATCACTCTTAATGGATTTTTTTAACACTTTCTGCATTTTTTTACAGATTGTCCAATAATTTTATCAGCTACAGATATTCAACATTTTTTGTATAAATTACAGACATTCAATATATGAAGCACTTACTTTGCATAATCTATGGGACAGTGTTCTATGCCTAGCTGATCATCCTAATCAAAGATATCTAATAATAAAATTCCATGATCAAAAACCATAAAACATTTAAAATGAAGGTCAAAACACTGGGTCATTTTGCTCTAATTGATGTAAAAGAAGACAAACAGAAATACATAACTGGCATAATAAAAAATACATATCTAGGCCACCCCATACAGGATTTTTAAAAATTAATGAAGCCTTTTGGGAAGGTTGTCTCATTGCAACCAGTTTACCTAAAAGACACACCAATTCCAATGTACAGCAATAGTTATGAGTTTAAAGTCAAACTAAACAAAAAATATTGATCCAAATACTATACCTACTTGGATTACAGCCAAGAGACAACACTTTGCCTATACATAAGAGGGTTAAAGCCACAATGTTTCTCTTGTCACCAGAATGGTCATCTAGCAATTAACTGCACAACTTACAATGTAATAAGGTGGGTAACCATATACCTAGATGCATTCATAATTAAAACCAAACAATAGTGACAAAACATCTAATACACACAAAATCTCTCCCTCAAATGAAGATGCTTCACAAATTGACATATTCATTGAGCAAACAAATCAAACCTCCAACACACCCTTTAACATCAGCTACAAAACTGCTCAGTCTGATGGTAATCAAACTTTCACCTTATCAGCCAAACAGTGTAAACAGTTAAATTCAACTCATATAAGCTAAGGCACCATATTCATTTATTCACAATGACAATACTAGCCAATATCCACATATAACAAACAAGACCAGCATAGATGTCATGGATACAGTGACACTACCATTACCAATAGTTGAAAACTGAGATACAGATTACACTTCCAAAAGAAAGCCTGGGTGACCATGAAAAGATCATGGTAATAAAAAAATAAAAACAATACCAAAATTAATCTGACATGCTATACTAATAACAGCATTTATAACCTAGAATCATGTAACACCCACTTCACAGACACTTAACAAACACAGGAAGTTCTAACTGAGCCCCAAAATCTTCATCTTTCACTTACCAAAATCCCAAACTCAAGCAATAAATCAAAAACAAATTCTGAAGATAAACCTATATACACTAGTATACCAACAGATATCAAATCTTCCCTGCTTAAAAAAATAATGCAAACAAGCCATCTCTTAAATATTTTGATGTCCTAGATACCAGCCTTGAAAATTTTAATTTTGATCATAGCTAGCCATTTATGTTCGTACAATCCTTTTTCTAAACCTTATAAACAAGGCAACAAATAGAAATCTCAGTCCAGTCAATTTAAGACAGCTGATACTCAAAACATATACTTTAACAATTTTTTCTATTGATATATTGTCAATATAAAAATAAAGATAGGAGCTTTCAATGTTTAAGGACAAAACTAAATTTAAAAAAAAAACCTCCAGCTAAGTAAAAAGGATTCAATTTACACAGCCACACATACTGGATCTGCTGGAAACAAAAATATATAGTGGTTGTCAGATTGACCCCAGAACTTATTTAAGAACCCAAGGTTTTCTACCTGTTCACAAGATTCATTATTACTTTCAGTAGGCACTGGCCTGGTCATCAAAAGAACCTGCCAATTATCATCCTTTAAAATTATATATATTGATTCAAACCTACTTATAGTCACTTTTCACCACCACCATACTGTTGCACTCAACATAATTTTTGTTTACATACATCCTGGACCATGTTGTTGTATCAAGATTACTGCTTCCCATCAACTCACTACTATCATCAACCTCTTACCCAGTTGTTTTAATGGGTGACTTTAACATGAGTTATCACACCTTTGTTTTAAAAGGGCTACACCAACTTGCAATAACCATAATGAGTGCTGAAGATTTCTTACCACCCAACTCCATTTCTTTTTACATTAGTCATGTTTTTATTCACCCATGCTTCATCACTTAATTAAGGTAACACATAATCCCTCATTCTTTGCTGATCACTCTAATCAAATGCTTGAACTCAATTTAAGTGCAGTGCAATCATCAACAATTCAACTTCATAAAACAATAAAAATAATTCTTCCTGCACATACTTCTGGATTTTTGTATTCTGAAATAAAACATACATTATGTTATTTAAACTCAGTGCTATACAATTGATCCTGTTCAGCAGTACATTTCCTCTATCAACATTCTGCCCTTTAATATAAATCATATTATCAGAAACACACCATAACTCTCAAGACTGCTAACTTTGGCTGATGAGTTTCATAAAAATCACCATTTGTAAATCTGCTCCAGATACCTATGCACATATAAAAAAAAACCTGTCTAACAAAACAACACACCTAGACATTAGGGAAAATTAGATGGGCTCTGTGATATCTGTTCACTGTCTGAGTTCCCCAAACACTTAAAACTAAGGGTGTCACAAACACTGCACATAATATGATAAAACCAATATACAAAACAAAGGCTGCAGTCACATTAAAACATCCATACTATTAATTTTTTGCTGAAGCTAACTACAATACCAAACTCTTGACATCCAGGACCACACGGAATCCCTAAATTTGTATTTTCACATCTCAGTCAGCTTACCACCACATATCTATGTGATTTAGCAAATTATCTATCACAAAGGCTGTTTAACATAAAAAATCTATATACAATTTCCTTAGTTCCATTAAACAAAAAACAAACTTCAATATCCAATCTATCTAATCTGTCACCAGAATCACACCATGACCCTCAAGACTTCTAACTTTGGCTAAGGAGTTACATAAAAAATCTCCACTTGTAAATCTGCTCCAGATACCTATGCACATATAAAAAGAAAAAAAATCCATCTAATAAAACAATACATTTAGACATGAGGGTACATTATATGGTTTCTGTGATATCCATCCACTGTCAGAGTTTCACAAGCACTTGAAACCAAGGGTATCACAAACGCTGGACATAATATGATAGAACCAATATACAAAACAGAGGCTGCAGTCACATTAAACCATTCGTACTACTAATTTCTTGCTGAAACTAACCACAATACCAAACTCTTGACATCCAGGGCCACATGAAATCCCTAAATTTGTATTTTCACATTTCAGTCAGTTTACCACCACATATCTATGTGATTTAGCAAATTATCTATCACAAATACTGTTTAACAAAAAAATCTATATCCAATCTCCTTAGTTCCATTAAACAAAAAGCAAGCTTCAATATCCAATCTATTTAATCTGTCACTAATCTCCATGGGCCCCTTTGATATTATAATCCTGGAAAAGGTTCTAAAAGATAAAATTGAATCATATCTCCTTCCTCTATTGCTGTAAATGCAATAAGCAAAAAAGGCTTCTCAATGGGTCAATATGCCCTCATTTAAAAAAAAAAAACAATTCTATAATTCAGCTAGAGAGCAGAAAAAATATGCTCCAATGACTGTTCAAATTAACATTGAGGCTGCTTTTGACTCAGTTCCTATTGAAATTTTAATTCAGTCTCTTGTAGGTACCAAAATACATCACTATCTCTTATACTACTAGCCAATCTACTCTTTAGTCATGAAATCCATATTACAATTAATGGTCAAACATCATCTTCATTATCTCCCCACCAATCCTTCGTTCATGGATTTCCATTTAGTTTTTTATTATTTATGTTCTACATCAACCCTCTCTCATAAACAAAATACAACAAAAAATACAAGGAATTTAAATTTCACACATTGGATTATATATACCATGTATTGCATACATGGATGACCTTACTGTTTTTCTTACATCCAAAAAACAACTGCCTACTCTGGAAAAAATACTTAATGAATACACCTTCAAATATAAACTCAAGATCAATATTAATAAACATCAGCTTGGTTTCTTTACACTGGAAAGATACATATGCAAGTT
This sequence comes from Epiperipatus broadwayi, assembly GCA_028023455.1. Taxonomy (NCBI): domain Eukaryota; kingdom Metazoa; phylum Onychophora; class Udeonychophora; order Euonychophora; family Peripatidae; genus Epiperipatus; species Epiperipatus broadwayi. The sequence continues at coordinate 1,077,287 of JAQFVV010000306.1, forward strand.
TATCATGGTACACCAACTAATTTCCTTGGATTTCTTTTTGTGATGATGGTGGTAGTAGTAGTGGTGGCAGTAGTGGTGATGGTGGTAGTAGTGGTGGTGGTAGTAGCAGTAGTGGTGGTGGTGTGGTGGTGGTAGTGGTAGTAGTAATAGTAGTAGTAGTAGTAGTAATAGTAGTAGTAGTAGTAATAGTAGTAGTAGTTTTAGTAGTAGTAGAAGAAGAAGAAGAAAAAGAAGAAGAAGCAGCAGCATTTGCTATCCTCAAATAATTCAAGATCAGATATTCATTTCTTGAGACAGAATTATATTCACCCTCCAATTAAAAAAAAAGAAGATTCTCTTTCGAATATATTAAATATATCTGTGTCTTTCTGAACTACATTTTTTTTGGCATGCCCAAATACAGACCTCAAAATAATCCTTTTTATTTCACAAACAGGCCTCAAATATGGTTAAAGCATCAGTACATTCTCCTATATCACATTTGATTTCTAAAAGTTTAATAGTGATTTTATCATCAAGTTATAGTGGCTTTGATAAGTATCTTTTTATAATAACATCTTATAAATACTATGGGGATTCCTCGGATTATGCATATAAATACTCAGATGTAAAACATAATTTTTGTAGACCTACCTTTCAAATGTATCTCATGATTGCTGAATGGCTGCAAGTTATCCACCATAAGAAGTAAAAAATATATATATATATATATATATATATATATATATATATATATATATATATATATATATATATACTTGGGGTAAAAAAAAATATATATATATATATCTCAATAATGATAATTACATTAAAATGTTTATCATTTAAAAATCTTCACACAAGCATAAATGCTGATGAAATTTCATTTAATGTATTCATTTTACATTATGCACATATTCTATATGTTAAGTATATGTGTATGCATTATAGTAAAAAATAATAACAGTAATACCTGGTGAGGGAGTTTTGATCTTTGATGAAATAATATAAATGAGGCAAAGAAAAGAAAGGGACTGATAAAAAACTAATAGTATTTTCATATAATAAATATGATGTAGCACGAATTGAATGAAAGTGGTAGTAACAGGATTAATCTATGGTAATGATGTGTTATGTGTTAGAAAAAAGATGTTAGTAAAAAAAAGATGTTAGTAATGATGTGTTATGTGTTAGAAAAAAGATGTTAGATTACCTAGACAAAGTACAAACAGAAATAGGGTGACATGTATTAGATGCAGATTTGTGGATGGCAAAGGAGACAATTCAAGGAGAAATAGGATGGTCAAGTTTTTATATGAGAGAAGCAAAATGTAAATGTTTGGTAGGTTGCAATTTATGAATAGTAAGAGAATATCCAAAATAGTATTTAATTGCATTATGTGTAAAAGGCAGGTAACAAAATGGGTGAGAAAGATAGTAGAGTATGCAGAAGATTTGGATAAAAACATTGTGTCAGTATATTTGTACAGATGGTGGAATAATTGTATTAGGAAGATTGTTGAGTGTGTAATAGCAATGACTGGGATTAAAGAATAGAAATATTAATAAAAAATAGGGAGGTGGAGAGATAGCAAACTAGCATGAAGAGTAAAAACAAATTAAATATTCATAGTAGTAAACATAATATTAGATGTGAGTTAATTTATGATAATAGTAAGGAAAATAATTTACAATTTAGGACTCAAACAGAATTATTAGCAACAAGAAAAAATATACACATAAATGGAGAAATGTGGGAGATTTAGTCTGCAAGTTAAGTAAGGAAGCATAAAAAATATTAGGCATTTGTTAATGGAATGTAAATGCTTACCAGCAGAAAGGGTACAAATAATAAAGTCAGAGAATAAATATAGACCAAGTGATTACACAGAGAGGTTCTTGGGCATTATGCTGGGGTTTGGAAAAAAGTAAGGGAGATATAGATACAAAAACCATGGAGTCAACAAAGATATTATTGTGGAAATAAAATAGAGCAGATTAGAAAAAAATATGGGAAAAACTTAGGGCGAGGAACGTTAATTGGCTTAGAGATTCCTGACTTTGATAAATGAATAGCCATATCACATCACATGATATCACTAAAAATGACAATATAGCAAATATATATATATATATATTTATATACCATATATATATATATATACATATATACATTTTAATTTTAAACCATAATTGTACTCAATTGACCTCATATTTTTTAATAAGATAGACAGTTATTTGAAGTTCTGTTAACTTGTTTTTACTATATTAACACTACAGATTTACTTCTGTTGATGAATGCATAAATTTAGTATAGTTTAAGTTCATTTCTGAGATATCATTTTTGCACATCATACTGAGATAAATTGATAAGAGTAATCAGAATTTTTTGAAATGCTTCTTCCATCACAATTTTGTTTCCTTCTTCTGGGCAGTGACATCTGGTTACTTAAGAAAATTTCTTTTCTCCTTTCAGGTACATGATTGATGATGATTTCCTTTGGTGAAAGCTAGGTGACATAGACCAAGATGAATTAAGACCTCAGCTAGTCAGTTTTCTCAACCCACACATTCTTTGATCCATGTTTAGTTCAAATAAAATTCCTTTATTTTTTTAATAAATAAGATAAATTAGTAAGAGTAGAACTTTTTTAATCTTTAGTATGCAGAGAAAATAATAAAAAGTAAATAAGCTAAAAACACAATCTCCCTATTTCCTTTCCATTTATTGCTTTATTGATCACTATAGTATTTCCTTTAAAAAAATATTTACTTAAACTCTATTGTTAATTCATGTGTATATCAATTTTTTAACGTTTTCTTTGAACATTTTATAATCATTTAAAAAAAATAATATAGATAATTAAAATAAATATAAACAGGGTAAAATATATAAAAATATAAATACATATATATAAATCACTGATCTCTTTTTTGACAAATAAATTCACCTGTATATATTTTAACCTTTTGATTATTAGCATTATTACAAAGGTATTTTAAATGTAATTTATTTATCTATTTTATATTTCCTATCGTCATTGCCAATTTAACAATCATAAACAAATATATAAAAATAAAAATAACATAAAAAAATTGAAACATGTTCTATCACTATCTTAAAAATATGTGATGTTTATTAGATAATTAATTCTATAAAAAAGATATATATCTAACAGATATAGATATCCATTATCTTTTACTAATAAATAATACAAAAGTTGTCTTGCGTTGTTAGCCGAGAGGTATCGTAGCCGCCATGCAAGCAAGTAGTTGGTTGCAGACGGTTGTGGGTTCGCGTCCCGGACGATGCTATGACATATGAAAAAATAATACAAAAGTTTATGAACTTTAAAAGAAAAACCTCTGCTTTTTTCATCCCCTTTCTTTTTATTTATTTATTTTTCTTTCTTTTTTTTTACATATCACCTTACATTCAAATCACCTGAGGGCAATTTGCATAGGAGCTCACATTCTGACATCATATGATCAAATACCCTTTCTTTTTATAACCTGCTAAGATCAGCTAGATATATGACTTTTGTTCTACTCTAATTAACTTATTTATTGAAAAATAATGACAAATGCTATAGATAATGAGACACTATAATTTATTCACATATATACAATTTTACAAAACATGTAATAGGATTAGTAACCACAACCGAAAGAAAACTATAGTTTGTTACTTCCCTTTTGCCTGGAATGTAATTTACATGTTTATTGCACTGCCCTGCCGATTTTAAACAAGTTAATATAATCAGCTATTTATGGATTCTATATACAAGTTGGTACAATACATTCTTGTTTCTGAACAGATATAAACTCAGTGAATAGACTAATGATCACAACTATTGATTACTACAGTTTTAAGAATTCATTAACTATGATAAATCATTTCATAAACTATTTAAGGAGCTGTATTACCATAAGTACTTTCAAGCTGTAATGCAGGTAAGTAAATAAACACTGTATAAGTATATATATAAAAGATCACATGATCATTATCTCATACTAGCACATAATTGTTATTAAACAATTCAAAACAAAGCAAAACTCTCCACATAGTAGTGCCATCTTGGGCTAACAAGAGCAATCAATGGATGCCAGAAGGCTTGTTCATAAAATCCCTATCTAGTGCCTACTCAGACTAGTTTCTGGCTAGTGGCCTTCATCAGTGAGGAACCTTGGATCTGAGAGCACTGCACCTAGATCTTAGGATCTAATGCAACCCTCCAGCACCCACCTTTTAACTCTATTTAACTACAAAACTATGAGAATGAAATTGAAAACACAATTAATATTTTCAATCCAAGCTCAATAGCTTATATAGTCATATGGCTCTGAACTCAATTCAGCATCCATACATTTTGGTGTCTTTGACTCTTTAACAACCATAGCCACCACTATCCTATTAGGCAGGATTGGTGTTAAACCACTAAACATCACATGATCACTATCTTATACTAGCACATAATTGTTATTAAACAATTCAAAACAAAGCAAAACTCTCCGTATAGCAGTGCCATCTTGTGCTAACAAGAGCAATCAATGGATCCCAGAAGGATAGTGGTGGCTGTGGTTGTTAAAGAGCCAAACACACAAAATGTATGGATGCTGAATTGAGTTCAGACCCATATTACTATATAAGCTATTGAGCTTGGATTGAAAATATTAATTGTGTTTTCAATTTCATTCTCATAGTTTTGTAGTTAAATAGAGTTAAAAGGTGGGTGCTGGAGGGTTGCATTAGATCCTAAGATCTAGGTGCAGTGCTCTCAGATCCAAGGCTCCTCATTGATGAAGGCCACTAGCCAGAAACTAGTCTGGGATATTGGATGAGTAGGCACTTGATAGGGATTTTATGCACAAGCCTTCTGGAATCCATTGATTGCTCTTGTTAGCACAAGATGGCACTAATATATGGAGAGTTTTGCTTTATATATAAAAGACAGGAAAAAACATCTGCATTACATTTTTTATGAATATATAAATACATATTAGCTAGGAATACACTATACAATAGCAATGTAGTACTGTCAAAGATACTAAGCATAAGAGGGACTGGCAATTACAAACAACATCAAACATGACATGTATATAACAAAGCATATAATACACAGAAGGAATTTCTATCTACCACATACTACTGCTCTAAGTACAATAATGAATGCAAGTGGTCTTTAATCACAAATGATATCACTATCATTTACGAATAAATAAAATAAATACAAATGAATCTCAACTAGAGACAGAACAGCCTGAAATAAAGTTATATCATCTCAATTACATCATTACACTCAATTATCCTTATTCAAACCTGGAGGGTAGTTTGCACAAACTATTAAAAGATAATAAAAACACAATCTTAATTTATTCAGTCTATGCAACCTGTTTTGTATCTTATTCAGATTCATCAAGTTATAATTAAATTATTATTTTTATAATTTATTATATTTACAGAGAGTGAAAAAGACTGGTTTTAACACATTAAGTTTTTATAAGCATGGCCAAGGATTGCAATAAAACACTAATTGTTTTATATAAATTTACTTTATTCCTAGATTTACTCTGACTGAATTGTGATGTAATTAAATAAAACAAAATAGCAATTCCTGTCATACTCATTTATAAACAGATATATTCTTACACAAAATCAATAATAACAATAATTCATAAAATACTTTTAGTATAATGGAGATAACTACTTAATGCTAGTACCAGACCTTTATAATAATATATTTCTAAAGTTTATACCCATTCTCTTTCATCACTAAGAGTTCACACTTGGACTTCAAGTATTGGAATACTTTTAATAGACATTGTTTGTTCAACCATAGCTATAGTGATGGAAGGCTTTAATCATATTGATCTTAATTCAATGGGCAGTATCAGATGGTAATCTACTTGTTGATTGATGGTGAGGTTCTCCACAAGGCATTAGACACTTGAAGTCTAGACATATAATGGACACAAATACTCCTTAAGATAGTTCTACCTTAGCTGATGGCTGTCTTTCATGTTTCTCTATAGATGTTCAGCCTGTATTCTGCCAGGTGGCCAAAATAAAGCAGATGTGGCTTCTCTATTTTTGCAAGATAATTTAACACCAAGCACAATAAATGTAATGAAATCACAGTCAAAGATTAATAAGCAGCACAAACTTTAATTGAAGGACTTGAGTAATGATAGTTTAGCAATAATAATTCATAACAATTTATAACACCTATTTGTAGTTCCTGGAGTTGGCTTATCAACAAAATCAGATCCATCATCAGTTGTTTAAATCCATTAACCTATTGGTAGAAGATAACTCCTAAAGCTTATTTTTTCCCATAACTTATTTGTCCAATCATAATATTTACAAAATTTTATCTTTGAAAGGGTTTAACAGATCTTAATTAATTGATCTGTTTATAAAATCTAATTCTTTTTTTAAAAAAATAATGTCATTTCCACTTTATAATTGTTAATAAAAGGTCAAGAGTTGATGGTCTAGTGGTTAGCATAGCTGCCTTCCAAGCAGCTGGCCCCGCTTCCAGGTCAACACCTTTGACATATGAAAAAAAATGGTAATAAAAGACACATTTTGTTTTAACATAGTTTTAAAATAAACTTATAATTAATATTACTGTATACATTTATGTGAGCATATACTTATATATATATATAATTTTTATTTATTATAAATTGCTGAAAATATATAATGTAAATTTCCTATTGACTTTTTAAAATCATCCATGAAGCATATATAATTATCGCTTTAATATCGATATTATAACCAACCATCAAGATTGAGATATCCATATATATATATATATATATATATATATATATATATATATATATATATATATATATATATATATTGTAACCTAGTGTTATTGACACTTGGTTTACTTGGCATTATTTCTGCAGGAAAACAATGCTATTCTTTAAAGAAATAAAAAGATAAAATAACAATAGTAATAATTGATTAATAAAGTATGCTATTCACTCACTTTGGCATGTTTTGGGTGAATAACTAATAGATTTAATAACTCAATGTCATTTTAAAGAGAGAACATGAATAATTTAATTGAGATATTAATAATTAGAGCAAATTAATATGGTATAAAAGCTAAACAGTAATTGATTTTGGATGGGTAGAGGGGAGAGTGGATGAGTGTCTTATCATAAAGCACAATAACTTCTGGTAATTTCTTTTTGTAAAAAAAAAAGAAAAAAAAAAAATATATAATGTTTAAAGAATTATACATCACTGATTGTTAATTTAATGTATTTATTTTTTTTTTATATTGTCAAATTACTTTGTAATCCAGGTAAATAATACTAAAACTATATGATTGTAATAGGTTTTTCCTTTCTTTTGTTTATGTTATAATCAAATGATTATTTTTCTGGAAGAGGTCGCTAAAGTAAAAAAAAAAAAAAAAGATAGTCTGTTTTTAGTTTTCAAGGAAGGAACAGTGCTGAAATTTGGTAACTCAATTTTTTCATTTTATTTTGCAGAAATAAATGTAATCAAAGTAACATTTTAATAATATAATGTGTGGCTAAAATTTTTTGATAAGATATCCTGATTTTCTTTGCCATCTACCTATTTAAAGACCTTTTATACTTAAAAGTTTATTGTCTCGTGCTAAAGTTCAAAAAAAAAATGACAGATGTAACTAAAAGAGTCACGAAAAATTATATTATATCTAAATTAAGGAAAAGAAGCGATTTCCAAGAAAAGATTAATTATTTATTAACTTTATGTCATTTATTGATATTTTCTTGGTATAGAAAGAAAAAAAAAATAATTGAAAGAAATATTTTGAAACCAAGGAAAATCAACTAGAAACATTTTCACGCTCTTTCTCAATATTGTCTGCCTTTACAAGTAATGTAGTTACATACGTTAAAATATGTTTTATTCACCAAGAATTGTCTGGAAATAATAATAATGATAAATAAGATTAAATTATGCACCTGTATATTTTTAAAAAAAAAATATAAAAAAAAATATAAACTTTCTCAGAGTAAATATAGGAAAAGTTATATAGGGGCATTCTTACGGAGAAGTTACCGTTAAAAAAAATTATAATTCCTAAAGTATGAACAAAACCAAATATCTTAGTGACTTAATGATAAAAATAAATGATATATTATATTATACATCAGTTGGAATTATTAAAACTTCATGTACACGTAAATTGACTGCAGTTATTATCATAATAATCTCTCAGAAAATTGCGCATTTTCGTCCATAAGTAAGCTAGCTAATAACTATACGTATCGTCAAAAAATAAAAATAAAATATTGTGTATGTTTATCGTCTATCGTCAACTGTTCGTTATGTTAGAATATGTATATTTTATTTTCTTGGATCCCAAAATTGTAGTAGTTTAATTCAAGTAAGAATTAATCTTCAATTCTGCTATATGTTTCTTTACCTAATTTATTAAACACACAAAATAAGAGAAAACTTTTATTTAAAGGAAATAATACCATGCGTTTATTGTTTTTAAACTTGCTTCGTGAAATACGACTGGATAAAGCTCTTCACCTGGACCAATTGCTCAACAGAAAAACATTTTCTAATGAGAGAGTATGCACTTGTTAATTAATGATTGTTTAAAACTAAGTTATTAATGATATGTATTTTTTTGTTATATCACTTAGGTTAAAGTTTGTATGGTCAAGTGATATTTAATAGCCTTGTAATGACAAAGGTATGTTTTAATATAATTATTATAGGTTAAGTTGATATTTAACACGAAAGAAAAAAATCTATAAAATATGTTTTAATTATTACATACAATTGTAGGTAGAAATTTTGTATGTTAGATACGTAAAAGAAAAATATTTAGATATTTAAGGAGTAAAATAAATATTGAAAATTATCAGAAGTAACTAAAAAAAAAAATGCTATAACAAAATATTTCTTGTTAAAGTTTTGAAACGAATTTATACTGTATTAATTGAGGAATTTATTCCTAATTATTCTTAAATAACACATCCACTTTATGTTGTTTAAGATAGTATGCTACCAACTATTTTGAATGTTCCTTTATTAAAATTAAAATTATTATACTTTTATTCTATGATGTCCATTGATTTCAGATGTTGATCAAAGTATACCCGATAACATAAGTTTATTATAATCAGTGTATTTACTTATCCTGCCCAGATATAGCATTGGTATATGCTTAATATTCGCATAGGTAATAATTATAATGTATTTATTTTGTGGGATGAAAAATGATCTCCCCAAAAGCTTTGTTTTCCATGAGAGGAAGATTTTAAATATAATGTTCGGGTATGTTTATAGCCCAAGTGATCGATTCTCATAGATAGGACGATCAAGAATTTATCTAGCATTTAGTATGCTTCATTCGTTTAAATCCCAGGAGAGGATTGTATTTGGTGTGTGTTCGTTGTATGCCCAAGTAAGAGGCAAGAAACCACCAAAATATTTTAATGTAGTAGATTACTTTACAGACCTTCATGGTTATTCCATATTCCTCATGTGAAAATAAAGATAGCTCCACCATGGAAGGTGTTGATTATTGTGCTTAATTTTGAAAGTTCGGGCAAGATAAAGGTTATATTGGAGGTGTTAGTTCCTCAAGATCCACTTTAGTATAAATAGTGCGTTAGTAACTAAGATCAATATCTGTATTGTGCTGCTAAATATTGCTAGTATTTGACAAGTAAATCAATGGAGAAAGTAATTAAAATTGCATAATTTAAAACGCTTATTTACTGAAGGAATATTCAAATGCAATATTTAATTCTGGATAGTAATTAAATAATACTCATATTTAAAATTATACGTATGAATAAAATTTATATCATAACTTAAGTTAGCATTAAGTTAAATGTAAGATGGTAAGTGTAACTTCTGATAACTGGCCTATAATTAGAATAGGTTATCCCATTAAAGACCATAAATAAAGTAAATGTATTAGAAATAAATTTAATATTTTGCATATTGCATATGATGGGATTAATCGTTTAAAAAAAAAAAAAAACAAAAAAAAAAAATAGTTAGTCAATAATTTTGAATAAAAGCTTCTACAAGGTTATCAAAATTTAATAAACAATGTATTGGTAATGAAATGTATTTTTAGTTAATCAATCCATATGATTGCATACAGGAGAAGTAGTAACCTCTAGTCCATAACCAAAAGAGTATACAGATTAGTGTCAGTTATATTTTATATTTTTGTATTACTATGGGATTATTGAATAAATGTTCATATATTTTTTTTTGTGATAATAATAAATTATAGTCTTGTTAAAATTTGTTGTAGATTCATTTTTTTTTGTTTTTATATGCTAAATATAAGTGTTTGCACAATATTTGCAAAACCTTTTCTTGAGTCCGAAATCATTCCAAATTCTTAAAGACTTAATATACTAGATAAATAAAGTTAAGCAGATCGGAATATGTCATTATATTTTAGTTTAATGATAATTATTTATGGAGTTGAAAACTTAAGACTAAATATTCACCTTTTGTCTAAGTAATAAATCTTAGTTATATTATTGTGTTGTCATGGATGATGGAAGGACACAAAAAGCACCCTTGTCTTTTTATTATTCTGACTGAGATTTTAAAAAAAAAAGGGCTGTGTTATTCAAAATTATACGTCATTATTGAATAGAATTATCATCTCTTTAAATAATATAGCAGTTGATATGAGAGATGAAGACACATTGAATTTAAGTAAAATAAATGTTTCCTATAGCCGACCAGAAAGAGTCATATGCGACAACACAATACTGCCGAGCATTTTCTTACATGAAACAAAGAACCCTGAGATTAATATTATTATAATTATTCTTTAAATTAATAAGTGATCAATTATTGTTATTATTACAATCGTGGCATAGCTTAAGAGAATTGAATGTACAATTGTATTATATGAAAAGTATTTTAGATCATATTGGAAAATTGATGGATATGTTGCTTTATTTTGGTTGCCTTAACAACAACCAGAAAAATTAGTGTCACAAGTGCAAATAAACTAAACTAATAAAAATAAAATAAAATAAAATAAATAAATTTTCTAATAATTTAAACTAATTAATTAATATAGTGGGTTAGAAATGGCGCCCAATGTGGGACCATCGATGGCTATAGCTGGCCACGAGGAATTTAGTAAACTTTTCTTGAAGTCAATATTAATATTGTTTGCACTTGAATGGATTAGTTATTCATTGATTAAAAATATTTGCCAATAATGAATTGTTTTAGCCATAAAATATTATGTGAATATCTATTATATGATCTAATCTTTTGCCACTGAAAAATAAATAATTAAGTTGTCAGTTTAGGATGTTGTGGTCTGTAGGCAATTCCATAAAACACTGTAATGATTTTATCATTTATGATGATCTGTTTGTCTGGTCTTGTGATTGGCACTTATGCTATATTACATAATATCTAATGATATTTATATGGACTAAGAAGCATGTGAAAAAAAAGCATATTTAGTAGTTAATGTTGGAGCTTTAGGGATATTAAATATCAGAGCATAGTTTTTGGTGTAGATTGTTTTTGGTTGGAGAGGCATGGAGGCAGGATGTCTTGTCAATAATTTCTTATCGATAAATTTATTAATAGTTCATTGCTAATATTTCAGTACTGTTAAATACTAAAAGAGTTAGAATTTTAATATGAGTGAAAACAAAGATAATCATAGTATTTCTGAGGATTTGGGAGGATCCCAAGAGTTACAATCCCCTGATACACAGACTCCATATTTTAGTGTACAATTAAAAGAGGAAGGGGAAGATTTGGATATAGCTAACCCAGAAGAAGCCACAATAATAAAGGGAAAACATGAAAATGAGCCAGATCAATTAATGAGAAATACATTGGAGGAATTCTTGAAAAAATTAGAAAAATCAAATAGTGAATTGAAAAGTCAGATACAAAACTCAAATAGTGAATCAAATAGTGAATTAAAAAGTCAGATACAAAACTCAAATAGTGAATTAAAAAGTGAATTAAAAAGTCAGATCCAAAACTCAAATAGTGAATTAAAAAGTCAGATACAAAATTTAAATATTAAATTAGAGAATCAAATGCAGGAGATCAAAGAGACATCTCAAAATCAAGTACAGGAAATAAAGGACTTAAGGGAAGATTTGAGAAATCATGTAGAAGAATCAAAATTGGCCTCTGAAAAGCTGGAAATAAGAATAAAAAAAGAGATCGAAACAAATTCTGAAAGGGCAGAAAATATGATTGAGGGTTTCCAGCAGGACTTTAAAAGTCAATATATTGTATTAAACAATGAAGTACAGGAAATAAGAAATTATCAAAAGGAAACAGTAGTATTTCAAAGAGAAGTTCAGGATAGAGTTGAATCTATTAAGGGAGAATTAGACAGTGCTAGAAGTGAAGTCAGTAATTTGAAAGAGGAAGTTAAAAATATAACTCTAGCACCTGACAATGTAGTGAAAGGATGTCAGAGCCAGATTACCAGATTAATAGCTAAACTAGAAACTCAAAAGTTAACCCAATGTGAGATTAATCAAAATCTAGAAAGTGAGCTAAGTCAAGTTATGGGAAGAGTAGAAAATTTTAATGATATAATAAAGAGTAATGCACAGCTATTACATAATAATTTCCAAGATGAAATAGGGGAATTAATGACTCAGTGTGAGAGTAAAGTCTATCAAAGGTTAGAAGATAAATTCGGGATAGATAAAGATGAAACTATTAACCAATTGGAACAACAGATTAAACACTTAAATGTAGGCCTAAAAGATAGTTCAAAGAGAATAGACTGTGAATGGCAGAACTATAAGTTAGAATTAGAGAGTCGAATGCAAGCTATAGACTATAATAGGGATAATTTTACAAAAAGTAAAAAAGTTGTTCAAAGTAAAGGTTTATCTGAAACTCAAGTAAAGGAAACAAATAATGGTCATAATAACCAAGTAATATCTAAGTTACATACGGTAATTAGTCCAGTAGAATCAATATACGATCCATTAAATGAGGCTAGAAGTAAAGTCATGCTAGAGCCAGAAAGTAAGAGCTCCATGGCCTTAAAATTCTTAAAAATAAAATTTTTTAGAGGTGAATATCTGGAGAATCCACACGAGTATCTCCAGAATCTGGAGGAGTTATTCACTTTATGTCACTTATCTGAGATAGAAAAGATTGCTATTGTAGCTAACCATTTGTGTGCAGCATCTAAAGACTGGTGGAAATCATTATTTATTAAACCAGAAACATATGGAGACTTCAAATATCTTATGTTAGCCAGTTTTTGGGGGGAAGACCACCAAGATAACCTGAGATATCAGATATCTCAGGAAAGATATCATGTAAATAAGGGTAGTTATACTCAGTTTTTCAGGAGTCAGGCCATCAAATTGAAAACCTTGACAGCTTATCCTTTATCTGAGACACAAATTGTGCAAATAATTCGCCATAATCTGCCGAGGCATATAGAGCAGATCTTGATTGCTGCTGACAGACATACCATAGAAGAGGTAGTAGAAATTTTAGATTCGTTAGAGACCAGCGATAGGAATATTGATAATAAAATTAGAGTAAATAGAGACACCCATTCGATGGTGAGTAATATCAATTTCGCAGATAGGTCACATATGGGAAGGAGGAGGTTAGTTAGAGAAAAAGGATATTATAGGACGAATCCCTATGGTAGACAGAATAGCCACCTCAGTAGGCCAACAGTTAAGAGTAGAATTCTGAATGAGAATCAGCCTTCTACTAGTGGTATCCCAACAATACCAAAGAAAAATATAAAAGGTAGTAAAAGTAGCGGGGCATTAAATTAAAAAGGACCTCGCAGGAACGTTCCTCACTTCGGGGCCCTATTTTTAAACATATGGGGAACAGCATGATGTGGATTATCAATAATATAGACCTTGACATTGATTATTTGGAACCTGGCAAAATGTCTGAGCCACCTATCTTGTACAACTGTCCCATGATAAAGATTATCATTTCAGGAATTGTTGTCAACACCTTAATTGATTCAGGCAGTCAAGCTTCCTTGTTGTCTGAAGAAACTTACTTGAAAATTCAGTCAGCTGACCAATCTATTCCAATTTTACCAACTAAGGTGATTAGGGTAATACTTGCTAATGGAAAGAAGACTAAGTTGTCTAATAGACAGGTTTTTATTACATTAGAAATTAATTTGTGCAAATTTGAGCATGTCTTTTTAATCATGCCAGGTTTGATTCATGAAGCCATAATTGGTTCGGATTTCATGACTCTAAATAATTGTTATATTAATTACAGAGATGAAACTTTTGGATGTAAAGAGGAGATTTGCCCTCTTGTAGTCAATAGTAATAGTCAGATGAATCAATTAATGACCATACAGGAGACAACAGTTGATGTAAATATTAAAGTTAAGTTGGATGGTTCATGTATTATTGGCACAGCATACTATAAACCATTTTTCCAATTGTTGTTCCAGTATCGTTGTGTTTTCTCCAAAATACCTGGTATATTAAAAGGGTATGTCCATAGAATCAATTTGAAAGATAATGAGCCTTTCCAGCAGTGTACTTATCCTATTCCTTATCAATACCAGGCAGAGGTTCAACAGCAGATTAATAAGATGATTGACTGGCAAATAATTAAGCCCAGCCCTTCGTCTTATGTGAATCCATTAGTAGTAGTCAAAAAGAAAGATGGATTCATTAGAGTCTGTCTGGATGCACGTACACTTAACCAGCATACTGTCCCAGAGCATGACATACCATCACCTATTCAGGAATTATTGACGAAGTTCAAAGGGAAGAGCATATTCTCCACATTTGATTTAACCGCCAGCTATTGGCAAATCCCACTCCACAAAAATGATCAAAAGTATATGGCATTCCGTTACCAGGGCCAATCTTATATTTTTCAAAGGATGCCCTTTGGTTTAATTAATAGTGGGGCTGGCCTTATCAGATGCTTGAATATGGTCTTTTCAAAAGAACTGAAAAATTTGTTAGTTATATATGTCGATGATATTGTCATTGCTTCGGAAAATTTAAATGATCATTTACAGCATCTTAGCATGTTTCTTTGTGAGTGTTCAGATAACAATATAAAAGTCAACTTAGAAAAATGTATTTTAATTGCCCGAGAAATCTCTTTTCTTGGTCATTTGGTTAGTGCTGAAGGGGTCAAACCTCACCCAGACAAAATTGCCACCATTCAAAGGTTTCCCATCCCTAAAACCAGAAAGCACTTGAGATCGTTTTTGGGACTGTGTAATTACTATCATAGGTTTTATAAAAAATTTTCATATGATACTATGCACTTATCTGTTTTATTAAAAAAGTGTGAAAAGTGGAGGTGGACCCAGGAACATACAAGGGAATTTCAAATTGGTTAAAGATAACTTTTTAAAAACAGTAATTTTAGCCTATCCAGATTTAAGTAAAGAGTTCTATTTGCAAACCGACAGTAGTGGGTTCGGTTTAGGGGTGATTCTATACCAATTTAATGAGAATAAGGAACCTAGAGTCTTATATTTCTTAAGCCGACATTTAAGGGGAGCGGAACTTAACTATACCACCACAGAAAAAGAGGCATTAGCTGTTGTGTGGGGATTTCAAAAACTTAGACAGCTTTTGTTGGGATCAAAAATTATAGTATTAACTGATCATCGTAGTTTAGAGTTTCTCAACAAGAGTTACCTTAATAATGAAAGATTAATCAGATGGAGCCTCTATCTCCAACAGTATCAGTATGAAATCATATATTGTTCAGGACAGGATAATGTCATTACAGATATTCTTAGCCACAATCCTGTTTCTGTTAATTATCAGAACCCCAGTACTGAAAATATAATTATTTGTAATATGTCTAGTTTGTTAGAGGAAGAAATAGTTAGAGATTATACAAATTTAGAATTACTGCAAGCACAGGATGCTAGGCTGGAGAGAATAGTTCACTTCTTATCAGATCCAGCTAAATTAGGTCAGAAAAGTAGATATGCTGATAGAATTAAAGAGGGGTATAGGTTTAAAGATAGAATTTTAATGAAGAAATTAAAAAGGGGAGATGAAAATTCTTGGAGAGTGATTATTCCTTTATGTTTAGTCAATAAACTCATAGATTATGTTCACACCCAATATGGACACTATGGAATTCAGAAAATTGAACCTATTATTAAGAAGCATTTTTATTTTCATAAGATGTCTGAATCCATTGCCCGTAGACTTAGGGAATGCGAGATTTGTTTAAAAACTAAGTTTCAAAATAAATCGTATGTGGGAACACTTCAACCCATACTGCCCAGTCAGCCCAATGAATTATTGGCACTGGACTTTTATGGACCACTTCCACCTTTCAACCGTCAAAAATTTATTCTTGTGATGTATGACGTTTTTACCAAATATGTCTCTGCTTACCCAGTTCCAAAAACAGATGCTAAAAATGTTATTAAGTGCTTGGAAACTTATCAAATTCCATTAATAGGAAAACCAGCTTCAATACTTACCGACCACGCTACTGCATTCATTTCTGGTACATGGAAAAAGTGGGGTAAGAAGCAAAATATTCAACATATCATGTGCTCGATTAGAAATCCCCAATCCAATCCAAGTGAAAGAATCATGCATGAGATAAGTAGGTTGTTCCGAGTATATATGGAACGGGATCACAAACAGTGGGTCAATAAGTTGCCACAGGTGATTAATTATATAAATATAACTATTAATGAGTCTACTAGGATGTCTCCAATTCGGCTGCACTTTGGTAGACCTGAACCTTTACTAATCAAAACACCGTTACCCGTAATAGTGGAAAATATTAATGTGGAACATGACCAAGCACTGGCCAGAATTAACCTTAAAAAGATGGGTGATAAATGCACTCGTTATTCCAAAACCAGTCCACATCCTTTTAAAGTCCATGATTTTGTTTTAATTAGAACTCCCCATGTGAGTAATCTCCGGAAACATATGTTTAGAAAATTCATGTATCTTTATGAAGGCCCCTATGAAATTGTGAAACAAGTGGGTGAGAATGCCTTTTTAGTCTCAACCCCTGATGGAACAAGAGGTACCTATAATGCCTGAAGCTTACTACCATATCCCAAGCAAAATTAAATCCTTTAAACTGTATTTATTGACATAAGAAAGAAGTAGGATATAAACTTAGTAATACCATAAGAAGTGTTAAAAAATGCATATATTATTTTATTTTTTATTTATTATAATGGTGGGAGAATTGTAACCTAGTGTTATTGACACTTGGTTTACTTAGCATTATTTCTGCAGGAAAACAATGCTATTCTTTAAAGAAATAAAAAGATAAAATAACAATAGTAATAATTGATTAATAAAGTATGCTATTCACTCACTTTGGCATGTTTTGGGTGAATAACTAATAGATTTAATAACTCAATGTCATTTTTAAAGAGAGAACAGGAATAATTTAATTGAGATATTAATAATTAGAGCAAATTAATATGGTATAAAAGCTAAACAGTAATTGATTTTGGATGGGTAGAGGGGAGTGGATGAGTGTCTTATCATAAAGCACAATAACTTCTGGTAATTTCTTTTTGTAAAAAAAAAAAAAAAAAAAAAAAAAATAATGTTTAAAGAATTATACATCACTGATTGTTAATTTAATGTATTTATTATTATTTTTTATATTGTCAAATTACTTTGTAATCCAGGTAAATAATACTAAAACTATATGATTGTAATAGGTTTTTCCTTTCTTTTGTTTATGTTATAATCAAATGATTATTTTTCTGGAAGAGGTCGCTAAAGTAAAAAAAAAAAAATAAAATAAAAAATATAGTCTGCTTTTAGTTTTCAAGGAAGGAACAGTGCTGAAATTTGGTAACTCAATTTTTTCATTTTATTTTGCAGAAATAAATGTAATCAAAGTAAAATTTTAATAATATAATGTGTGGCTAAATTTTTTTGATAAGATATCCTGATTTTCTTTGCCATCTACCTATTTAAAGACCTTTTATACTTAAAAGTTTATTGTCTCACGCTAAAGTTCAAAAATGACAGAAGTAACTAAGGGAATCACGAAAAGTGTTATTATGTCTAAATTAAGGAAGATAAATGATTTCCAAGTTAGAAATAATTATTTATTAACTTTATGTCATTTATTGATATTTTCTTGGTATAGAAAAAAAAAAAAAAATAATTGAAAGAAATATTTTAAAACCAAGGAAAATCAACTAGAAACATTTTCGCGCTCTTTCTCAATATTGTCTGCCTTTACAAGTAATGTAGTTACATACGTTAAAATATGTTTTATTCACCAAGAATTGTCTGGAAATAATAATAATGATAAATAAGATTAAATTATGCACCTGTATATTTTAAAAAAAAAATATATATAAAAAAAATATAAACTTTCTCAGAGTAAATATAGGAAAAGTTATATAGGGGCATTCTTACGGAGAAGTTACCGTTAAAAAAAAAAATTATAATTTTTAAAGTATGAACAAAACCAAATATCTTAGTGACTTAATGATAAAAATAAATGATATATTATATTACACATCAGTTGGAGTTATTCAAACTTCCTATACATGTAAATCAGCTGCAGTTATTATCAGAATAATCTCGGAAAAATTGCGCATTTTCGTCCATAAGTAAGCTAGCTAATAAGTATACGTATCATCAATAAAGAAAAAAATATTGTGTATGTTTATCATCTATAGTCAAATATTCGTCTATGTTAGAAGTCTATTTTTTTTCATGGATCCCAAAATTGTAGTAGTTTAATTCAAGTAAGAATTAATCTTCAATTCTGCTATATTTTTCTTTACCTAATTTATTAAGCGCACAAAATAAGAGAAAACTTTTATTTAAAGGAAATAATACCATGCGTTTATTGTTTTTAAACTTGCTTCGTGAAATACGACTGGATAAAGCTCTTCACCTGGACCAATTGCTCAACAGAAAAACATTTTCTAATGAGAGAGTATGCACTTGTTAATTAATGATTGTTTAAAACTAAGTTATAAATAATATGTATTTTTTTTATATCACATAGATTAAAGTCTGTATGGTCAAGTGATATTTAATAGCCTTGTAATGACAAAGGTATGTTTTAATATAATTATTATAGGTTAAGTTGATATTTAACACGAAAAAAAAAATCTATAAAATATGTTTTAATTATTACATACAATTGTAGGTAGAAATTTTGTATGTTAGATACGTAAAAGAAAAATATTTAGATATTTAAGGGGTAAAATAAATATTGAAAATTATCAGAAGTAACTAAAAAAAAAAAAATGCTATAACAAAATATTTCTTGTTAAAGTTTTGAAACGAATTTATA
Organism: Epiperipatus broadwayi; assembly: GCA_028023455.1. Taxonomy (NCBI): domain Eukaryota; kingdom Metazoa; phylum Onychophora; class Udeonychophora; order Euonychophora; family Peripatidae; genus Epiperipatus; species Epiperipatus broadwayi. The sequence continues at coordinate 1,096,572 of JAQFVV010000306.1, forward strand.
CTGTATTAATTGAGGAATTTATTCCTAATTATTCTTAAATAACACATCCACTTTATTTAGTTTAAGATAGTATGCTACCAACTATTTTGAATGTTCCTTTATTAAAATTAAAATTATTATACTTTTATTCTATGATGCCCATTGATTTCAGATGTTGATCAAAGTATACACGGTAACATAAGTTTATTATAATCAGTGTTTTTACTTATCCTGCCCAGATATAGCATTGGTATATGCTTAATATTCACATAGGTAATAATTATAATGTATTTATTTTGTGGGATGAAAAATGATCTCCCCAAAAGCTTTGTTTTCCATGAGAGGAAGATTTTAAATATAATGTTCAGGTATGTTTATAGCCCAAGTGATCGATTCTCATAGATAGGACGATCAAGAATTTATCTAGCATTTAGTATGCTTCATTCGTTTAAATCCCAGGAGAGGATTGTATTTGGTGTGTGTTCATTATATGCCCAAGTAAGAGGCAAGAAACCACCAAAATATTTTAATGTAGTAGATTACTTTACAGACCTTCGTGGTTATTCCATATTCCTCATGTGAAAATAAAGATAGCTCCACCATGGAAGGTGTTGATTATTGTGCTTAATTTTGAAAGTTTGGGCAAGATAAAGGTTATATTGGAGGTGTTAGTTCCTCAAGATCCACTTTAGTATAAATAGTGCGTTAGTAACTAGGGTCGATATCTGTATTGTGCTGCTAAATATTGCTAGTATTTGACAAGTAAATCAATGGAGAAAGTAATTAAAATTGCGTAATTTAAAACGCTTATTTACTGAAGGAATATTCAAATGCAATATTTAATTCTGGTTAGTAATTAAATAATACTCATATTTAAAATTATACGTATGAATAAAATTTGTATCATAACTTAAGTTAGCATTAAGTTAAATGTAAGATGGTAAGTGTAACTTCTGATAACTGGCCTATAATTAGAATAGGTTATCCCATTAAAGACCATAAATAAAGTAAATGTATTAGAAATAAATTTAATATTTTGCGTATTGCATATGATGGGATTAATCATTTAAAAAAAAACAAACAAAAACAAAAACAAAAATAGTTAGTCAATAATTTTGAATAAAAGCTTCTACAAGGTTACCAAAATTTAATAAACAATGTATTGGTAATGAAATGTACTTTTAGTTAATCAATCCATATGATTGCATACAGGAGAAGTAGTAACCTCTAGTCCATAACCAAAAGAGTATACAGATTAATGTCAGTTATATTTTATATTTTTGTATTACTATGGGATTATTGAATAAATGTTCATATATTTTTTTTTTGTGATAATAATAAATTATAGTCTTGTTAAAATCTGTTGTAGATTCATTTTTTTGTTTTTATATGCTAAATATAAGTGTTTGCACAATATTTGCAAAACCTTTTCTTGAGTCCGAAATCATTCCAAATTCTTAAAAACTTAATATACCAGATAAATAAAGTTAAGCAGATCGGAATATGTCATTATATTTTAGTTTAATGATAATTATTTATGGAGCTGAAAACTTAAGACTAAACATTCACCTTTGTATAAAAAAAAAAAAAATGAATTTATTCCCAAACCATTAACTTTGGTTGCACATTATTCCATTCCCATTTAGTTAAATTGTCTAAGTAATAAATCTTAGTTATATTATTGTGTTGTCATGGATGATGGAAGGACACAAAAAGCACCCTTGTCTTTTTATTATTCTGACTGAGATTCTAAAAAAAAAAAAAAAAAAAAGGGCTGTGTTATTCAAAATTTTACGTCATTATTGAATAGAATTATCATCTCTTTAAATAATATAGCAGTTGATATGAGAGATGAAGACACATTGAATTTAAGTAAAATAAATGTTTCCTATAGCCGACCAGAATGCCAGTCATATGCGACAACACAATACTGCTGAGCATTTCCTTACATGAAACAAAGAACCCTGAGATTAATATTATTATAATTATTCTTTAAATTAATAAGTGATCAATTATTGTTATTATTACAATCGTGGCATAGCTTAAGAGAATTGAATGTACAATTGTATTATATGAAAAGTATTTTAGATCATATTGGAAAATTAATGGATATGTTGCTTTTATTTTGGTTGCCTTAACAACAACCAGAAAAATTAGTGTCACAAGTGCAAATAAACTAAACTAATAAAAATATTGGGTTAGAAAATAAATAAATTTCTAATTTGATAATTATATAAATACTGGGTTAGAATATATATATATATATAT